>CM035419.1:177765408-177850408 GCA_020310875.1 Ceratopteris richardii
TATGAAGCATGGCATGGTAGAAGACCACCAAATCATTGTAGGATTTTTGGATGTGTAGCATATGTGCATATCCCTTCACAGATAAGAGGTAAACTAGACCCAAAGGCCGAGAAGTGCATCTTCATTGGATATTATCTAAATTAGAAAGGTTACAGGTTTTACAATCCATCAAACAAGGGATTCATGGTCAGTAGAGATGTTATCTTTGATGAAAATGACTCTTGGTTTGATAGTGAATGCAGGAAGGTAAAGCTACCTTATGATTTGGAAGAGGAGTTTCCAAGCCTCACTGAGGAGGAGCCTACTCAGAATGAAGACACCAATTCAGAATGAAGACACCAGTTCAAGGGATGGAAGTCCAAAGGTAAACTCAAGATGAAGAAATTAGAGGATATACCTGAATCCTCTAATCAAGAAAATAGAAGATCACAAAGGGAGAGCAAGAAACCAATCAGATATGGGTATGACACTTCTCTTGTTACTAAGCACTCTCTTTAAAACATCTTGCAAAAGATTTATCAATTGAAGAACTAGTATCATATGAAGAAGCTAAAACCAAGGCAGAATGGAAGGAAGCTATGGATGAGGAGATTGAAGCACTCAAGGAGAATGACAATTGGGAACTAGTACCAAAGAAGGAGTCTATGAAGGTAATTGGTTCTAGATGGATCTATAAAATAAAGAGAAATTCTGATGGGTTAATAAGCAGGTATAAAGCCAGACTTGTAGCTAAGGGTTTTGCACAAACCCAAGCCATTGACTATGAGGAAACCTTCTCACCAGTGGCCAAAATGCCAACCATCAGGGTATTGGTAAGTCTGGATGCATCAAAGAATTGGAACATGTATCAGTTGGATGTAAAAAAATGAATTTTTGAATGGCTTGATTTCAAAGGAGGTGTACATGTCACAAGATCCTAGCTATGAGGATCCAAACAAGGTAACATATGTATGCAAATTGAATAAAGCTCTTTATGGATTGAAGCAGGCACCTAGGGCATGGAACCATAGGTTGACCACATACTTTTAGGACTAAGGTTTTGTCATGAGTACAGCAGATACTTCTCTATTCATTAAGAGAAGTAATTCAGAGGTAATATACCTATGTGTATATGTTGATGATATCATACTTATAGGTAATGATGCTAATGGTATTAAACAGATCAAGAATCAGATGATGAAGGAGTTCAAGATTAGTGACCTTGGATTACTAAAATATTTTCTTGGACTTGATTTAGTCTATACTAACTCTGGCATTTACATTACTCAGAGGAAGTATATACAAGATATGTTGAAGAAGTTTCAATTGCAGGATGCCAAAGTTGCAAGTACTCCAATGGAGGTAAACCTAAAATTAACTGCTCATGAAGGTGATGTACTTGATGACATTACAGGTTACCAAAGCATAGTGGGAAGCTTAAATTATGCTACTTTGACAAGGGTAGACATTGCTTATGGAGTAAGTATGCTAAGCCAGTTTATGCGCAAGCCTAGGGCACCTCATTTGGAGGCTGCCAAAAGAAACTTGAAGTACCTCAATGGTACTCAACATCATGGTCTGTATTTCCCTTATACATCAAGCTTGGACATTAAAATTTATTCAGATGCAGATTGGGTAGGATGCAAAGATGATAGGAGGAGTACCTCAGGGTATCTTTCATTTGCAGGTGATAAGCCAATATCATGGTCTTCAAAGAAGCAACCTACTGTTGCTTTATCTTCTAATGAGTCAGAGTATAGAGGATTGGTCAATGCAACTCAAGAGGCCATATGGATCAGATTGTTGTATACAGAATTGGGCTTGCATACTACATTTCCAATGATCTTTGGAGATAATACAAGCTCTCTACACCTTGCAGCTAATCCTATTTATCATGCTAGGACCAAGCATATAGAGGTCCACTATCATTATGTGAGAGAAAAGTTATTGAGAAAGGATATTCAGTTGTCATATGTATCAAGAAATATGCAATGTGCCGATTTGCTAACTAAAGCATTAGATGGTACAAAACTTTGCAGGTCCAAATCAATGATTGGATTGCAGGATATTCAAGAAGATTGAAAGATGAAGACTAAGCCAAAATGTTTGGCTTGAGGGGGAGTTGTTGGTGTAAATCACAAGCCTACACATTTGGCTTGTAGCTCATACACATATGAAGTTTCATGGAAACCATTGCTAGTGGAGAATTACTTCTTTACCTTTGTAAAAGTCATTTGTTGACTTGAGAATAATTGAATCTACCTACAAAAGGTCATGGACTTGATTAGTTGGAAAGTAACAACCCCTTTGAGAGAATATCTCCTGAATGACGATACACTTTTAGAGAGAGCCAAAATTTGAATTCAAATTCAAATTTGATTAGAACACTTATATAAACTCTCTTGAAAAAGTCGTGGTAGGAGTGGTCATATCCCGAGCTCTTCATTGCCATTATGTATGTGTGTAAGGCCTACATTGTAGCCTACACCTATCTTCATCATAAGGCTATGATTACCAAGCCTATGACTTTGTACAACATTGTTCATTAATACATTATACTTACATTGTTCATCTATGACATCTCTATTATAGTCACTTTCTACTGTCAACTTGTATTGAGCATATCTCACTCATTTCTCCACCAAATTCAATGATCTATAGCTTGTTGGAACCAGCTCCAAGTTATCTACATGCGACAAAGTTTGAAGCAAATCTATTCAGCCGATTGAGAGAAATCGGTGTCGAAGCACTCGCTCTATCTATCTATCTATCTATCTATCTATCTATCTATCTATCTATCTATCTATCTATCTATCTATCTATCTATCTATCTATCTATCTATCTATCTATCTATCTATCTATCTATCTATCTATCTATCTATCTATCTATCTATCTATCTATCTATCTATCTATCTATCTATCTATCTATCTATCTATCTATCTATCTATCTATCTATCTATCTATCTATCTATCTATCTATCTATCTATCTATCTATCTATCTATCTATCTATCTATCTATCTATCTATCTATCTATCTATCTATCTATCTATCTATCTATCTATCTATCTATCTATCTACCTATCTATCTATCTATCTATCTATCTATCTATCTACCTACCTATCCACCTACCTACCTACCTACCTACCTATCTATCTATTTATCTATCTATCTATCTATCTATCTATATATATATATATATATATATATATATATATATATATATATATATATATATATATATATATATATATATATATATATATATATCGATCTATCTATCTATCTATCTATCTATCTATCTATCTATCTATCTATCTATCTATCTATCTATCTATCTATCTATCTATCTATCTATCTATCTATCTATCTATCTATCTATCTATCTATCTATCTATCTATGTATCTATCTATTTATCTATCTATCTATATATCTATCTATCATGTCTACCTATTCATCTATCTATCTATCATATCTAGTTATTTATCCTTAAGTAATTATTTAACTATCTATCATTTTATTTATGATAGTCTAATTTTTTGTTATTTATTTTATGAATCTTGATAGTGTCTTAATGATTTATTATATTAAAAATTGAATTTTATGTGATACTTTGTTTGTTATATTTGCATGTATGGTAGGTAAAATCAATAATCACTAGAGAAAGTTTTTAGAAAAGTCCATCTACTCTTACCTATATGGAGTGAGAGAGGACCAAATAACATTATCAATTGATTTCTCTAATTACAAAGAGTTCATTGACCAGTTATATCGAACAACTTTTTATTAATATCAAAAACTCATTTGGAAGAGTATCAAGAGGAGGAAAGTATTACATGAGCATACAAGGAAGGATCTCACTTAAATATTTGCACAGATACTTAAAGTTATAGAATCTCTAGAGATATCACAATAATGTGAGGATTTATAGACAAAATAATCATTTTTTATTTGCACTATCAAATGATGAAGAGGGCAAAACGAGTAAGGCCATAGACTATCGAACAAGCAAAGAGATCACTGATAGTAGAAGCTTCACAATCATTTCTAGATATGCATGTGAATATGGGATATTATACATCAAATTATCTATGTTTGCTCCCATAGTTAGATATTCGCTTTGAGGATATACTTGTGTCAGAGAAGGACAGTATGGAATGACCCATAAAGTCAAGTCTAGCCGGGGTGAAGCTCTACAAGCCAAACATAGATGATATTCCAAATAAAATGATCATGCCACAAAAGAGAAAAGAAGAAGTAGAAAGGGTCCAAGAAGAGACATGAGAAGAAGCCCTTGAAAGAATAAAGAAGAAAAAGCTAATTAAGCAAAGACAAAAATATGAATGAGTTTGCCAAGAATAATACACAGATCCATTCCTATTTCTACTTATATAGGCATCAAACACACAATCCTAGAGAGGAGCATATTTGACAATAGACCTTGGATACAAGAATCTATCCCCACTTTCAATGTTAAGAGACACTTGAGCCACCCCTAATACTATAAGGAGGTCCATTCTAGAGAGATTTCAAGGAGAGAATACCAATCAAAGCTTATATTGTGGGAATAGGAGGAGCATACGCCAATTATATAGGTGAAATAGAACTACCTATTTACCTAGGAAATGTATCAAATGTGTGCCACTTTGCTAGTGTGTAATTATGAAGGCTTGACAAAATTCCTCATCTTAGGGCAAAACTGGTTGTATAAGAACTCTATCGCATTAAAAATTATTCAAGGAACTTTTTTAGCCATGGTCTATGGTAGCATAGTAGTTAGCATCTTAGAAGAGAGAATTGTTCTTAAATCCTTGCTATTAGATGACTTTAGGAAAAAGGAAGATAGCAGTATTACAAAGGTACTACCCGAATCTCCCATCATAGAAAATTACACCACCTCAATATCAATATTGGAAGGCCTATTCCAATTGGAGTTAGAACCAATAATCAAAGTTCTAGGACATCAAGGAGTCAAATCAAAAATCAATGCTAGAGACAATCAATGGAGTTAGACAACCAAGGAAAAAAACAACAATTCATCAATAAAGGAAAATGCAGAAAACCAAGCAGATATAGATCATTAGGGATCACTTCTATTAAGAGAAAAGGAGATAAGAGGAGCACATAGATTTAGGAAAGGAAGAATGATCTTCTTCTACTTCTTCTATTACATAAAGAGGATCTACAATAATGAACTAATACAACATTACAATCAGCACTTATATAAAGATTAGTACATAAAGGAAACCCTAATGTCTAAAAATGAGTGAGTTGGTAAGAAACAAATGTGCCATCAATCTTGGTAGATATATCTAGTGAATATCACTAGAGGTATCCTTGACATATATTAGCATATCCACTATACATGTCAGAGAAAAAAAAGTGATATGTGTCATCCTCGATCATCAAATGTTGAGATTGATATCTCAACAGTCCCTCTCAAGCTCATCATCATGTCATGCAATCCAAGCATCTTTCAAAACTTCTTCACCTTCTCTACTCCATGTGCTTTAGTGAAATATCAACAACGTTCTCATATGTCCTGACATAAAAAAGATTGAGATCACCTACAAATACATTCTCCCTCATGAAGTGATAATATACCTTGATCTGCTTTGTTCTAGCATGAAAAATAGGATTTCATGCTAACTGTGTGCTAGTAAGATTATCACAATAAATGTTGATAGTCTTCTGCACTTCTACACCTAAATCTCCAAGTAGCATCTCTAGCCATGATGCCTCACATGCTGCCATTCATCACCTCTACACTCAACCTTTGTACATGACAAAGCAACAATGGGTTGTTTCTTACTAATTCATGTAACCACAACACTCTTGAGTGAAAATAGAAGAACATTAATAGATATTCCATTTGGAACACTACCAACCCAGTCTACATCGGTGTATCCATGAACCTGCAGTTCTACACTAGCTTCATAAAACAATGAATAATCCAAAGTAGCACTCACATAAGGTAGAGTGATTTCAAATAATCTAAAAGTGTCTTGTTGGGAACCTTCATAAACTAACTTTGAAGTACCACATTGTAGCTTAGATCAGGCCTTATAATCATGACATGTGTCAAACTTCCCACAATTCTCTTGTACCTAGTAGCATTTTCCAATGCTTCACTAGAGGTAGCATCCAACTCCAAATTTTGATCTAATAGCATTGAAATAGGCTTAAAATCAGGCATACCATACTTTTGCAATGTAATCATGGCATATTGCCTTTGGCACAATCACACACCTAGTTTTGTATGTATAAATTCAATGCCCAAAACGTAACACAACACACCAAGACCTTTCATGTCAAATTCCTACATAAGGAGTTTCTTTAACTCTTTAATGCTTTCTTCATTATCACCACCTAGAATCAAGTCATCCACATAAATAGCTATAATTATAATGCCATCATCAACCTTTCTTGCATATAATGAGTGACTTGCATCACACAAAAAATCCAATTGAGGTTAAATAATCAGCAATCCTTGCATGCCAAGCATTGTTATGTAAGAAAGCATTCTTCACATCCATCTGATGAAAAATTTATCCTTTTGCTATAGTCAATGCAATAAGTTCTCTAACAGTACCATTTTATCTACATCGTTGAAATTTTCTTCATAATGAATGTCATATTTTTATGCGTATCATTTCGCTACCAATCATGATCCTTATTATGCTTTATCTTGCAAACTAGGCTGCATTTATTCAACTAAATAATAGAAAAATACCAAATATAATCAATTTATTTGGGGATTTGTAAATTTTGAATAAAAATTTGGGTGGCATCACTTTTTCTATTGAAAACACTTTGTATCAAAAAAACTTTGGATCGACAGTGCTTTCAACCAAAAAAGGTTTTGATCAAAATCTTATCAAAGAAAAAATATATATAACTTAGCATTCGATTGAAAGGCACCCATTTGAGTGAGTTTTTTTCATTTGAATTTTTAGAGAAGAATGAAGAGTATAGCAAAGAGAACATCCTTGTGAGCTACTGAACATAACATTTATGTATTGTTTCTTTTTTTATTTATTTTCTTTTATTTTCTTATGTTTATTATGTATCATACATATGTTATGATTCATATGTCTCTTAAATATGTGTGATTTGTGTTTGTGTAATTGCTATTTATGTTTCTTTATAATCATCATAAGTATACATGTTCTAACTCATGAAAGTGTTTCTTACTTGTACACTTTACACTCAGCTACTATGGTTGTCTGACTCACTGCATCCATTCTCAGTCTCTCAACAATATAGGGGTATGAGAATAAGATCTATTAAGATTGCTTGAATTGTTGGCTCAATTTCTACGCTCTCAATAGTATAGGAGGTTTGAAGGGACTATTGTGATTGTCTTATTCTTTGATCTAGCCTCACATTAGTCACCTAGATTCACCAAAGTGTAATCAAACATAGTCTATGGTGTATAAAAACTATTGTGATTGTTTCATTCTTTGAGTCTTACCTTCACAATATTTATATACATTCATGTGACGAGAATCATACATGATGTAAGAAATGTACATGAACTATTGTGAATGTTTGATTCTTTGATTCTTACATTATAATAGTTACATAGATTCACTTCAATATTATAGCAATACTTTTTATTTTTGTATCCATCCAATTATCTATCTATTCCAATGTTTATCTATTTCTTAATATACCATTCAATTCATTTATCCATTTGTTCATTTTTTTATCTATCTATTTATGTATCAATCTATTCATCTAACCTTCCATCCACGTATCTATCTTCTATCTATCTATCTATCTATCTATCTATCTATCTATCTATCTATCTATCTATCTATCTATCTATCTATCTATCTATCTATCTATCTATCTATCTATCTATCTATCTATCTATCTATCTATCTATCTATCCATCCATCCATCCATCCATCCATCCATCCATCCATCCATCCATATATATATATATATATATATATATATATATGTATGTATGTATGTATGTATGTATGTATGTATGTATGTATATATATTCATTTATTTATGTAACTATCAATCTAGTTATGTATATATCTATTCATTTATCTACCCTTATATTTATTCATCTCTATAACTATATATGTATTCATCTATTTTCCTATTTATTTGTTCATCTATCTATATATCCATCTACATTTATATTTATCTATCTATTTATTCACTTATTTTCGTATCTATATATCCATCTATCTATCTAACCATCTATCTATCTGTTCATATACCTATCCATTCAAAACACTTCAACTTAAAATACCAATTATATAACATTAGCACAAGAATTGAATATGAAATAGTGACAAAAAATGATGTTTGATTAAGAAACATGCTCCATTACATAAGTCCACTTCAAATTTATCTTAATCCATCACTCTCGGATATCCTCAAACCATATCAATCTAGGTTTGGAAATACTCTAACTAGCTCATGTATGTCTACTCTTTTTGATACATTCTTATCTATACCAAGTTCTAATGCATATTGAACTTATAGATCCCATTTTTACCAATGGGGAAATTATATAAATCTAAAAACTTTAAAAGCTACAAAATACGTATGGAAATGGTATATGTCTCTTGAGTTTTATTATATAGTGGAGGATAGTGGATATGAACTCTAGCATGATCCACCGATACTTTTTGCTAAAATCATTCCTTGAGGACATCTCAAGATTTGGTAAATTTGGAAATCATTTCTTTGATGATACTAGTGTTGCTCTACCAAAGTCACATAATCCGATATAAAAGTGATCTACTTCAAAATAAAATGATATATTTTCCTGGATGAATATCATTATGTGATATTTTGCATGAATGCAAAAATGATTGTTTGCAATATTCCATTGATGAGCTTTCAAATATTTTTCTTGATTGAAGCTATGTCACTCTTTGTGTCTTTGATCCCTCTACTACATGGGACATTTAATGATACATTTTTCATTTTTTTGAACCACATGTTGAGCAGAACACCATCCAAAAATAGATAAAATTGTGGATTCATGCATAGCTACATTTTTTGTTGTTTGCATGTCACCACCATGTACTTTGAATATTTAGCTACAAATATCTCATTGTAGAATATCACATGGCTTATCTTGACTCTATGGATCATTGCATATTGTCCGTCTCTAACAAGGGCTATATCCTCAAAGTGAATAGCTAAATATGGGAGAAAACATAAATTATTTCATGTTTGATCTCCCATATTCACATGCATATCTACAAATGATTGTGAAGCCTTCACTATCAATGGTCTCTCTACTTGTTGGATAGTGTTTTCCTTACCCACTTTTCTCTCTTCATTGTTTAATGATGAAAATCAACAATTTTATTTTTTTTCTATAGATCCTCACATTGTTGTGATATTTAATCCCAAAGATTCTGCAAAGTTAACTATTTGTCCAAATATTCAAGTGAGATCCTTGCTCATATGCTCATCTAATACTTGTGCTCTTCTTTATACTCTTCCTAATTTGTTTTTTATATTAATAAAGGTTGTTCTACATAAGTACTCAATGAATTGTTTGTAATTGGAGACATACATTGATAATGTTATTTGGTCCTTTCTCATTCCATACAAGTAAGAGAAGATGAAATCTTCTAAAAACTTTCTCTCGTGGTTATGGTTTTACATGCCATCTGTGCAAATATAGCAAATACACTATCACATAAATATAGTTTTTTTAATATAGATAATATTTGAACACTATTGTAATTCATAAAAGCAATAATAAAAAATTAGACTATCATAAATAAAATGATAGATAATTAAATACATTTTTTAGTAGATATAATTAGATATGATAAATAGATAGATGAATAGCTAGGTATGATAAATAGATAGATGAATAGGTAGATATGGTAAATATATGTAAATGTGAGTAAATATATGTATAGATATATGAATAGATAGATATGGATGGATAGATAAATAGATGAGTAAATGAATGAAAGATAGATTAATGGATAAATAAATGAATAGCTAGTTAGAAGGTAAATAGATATATGATTAAATATATGGATAGATGAATCTATGAATAAATGTATGGATATATGAAGAGGCTAGGAATCAAGGAAACAATTCAAACAATCTTAATAGATCTAATTCTCATATCCCTATACTATTGTGAGAGCAAGAATGGATGTAACAAGTTAGACAACCATAGTAGTTGATAAGTTTAAACTTAACTTAATTAATCAAAGTATAGAAGTAAAAAACACTTTCGAGAGTCAGAACATTTATACTTATGATGATTAAAGAGAACATAAATAACAATTACACAAACACAAATCACACATATTTAAGAGATGCATATGTGAATCAAAACATATGTATGATACATAATAGACATACACATATGCGGTGGTCTTCCCTCTAGTATTGATCATTAATTTGACTACTTGATATCCTTGGCTACTTCTAGCACTTTTAGTATTGGTTCTAACTCCAATTGGAATGAGTCTTTTGATATTGATATTTAGGTGGTTTAATTCTCTATGTTGGGATATTTGGGTAGTTCCTTCATAGCATTGATATCTTCCTTTTTTCCTAAAGTCATATGATAGCAAGGCTTTAAGAATAATTATCTCTTCTAGCAAGCTAACTACTAGCCTACCATAGACCATTGCTAAAATAGTTCCTTGAATAATCTTTAATGTGGCAGAGTTTTCATACAACTAGTTTCTCCTTAAGATGATGGATTTTTCCAAGCCTTCATAATTACACACTAGCTTTTGATACATTTCCTAGGTGAATAGGTAGTTCTATTTCACCTATATTTTTGTTATATGCTCCTATTCCCACAATATAAGCTTTGACTGGTATTATCTCTCCTTGAAACCTCTCTACAATGGACCTCCTTATAGTGTTAGGAGTGGCCCTGGTGTCTATTAGCATTGAAAGTGGGGATAGATTCTTATATCCAAGGTCTATTGTCAAATATGCTCTTCTCTCTAGGATGTGTGTTTGACACCTATGTATATAGAAATAAGAATAAGATCTATATATTCTTCTTGGCAAACTCATTCATCTTTTCATCTCTACCTTAGTTTCTTCTTCTTGATTCTTTCAAGGGCTTCTTGTCTTGTATCTTCTTGGATCCTTTCTCCTTCTTCTTTTCTCTTCTGTGGCATGATCATTTTATCTAGAATATCATCTGTGATTGGCTTATTGTAGAGTTTCACCTTGTATCCACTAATGTAATTAGGTTTAGGTAGTATATCTCCATCTCGGGTAGCTAAATTTATTGTGTCACTTCTAGATATGATTGATAATAAATGGTATATGTGCTCTCTTTTGTAATTTCTTTGTATTCTACTTCAGTGTATAGACTAGGACCAAGTCCCCCTCCTTGAATCCTTTGTCCTAAATGTGATTATTGTAGTATGCCTTCTATCTCCTCTTGGAAGCATTAATTCATCCTACAACACTAAGTCTAGTTTGTTGGAGATTTTCTAATTGGTCAATTTATTTTGAGAGCTCATGACCTATCCACTCATAGTTCTTTGTTACTCGTAAGGTGAGAATGAGAAATTCTATGGGGAATATTGCATTTTGCCCATACACCAACTTGAATGATGTAGTTCATAGAGAAAACTTCTAAGCTACTTTATATACCCAACCCAAATAATGTCATGGAGTTGTTTGTCCCAATCAAACCTCCATTATTTAGTAATTTTGTTAGCGATTATAGAAAGCACTTTGTTAGTACTTTCTTCTTGACTATAGGATTGTAGAAAGCACTTTGTTAGTACTTTCTTCTTGACTATAGGCTTGCAAATGATATACAATAGACTTCTTGTGAGTGACCAAGAACACAATTTGTGATGATTCAATCACTTTGTTGAGAAAATGGGTTCCCCAATCACTAATAATATCTATTGGCAAACCAAACCTTACAAACATATTTTGAAACAAAAATTTGGCAATTGTTTGTGCATTGTTTTGTTGTGTAGCTTTTGCTTCTTTCCACTTGGCCAAGCTATATGTGTCCACTATGATACATTTCATGTGTAATCCCTCATTGGTGGGTTAATAGGTCCAATGCAATCAATACACCACTTGAGAAATCCCTAGCTTCCTATCATTGTCCTCATAGCAAATAATCTTTTCTAAAATGGTACTTGGTTTCTTGATATACCCTACATTGTTTGACATATTCCTTTGTGCCCATGTAAAGTATTGGCCAACATAATCCATTAAATAATATCATCTTGTCCATTCTTGTAGAAGAAAAATTTCCTACTATCACTCCAGCATGTATGGGTTTAAATACAGGTAGGTACTCCAATTCTTGGACACATAAGCATAAGAAACAACCCCTACATTGTTTGACATATTCCTCTGTGTGCATGTAAAGTATTGGCCAACATAATCCAATAAATAATATCATCTTTTCCATTCTTGCAAAAGAAAAATGTATTACTATCACTCTGGCATGTATGGGTTTAAATACAGGTAGGTACTCCAATGCTTGAGCACATAAGCATAAGAAATAATATTTGCCTCTTTTATATAGTCATCCTTTGATTATCTTATAATCTTACCTCTCCTCATATAGTGCTTTCATTTTAACATGTGTGATTCATTTTGGATACCTTCATGTTGTAGGTAATCAACAATCAGTTTTGCCCCATGGAGGTGCACTAGTAAGGTGATATAAAGTTGCATGTTCTACTTGTTAAATAGGATTACATCTTGCACAATCCTTGAGGTGATCATGAATATCTTTCTCCATAGTATGCTAGTAGACTCCTCTCTGAAGATTCTACCATGTATGTATCCAAGAGTGATGATGCCCCATCAGACTAATGTGGGTTTTTCTAGCCAAATTAGCTTTTCTATGTCTTCAGCAGAACATAACAATATGCCATGACTATATTGATAATAAATACTTCTTGTAATGATATGATATCTTGTCCTCTCCTATATGGACCTTGTCGATCTTTCACTAATTTCATGATGTGGCCTTGATGTAAGCAATGGTACTATCATCTCCACCGACTTCGGACCTACTTCCAAGTTGAGCAAATAAGAATTGGGAAGATCATATGTAATGCTCATAGGTGGCTCACCATTAGTTTGACTAGACAAGTAATTTTCTTAGATGTGATTGTTTCCTTTCTTCACCACTACCTTGAATTCAAACTCTATCACTAGTATGAGCCAATGCCCTAACCATCCAATAGCACAAGGCTTATTGGCTGGGTAAAGTAATATATGATGGTCTACAAAGAACTTTGACTTATTTCCTTTAGGGATCCATCAAAGTTCATTAGGGATCATTTTTTCATATCTTCCAAAGGGATTGACTTATAATAAAATTCTATAAGGCTACAAAGTAGCACATCACTTCAATAAGGATAGCCCGCTTCCAAGATACCTTTGAAGGAAGCTTGAGGAATCTTTGTAATGAGATCCAAATCATATTGAACTTCAAACATGCATAGAAAAGGTGTGCAAGCTCTTCTTCTTTAGTGTGATATCTCTTTCATCATGGAGGGAAGTAAACACCTCATGGATCCTCACATTAATCCAGATACCTCTATGAAAAATTTCCCAAGCAACACGAGCTTCTTGTTATCCATTGGCAAGTGTCAAGATTTTCAATTTTAACTTCCCCATGATGCCAATTCAAGCCTCACAAAAATCCCTTGGTATGAGGAAGACTTCTATACTAAATAAGCCTCATCTCTTCTCTTCCCCAATTTTCAATTCTTCTTTTATTCATGCACCATCTTCATACTCAATTCTAAGGCTATTGTTCAAGTCTTCTTCTTTGAACCATTGATTATCACCATATTCCATAACTTTCTCCAGTATTTAATACCCTTGCTATATATTCACTTTGATTTGGTGACACCTTTTTTTCTCATCAGAGCATTCTTCCTTATGGGAACCAAATGGAGTTGTTCTGTCTAATTGTCATGCCCATTTCCAATCTGATTAGATAAAATAGGGCATTTCAAATCATGCCATGCTTTCTAGTAGGAGGAAATCACCTCTAAACCTTTGGGGACAACTTTATTATGGGAGAAGACAAAAATATTGATATCATGGCTCTTCCATTATGGGGAGCCCACAAGGGAGAGACATTTTGTCTTTCCTAACAACAATTAAGCCCAAAGAAAATGCATAGAAAATGCACAAACCTCCCTTTTCCATTGGGAGGTAGCACATATTCCATTTCATCATGGCAATATCTCTTCAATTTGAATCTCCAATCCATAAAAAGCTCCTACATGTAAACTCTAACTATAGAGGTCCTTATTCGATGACCTCCAACAAGAGAGGAAGTAAATAGTGGATGGAATCCAAAATGTGTTTACTACCATGGCCTTTCCTACTACATTTAGTTGCATACCTTTCTAGTGTTGGAGCTTGGATTTGATTTTATTCATATCCATTCCCAATATTCAAACATTGAAATTTCAAATCTCATAGGTATACCTAATATAATCAAAACTTATCTTGGAGTGACCCCTTTGCATTCATGGTTGAGGATGAACTAAAGATGGGCAAAACTGAGAGATTTAATTGCAATTCTTTTAATGGTTGATCTTAAAGCCGCATGTCATACAAAAATTTTTCAAGCACTCCCAAAAACTTTTAGCATAGACTTAGTCCTTTTGGAGCAACAAATTGGTTTCATATGCAAACTTTCTTAACATGGGTTGATCTTTCCCAAAGTGATTGAGGCCATCTACTAGAGTTTTGAAGGGAAGCAGGGCAATGGGACAACATTTTCTAATTGCGTGCTTAAGGAAAGGACACAAAATTTTATGATTAATGGTGATCCTAGTTGAAGCATTTCCAGAGAGGATGGATTCCATCTTGATGAAATTGTAAAAAAAAAAAAAAAAAAAACTAAATCCTTCATGGATTGTAAAATAATTTTTCACAATCCAAGAAGGGATATATCTTAATGGAGAAGAAGTGAGAGAGGATGGCTTTGGCCTTGTATTTGATGCACTTTGGCTTTAGGAGAGACATGTCCAAATGAGGTCATCTAGCTATGAAGGAAGGGCTCTCATGATGAAGGGCAACCTTAAGAGCTTGTAGTTAGCAAGAAGAAAAGAGTGATCTAAAGAGTTATTAATGATCCACAATTGATGGGTATAGGAAGCATTGAGATAACACCTATCAAGTCTACTAGAGTGGAAATTATGTCCACTTTGCCTATTATTCCACATGAACCTAGAGGACAAAGAGACATTCAGCAAGTCATGTGGCAATAATATTGTACCATCCCAACATGTTAGCTCCATGAATAATGGAGTCTTTTTTATCATACCTATAGAAAAGGTACATCACCATATTGAGATCTCCGATGATGAAAATATGCTTTGAGAGGGAAGAGGCCTCCTTCAAAGCCTCAAATCTTTGAACATGAGAGTTTGAGGCATAAAGAGAAACAATAGTGAGGCTAGCAGGATCCTTAAGGGTGAGGGCAACCCACTCATGAGTGTGTTAAGAAAGGAATCCTTAAACAAAGAATCAAGAGAGTAAGAAATCCCAAGAACAAAGCCACCTCAACCATAAGGATGGTATGGAACCAATCATGAGAGACAGACACTCTTTTGAGATTGAGAAGCCCATTGCCAAAAATCTTCAACTCTTAAAGGTATATAATCTCAGGGAGGAGGGAGATGCATTTTGGCCAAAAGCTATTGTCTCTAGCATTGACACGGTTTAAAAGACCTTTACAATTTACAGAGGCTAATCTATAAGCTTCTAAATTAACTCTTGGAATTGTTAGAAGGTTTCCCATGTGAGGCCAAAGATCTTAAAGAGTCAGTAGACATTACTCCCTTTTGTTTAGCCTTATATAAGTGTTGTGAGGAGAAGGATACTCCACCTCTACTTGAGTAGAGGGAATTTCATGAGTGTTATTAATAATATATCAAGGAGGGCATCATTATCATGTGATTTTGACACATACAAAAAAAAACAACATCATCAAGATTGTGTGTCCTACTAGTGGCATTAGGGTTCTTATGAAGGGAAGAGATAATCTTAGAGATCATGGCTCACTTTTTTATTTTTGTGCTACCAATAGAGATCCAACCATCATAAGCTCTTGTTTGAAACATTATATTCATTGTCAATCAAAGTGTTTACAATTATTTTCATAAGAGCTAACAAGATCATTTTTGAGATCTTGATTCTCTTTACGTGATCCTGGATTAGCTTCATTTTGGATATCATTTAAGGGGTTAAACACATCTTCAAGTGGCACTTAAAAAGCATCTTGAGCCTAGGCAGTAGGGACTTTAGTATGATCATCATTACAACCATTCTTGATCAGTGGGTATTGTTTAATCCAATGACCTCGCTTAAACATTTAAAACAAGCATTGGGTAGCTATTTGTAAACCATATTTTGTTCATGAAGAAGTTTACTATTTGAATCCTTAATATACATATCTTTTTAACTTCTTTGGCAATTTCAATCTCAATAACCTCTTGAGGATCCCATTTCTGGCTAAACTCCTACAAGCTTTTTTCCCAAACACCTTTCCAACAAGACCAATAATTCTCTCACGCTATGGGAAGAAATCAAAAGGGATGTCAAAGAATTCCACCAAAGTAGGGAACCCCTTGGATTATATTGAATGTTATATTCCATAAGTGACAAACAAGAGATGGTTGAACCACACCCTAAGAGGCAGGATTAAAAAGTACCTCTATTGTGTGAGGACTAAGTGTCACAGCCCTGTATTTCTATCCAACCCTTTTCAGTGCTTGGGGGGTATGCCCTGTGGCGCCTAATTGTGTGCAACTATGAGGGGTACTAGTACTCCTCATACCAAGCTCTCATTGCCTTCTTCAACACGAGTTGCTAATCGAATATAAACGTGTTCTGGCAATCTTCTTGGTGTCCCTCTTGTTGGCTTATGTGTTTTGTGGGTTTGAACGTCTCAAGTGGTATCAGAGCAACGACCCTAGGGGAAGCCTTTGGACGAGCAGACTGTCACACCAGTGCTGGCAGCGCCATCTAACGTCCCAGGCCCATCCGTGGGAAGTTCTTTGACGTCCCAAGAGGCCTTTTGCCCTCCCTCCCACCCTCAAGCAAGGCAACCCCTTGCCCCCCCTCCCCCCCCCAAGCAAGGCACCCCCTTGCCCCCCCCCTCCCCCCCCCCTCTCCCCCCCCCCCTCAAGCAAGGCACCCCCTTGCCCCCCCCCCTCAAGCAAGGCCCCCTTGCCCTCCCGCCGTCCCCGCGCTATCCGCCGTCACCTCTGCGCTATCTGCCATCGGCCCCGTGCTTTACCCATCAAGCAACGTCGTAACCCCGTTTAACCGTAGCTTCCCTCCTCCTAGGTACCCTTGCCCTCCCGAATTGCCGCCGTTTGGCTCCACGCCACTATGGCCAGTGAACACGACGTTGGCACGGCCGATTTAACCTCGGGGACGGAACGCGCCAAGAATGTGACTGAACGGCGCCGACATCACAAGGCCCAACGGGCTATCTTAGAAGAAGAACTCAACCGCCTTCTCTTGGTAAACGCCGAGCTACACGAACGCCTCCAGGAGGCCGAGCTCAACGCCGAGATTCACACCCAACCCGAATCCGACCAAGGCCCTCCAAACCCCGACCCCGTCCACGACCGCATAGATAGACTCGAAGATACCCTCGCTAGGCTAACCACCTTAGTAGAAACCCACCTCTTATCTAAAGACCAATCTCAACCCCAACCACAACCTCAGTCAAGCACCCAACCAGTACCCCAACCCACCCCCACCCAAACATCCCAACCGCCTCCAACCCCTTTAAACCCAACTCCGATCACTCAAATGCAACCGGTGGATATCGACGACCTTGATTCCTTTGGCTTCTTCAAACCGAACCCCCCCGACAAGTACCGAGGCGGCCGAAGCTCCATTGCCGTCAACCGATGGATCGAAGGTATGGAAAGCTACCTCTAGATGCTCCGGGTTGGCCGCAACCATTGGACGCGCATCGCCGGCCAATTCTTACATGACGAGGCCTCAGCTTGGTACATGGTGGAACACAAGAAGCAAGCTTGGCCCTCATGGGATCACTTCAAGGCGGCCATTGTCGACTACTTTGTGCCTCGCAATGAAGCCTTCCAAGCATGCGACGAATGGTGCAACCTCCATCAAGACAAGTTCATCGGGCCTTATGTGTCACAATACCATAGGCTCATGCTCTGAATCAACGACATGGCTGAAATTGATCGCCTACACGACTTCCTTTATGGCTGCTCCCCGTACTACCGCAAAGAAGTGGAGAAGCAAGACCCCCCAACCTAGGAAGATGCGGTTCGCATCGTCGAACATCTCAACGACGCTTACTCCAACCGGCTTGCACGCTCAATCGACGGAGGCCAAACTAACCGCAAAGAATCAACCGCAAGCAAGGAGCAAACTTCATCATACCGAAGACCTACCGACAACCAACGCGGCCAAGGCTTCAAAGCTCTCCCGGCCCCAACCGAGAATCGTTCCGGGTCCCCTAATCGAAGCAACCAACTCAGGCGCGACCCCCGCCCGCAAGCATTACCAGGGCAGCCACCCGACTGACAAGTGCTGGAGGAAACGACCCGACACTCGAGTGCAAGCAACGAAAACCGAAGAGGCATCCACATCTGGACCAAAGATCACCGAAATTCACAGTGACGAATCAGAGGACTCTTCACCCCGTGGGCCGTCCACTTCTAAAGGGAAGGCTCAATGCCATTCAGTAGCGTTACCTATCATACACCAAGTGTTCATTATGGGCAAAGTCAGAGGTGAATGAATGCCGGTGATGCTAGACACGGGTGCCACCCACAACTTCATGACCCCGCAGTGCGCTCAACGCCTTGAACTCAAGCTCAGTAAACGACTCCGCATGTCCATCGTCTTTGCTCAGGGAGAGGCTAGCCATGTCCGATATGCCGACGGTGTTCCAGTCGCGTTAGGCCAGTGGTTCGGCCACCTGAACTTCCTCATTATATCGATGGAAACGTTGGAAGTCATTCTAGGCCTCGAGTTTATGGACAAACACATGATCTCATTTTTTGGCAAAGGCGTAGACAAAGTACTTCTTGATCAGAATGGGCAAGCTCTTGTCGTTGACTGCAACCGCGTCCGGGCCCCTCGTGCAGACGAGCCATCTGACAGCGAACCAAGAGAACCAAATCCGACACGCAAAGGCAAAGAGAAAGCTCACGCCCGGGCCTCAACCTCAACGCACACACCATCACCGTTATCTCATAAGCAGTTCAGACGGGCAGTTTATCAAGGTGGAATAGCTCACCTTTGTGTTCTTAGGCCGGTGACAGAGGACACAGGACCGAAGCCGATTGACGTCTCAAAGATTGGGCATCCGAGTTTCCAGATGCTAATGGAAGAATTCACAGATGTGCTTACAGACACCCTCCCACCCGGTCTCCCGCCTTTAAGCAATGTCCAACATCGGATTGACACGCTCCCGGATCACCCGCCCCCTTCACGGGCCCCTTATCGAATGAATGAGACGGACCTCCAAGAGCTCAAATGGAAGCTACATGAACTTGAAGACCAAGGATACATTCGACCAAGCAGCTCACCTTACGAAGCCCCTGTCCTGTTTGTGAAGAAGAAAGACAGCTCCCTCCGCCTATGCATCGACTACCACGCACTTAACAAAGGCACAATCAAGAGCAAGTACCCCGTCCCGGTGATGGAGGAACTACTAGATCGCCTCGACAAGGCACGATACTTCACACGCATAGACCTTCGTTCCGGGTACCATCAAATTTGGGTCGCACAAGAACACATCGAGAAAACGGCCTTCCGCACATGCTACGACAGCTATGGATGGCTCGTCATGCCATTTGGACTTACAGGCGCACCCGTCACCCTTTGTCGGGAGATGAACGACGGCTTTCGGGACATGCTCGATCTCTTCCTCATCATTTACATTGATGATCTACTTATCTATAGCCGCACATTGGAGGAGCACTATGAGCACATTCGGGTTGTCCTATTACGCTTGCGGCAACGTCGGCTTTTTGCCAAACCGAGCAAGTGCGAGTTTTGTATGAAGAAGGTGGAATTCTTGGGGTTCATCGTTTCCGAACTCGGCCTCCATGCCGACCCCCAGAAAGTAGAAGCCGTGCTCAAATGGGCACCCCCGAAGACCGTCAAAGCAGTGCGAGAATTCATAGGCTTTTGCCAATTTCTCCGCCGATTCATCCAAGGCCTCAGCAAGATTGCGGCGCCGCTCTTGGAGTTGATCAAAGAAAAGGAGCCATTCAAGTGGGGAATGGACGAGGAAGAGGCCTTCAAAGCGTTGAAGGTCGCTATGTGCAATGCCCCAGTGCTCAAACTTCCCGAGTTCGAGAAACCATTCGAAGTTCATACGGACGCATCGGGTTCGGCCATCGGAGGCGTCCTCTTACAAGATGGGCAACCCATTGCTTATGAGTCGCACAAACTCACCGGCCCCGAACTCAAATGGAGCACACATGAGCAAAAAATGTTAGCGGTCATACCTTGTCTACGCAAGTGGAGGCACTATGTCCTGGACAAACCCACAAAAGTCTTCATGGACAACATCTCTTTGAAGTACTTCACCTCTCAACCCAAGTTAAGCCCGAAGCAAGCCCGATGGCAAGATTTCCTTGCCGAGTTTGACCTGGAGATCATCCACAAACCGGGCAAGCAAAACGCCATGCCAGATGCACTTAGTCGAAGACCCGAGCTCCAGGCGATGTCCACAGTTTCATCCGACCTCAGAGGCAGAATTCAACGTGCACAGGCACAGGATGCCCAAGTCCAAGACATACTTCAGGAGATGCAAACAGCCCAGGCCCCGAGTCGCTACACCCTACAAGAAGGCATCCTTCATCGCAAAGGAAAAATATATGTACCGAACGACTTAGAGCTAAGCAAAGAGCTGCTGTGGGAGGCACATGATTGCAAAGTGGCCGGCCATGGAGGTCAAAACCGCAGCTACGAGACGCTCCACAAACACTTTTATTGGCCCCGCATGAAGGCACAGGTTCAAGAATATGTGGAAACATGCCCGACGTGTCAGTTAGTCTGTCAAGATCGAGTGAAGCCCGCTGGCCTTCTGCAACTTCTCCCGATTTCGAACCGGCCGTGGGACATGATCAGCATGGACTTCATAACCGAACTCCCACCGTCTTTAGGGTTCAACACCATCTTCGTTGTGGTGGACTACTTCACAAAGCAAGCACACTTTATCCCGACCAAACCACCGCTCAACGCCAAGGCCGTGGCTCATCTCTTCTTTACGCACATCGTGAAGTATCACGGATTACCTTTGGCCATCGTGTCGGACCGGGACGGACGCTTCCTAAGCCAGCTATGGACAGAGCTTTTCCGCATCTTGGGGACACAACTTAGGTTCTCCTCGGCTTACCACCCACAAACCGATGGGCAAACAGAACGGGTCAACCAGACAATTGAAGATTATATCCGAAACTATGTCAGAACCGATCAAAAGGACTGGGCGAACCACTTAGACATTCTGGAGTTTCACTACAACGCTTCCGTCCACTCAAGCACGAAGATGACCCCATTCGAGTTGGCGATCGGCAAGGAGGTAATCACGCCCTTGGCTCTCACGCAAGACTCCACACTTGCAACAAACGACCCCGACTGCGGCGCCTTCTTGGATCAGTGGAAAACAAAGTTAGAAGAGGCAAAGTCCAGCTTGCAAAGAAGCAAAGAACGCATGGCTCGCTACGCAAATAAGAAACGAAGGCCCGGCGAAGAATTTCAAGTCGGCGACCTTGTCCTCGTCAGCGCACGGAATATCACCCTGCCAAAGAACATCACGCAGAAGTTTAACCATCGCTACAACGGACCATACAAAGTGGAGAAGCGGATCAATGAAGTCACTTATAGCTTGGAGCTTCCCGACAACGTGCAATTTCACAACGCCTTTCATGTTAGCCTTCTCAAGCGGTTCAAACCCGACTCAAAGTACAGATGCAAGATCCCGGTGTTGCACGACGGCGAGAACCAGTTCGAGGTAGAAGCTATTTTACGGGATCGGAACACCTGTGAAGGTCCCCAATTCCTCGTGAAATTCAAAGGCCGCCCCTTAGTTGATGCGGATTGGCTTCCGGCCAACACCTTTGGGCCCGACCATCCCTTAGTCCGAAAATATTACCACCACACTTAAGCCATTTCGGCTATAAGCCCCATGTAATGTTCCCCAATTTTGTAAACACGCCTACTTTTTGTAAGACCGAACCCGCTTGTTGAGGACACCAATGGTACTAGTACTCCTCATACCAAGCTCTCATTGCCTTCTTCAACACAAGTTGCTAATCGAATATAAACGTGTTCTGTCAATCTTCTTGGTGTCCCTCTTGTTGGCTTATGCGTTTTGTGGGTTTGAACGTCTCACTAAGGACATATCCTCCATATGAAATCAATTAACAAATTTAAATAAATAGTGAAACCCACACTAGGGAGAGAGATGCACGTATCCACCCAACATAAACCCTCCAATAAATAGCTCCAAGTCTAAGGGGGTAACTTAAATACCAAGGGACATGTGTACCTTCCATCACATGGATGCTCAACGTGATCACATGGTTTCCAAGCTTAGGAAATCAACTTGAAATTGCATCTCTTCTAAAAGAAGACCCTCCAAGTTCTCATGTACAAAGTCAAGTGGCTAGGAGAAGCTTCCAATCAAGCCTAGGACACTCAACCTCAGAAAAATCAACCCAAAGGTTCAACACCCTTCAAATAGGGGAAATAATCAATAAATCCCTAGATTTTTACACCTAGAAACACAAGGGTTCTACCCCTTATATCCATGTGATTATACAACATTCCCCTCCCCTCAAAAGCATTTCCATCCTTGAAAATGAATGGAGATAAATACCTTGGGGTATTCCCCCATGCCTGATGATTATTCTCATTGATTATGGTCTTCATCTCTCTATTTTTCCTCTTTATTTAGAAGAAGATCCAATTTTGATCAGATCTAAAAAGAGGAGAATCCATGTGTGGTTTGATCCATGCCCAAATCCTTCAAAACCTCTTCTATAGTTTTGCACATGAAAAATGATGCAAGTATAAAGTATGGAAACAATGACAAGGGTATAATAGATTATCCCTACTTATTTCAATGTTTTACCTATGTGCAAAATAGGCCTTCATAGCATAAACATATGAAATAGTTGAAATCTAAATATTTCCAACTAAATTGCCAACTTGGTCCATTTTTGTTCACTATCTATGCATGAATCTAACAACATAGGTGAATTATCTTGGCTAGTTTAAGACTTGCTTATTAGATTCATCTATCTAGTGAGAACCTATCTTAATCTAAAAGGAAGACGAATCTTTCATAATCCCTACTCAAATCACTTTCCCCCTTAGACTTACAGATAGTTTGTACTTTTGGATTAGTTAAATCAACGCAACTTTCTTATGATTCACCTCCATTGATTCTATCAAAGGATCAATGAAAATGGAGGGGAATCTTTTTATGATCCCTATCCAACCATTCCCATTAGAACGTGATGGGTAGATTAACTTCCTATTTTGTCAAGGGGATATAGTATCGTCTATCTTAGGAGAGAATTTGGAGAAATCACAAGGTGTTTTTTGTTATTCTTTTCAAAACTTTATGTAGATTTGAATCCAATTTAAGTTATTAAACCCCATAAAGATCAATCTAAATTTTAGTGATTCAAATTAGTTAAAATATATTTTCCACTATGTTTTAGTTGTTCTCCCAAAAACGTTAAGAGCTTTATAGCTTCCTTTCACTATGCCCAAAATGGGAACTCATGGTTTTTTGGAAAAGATCCCACTATCTTAAGTTCACAAGTATTTATAGGACTAGATTATTTGAACAAATTCTTCAATCTTTAGATTGATACTTAATTATTATGGATCTTTAAGATTTCAAACTATGAAGATCTTCTTGATCCTTCAAGAATTATCTTCCTTTGTATTCTAGATCTGTTTAAGATATGCTATGTTGGCATTATTACTAGATCTTTCTTATTCTTCTTGTTTACTTTCTAACTTGAATTATCATGGTAAACCTTAGGTTCCAAAAGATGATTTTTGTAAACTTTCTTCCAAGTCTAAATTATCTTAAAATATCTTTCAATTCCTTTGATTCAAGTTAGACTTTGGGATGAAGCTTTTGAGCTACAACCTTTGGATTTTACTTTCAAACTCCTAAAAGTTAAACCTCTATTTATTTCCAAAATATTTGGTTAACCATTTTTATGTGGTGTGACTAATCTTCATCAAACTTAAAGTTTGATTTGATCTTTGACCCACTTGGTCCTTTCAAATTTTCTTCTCTCTTCAGCCAAATAAGAGATAAGACTATGTCTTTCTCTATCAGGTCCCTTTTCCAAATCTCTCTATTCAATATTTTACTCGTGGTCTTTATTTGGGAATCTAACTATTTGATTTATGCTTCCCACAAGTAAAGCTTTTCTCTTAGGTCATTATTATGGGGATTAGCAATGTCTCTTGTGTCATCCCATGAAGCATCAAGTACCTTTGGTATATGTTTTATAATTATTCCAATCTTCTTTTCCTAAACCACTTAGGATTCCTATAATCCTTAGGATTTATGAAAGTCTTTGCTCACATCAGACTTCCCTTGCATATCCTTACCTTGTGGTACTTTATTTCATTTTCTTTTGAACCATAACATATGGGGACTTTAGAGAATTTCACCTCCCCTTAAAGAGTTTTTGTCCTTGGAAACTACTTGTGGGCATAGTGAACTTGGTACTCTTTTAACTAATCTTTTCCATAGAAGGTATATTATTTTAGTTGTAACCTTGGGATTAATGCTTCTTCTAGTCTAATAAAGTGGGAGCTATTACTTCTTAGAATCATAAGTTTTACTTCCATTGAAGAGGGATTCTAGTGCTTGTGTAAAAGTGAATATTTAACTTACCTAGTATCAATCTCTCATACAAATTGAAAAAAACTTAGTCTTAAAGGTTTGCGTTTCAATTATTTCTTTGTTTAGATGTATTTTGAAAGACCCACTTTATGTCATCTGATATGGGGTTACTTTTTCTCTCAAAATAGGTATTATCTTTTAGCATACTTAGGTATCTAAACTCTAAGAGAATATTTGATTCCCCAATGATATTGTTAAACTAAAGAATATGGCAACACCTCTTAATATTTGGAAAATAGTACTTTTTTTGATAGGGCACATGTAAATGGTATTTAGGGTATCTTAAAACCCTTTGATGTACCTCTTCTTCATGCCTTCCATTTTAACTCTTAGTTCTCACCAATAGAGAACTTCCTTGAAGGGAGGAATTGATACCTCCAAATATGACATCTTTATCTTCCTTTCGTTAGTTGAAAGATTTCCAAAATATAACCTATGATTATTAATTGAATATTGATTCTTTTATCTTCATAGTGTTTCTATTATTCCTATTTTCTCTTCCTTAGAGATTTGGTAAAAATCACTTCTAAGCTACCATCATTGCATTGTGGTTTAAGAAGAGGACACTTTTAACTTTTACTTACTAATTAGGTGTGCCCTGTGTTTCTTTTGGAATTTAGAATCCCATAATAGGGACTTCAAGCTTAAGATGTTTCACTAAGATATATTTATTTAGCTTTTTATAAAAATTCAACAATATAGGAATCAAATGGTAGCTTAGTATGACCAATTGACCCCACCACCATTATTCTTTTATTCCAATAAATCAAATATTAAATTAAGCTTAAATAATTTTAATATCCTTGTTAATCCATAAGCCCATGTAATGCATTTCATATGCATACATTGTGTATACCAAAATGTTCACATATTCATTGGAAGAGGTGTAGCATGCACAAGGTTTAGAAACAAAACCCCTCCTTGAAGCATGCAAAAATTCCAATTTGGAACTTTCTTCATTCAAAAGATGGTGCAAAATTTCCATGATAGTTGTTGAAATGCATCAAATGCATTCTACATGAAGCATGTTTATGGTTATGTACAACCAATCTTTCTTTTCCTAAACCATCTATATGAATTCATTTCCATTATTAATTTTCTATGTGACCAACAAACTAGGCCACAACTATCTATGCGTCCATTTTCAAATTCGTATAAGATGCACTAGAATTTCTCTTAACATCAATATTATTCTCATGCATATCCTTAAGTTATATACTTTTCAAAGAAAAGAAAAACTTATCTAGAAGTTTAAGCTTCGTCCATCCCTTCACTCCACTTGTGTAGGCATGGGCCATCCCATTCTTTCCCTTCCTTCTTGGAACTTCTTACTTACTTGTGTGCCCGAATAGGTGAATCAACTTTTAAAATGATGCAATCATTCTATGCATGCATGCAATCTCTATTCATGAATATTCTTCACAAAGGTTTTGGCAACTTCATAGATATGGCCTATATAATCAAGTTACTTTATATTATGCATTGTTGAAGATAAATGTGCAAGATCATTTTTAGATGACCTATGCTTGGTTAAGTTTACCAAATGTAAAGGTAAATGTGAATATAAATCTAAGGATGAAAAAAATCGAGTCAAGAGTAAAGATGATTCAAAGATACAATATCTGCTTTGTAGTGAGTGGCATGTAGTGGGCAAACAAATGAACATGGTGAGGTTAGAAGACGGAACAAAATTCTTCACATGCTCATTGGCTATAAAATTGGAGTGGGAGCATGTTCTCAACAAAGAGAAAAAGAGGCAAGAGCCCCCAATAGTCAAATTCGATCTTAGAAGCCATTCTGTCATTTTGTCTAGACTCTTTCCAACTGCATGTCACTTTGTACATAGTCATGTTGTGAGGCTCATATCTCAGTGTATATGTAACCATTTCTTCCATTTAAACACTCATTGGAAATATTATCTCAAATATCTCCTTCAAATGTTCTATATTCTATGACTTATCAATCTGAAAGTGAAGTCTAGTTCTTCAACATACCTGTGTGGACAAGAAGTCTATTTTCGTCATTTGAATTTCCTAACCAAAAATTATCCAAATTACATGATTTATAGCTTCTTGGAAAGTGTATCTTGTTTAATTTTTCAATTTCAAATATCTCTTTCAAATTTTCTATATTCTATGAGTTCTTAATCTGAGAGTGAAGTCCAGTTCTTTAGCATACTTGTGTGGATAAGTAGTCTATTTTGGTCAGTTGATTTTCCTGACCAAAATTTATCAAAGTCATATGATTTATAGCTTATTGGAAATATTATCATGTGTAATTTTTTAATCTCAAATATTTCCTTCAAAGATTTATATTTTGTGAGTTATTAGCCTGAGAGTGAAGTCTAGTTCTTTAGCATACATGTTCGTACATGTAGTCTACTTTTTTTAGTTGAGTTTCCAAACCAAATCTTATCCACATTAAGTGACTTATAGCTTGTTGGAAAGATCCCTTTGTATAGTTTAACTATCTAGATCCATGAGTCCATTTGAGTTTTGAATTGAGAGAAAAAAGCAATCCAAGGTGCAGCTATATGTCCAAGTGTTGGACCTACAAGGGCTCACTACACGCTCCTCATTATGCATAGGAGAACTCATTCTCCATGGTTGGTATCAAAGTGAAATTGGTGCAAAAGCTTCATCAACAAGGCTAGAGCTGAAGCAAAGCAAAAGAGGAGCTACAAATCAAGGGGGAGCTTCACAAACTCAAGAGAAAAAGTCTATATAACTTCTTGAGGTGACTCTCAAAGTTTTTGATAGTCTTCAATGGCTGAGTTGGGTCAATAAGTAGAGAAGTGGGATAACTATCCCTTGCGGAAGCTTAGAATGACCAACTACCTAATGGGCAAAGGCTTGTGGGGTAGCATGAGTAGAGCTGATGCTCATCCTCAAATTAATCAAGTTATAGGCATCAATGTCCAAAGAAGGCAAGCAAAAGAATTGGAAGAGAGGAATAGGAGAGTCATGTTTCTCATTTCACAAGTCATTATTAATTCCATGGTAGGTCATATTCAGCATCTAGAAATAGCTATCGATTCTTGGGAGGCTCTTGAAAGGATGTATTTGACAAATACAAAAGCTAAAAAACTTCAACTCAAGAATGGGTTGAACACAATCAAGAAAAGTTCGAGTCAATCCATAATTGACTATACTTTGAAGATTAAGGAGATAAGTGATGTTTTAGCTTAATTGGCACAATAGTTGAAGAAGAAGATCTTATGTGTTGTACTCTCAATGCATTGAGAAAAGATGAAAGATGGAATCCCTTTATAACTTCCATTAAATTGAAAAATGCATATCCAATTTTTGAACAACTAATCCCTCATCTTGTCATAGAAGAGCTTAGCTTTGGTGGCTCCAAAGGAAAGGACAACCGCAACCAAATGTTGCATGCAAGTTGAGGTAAAGGAAGGAACTCCAGAGGAGGCTCAACAGGAAAAGGAAGAGGCCAGAACAACTGCAACTAGAATCGAAGCAATTCGAAAGACAAGAAGGATGGATCAAATGACAACACATAAGGAAGAGGTTGAGGTAGAAGTAGAGGAAGAGGCCGAGGCTCCTACAATTCTCATAAATGTATAACATGCTATCATTGTGGTAAGTAGGACACTATGCAGGTTGAATATATAGGATTAGAATTTTCCATATGTGAAGCAGTGTGGATTAAAAAGCTTTTGGTTGATCTTGAAGTGCAAGTTGGAACCACTCCTATATATGGTGATAACATGTCAAGTATTTACTTGGCAAGCAATCCCATGTTCATACGAGGAGTAAGCACATAGAGGTCCACTACCATTATGTAAGGGAGAAGCTACTGAGCAAAGTTGTGGAGATAAAGTTCATCAGAACCAAAGAGAAGATTGCAGACATGTTTACAAAGTTCTTGGATGCTTTTAAACTCAAAGGTTTCAAGGATGCGATAAACTTGTAGGACATGGCTAAAGATAACTCCCAAATGAGCTTGAGGGGAGTGTTGAAGATAAATGTACAAGATCATTTTCACATGAGCTATGCTTGGATAAATATACCAAATGTAAAGTTAAAGGTGAATATAATTCTAATGATGAAAAAAATATAGTCAAAATTAATGATGATTCAAAGATACAATTTCTACCTTGTAGTGAGTGGCATGTAGTGGGCAAACAAATGAAAGTGGTGGGAGTTAAGAAGAAGGCACAAAATTCTTCACATGCTCATTGGCGATAAAAGTGGAGTGGGAGCATGTTCTCAATAAGGAAAGAAAGAGGCGAGAGGCCTCAGTAGTCAGATTTGATCTTAGAAGTCACTTTGTCATTTTATCTTCTCATAGACTCTTTCCAGGTGCATGTCATTTTGTACATAGTCATGTTGTGAGGCTCATATCTCAGTTTATATATAGCTATTAAACACTCATTGGAAAGATTATCTTGTGCACCTCCTTTGTCCCAAATATCTTCTTCAAAGGTTTTATATTTTGTAAGTTATCAATCCGAGAGTGAAGTATAGTTCTTTAGCATACCTGTGTGGACCTATAGTCTATTTTGGTCAGTTGAATTTCCGGACCAAAAACCATTCAAAAATCTTTTTTGAAATATTATCTTGGGTATTTTATCTATCTCAAATATCTCCTTCAAATGTTCTCTATTTTATGAGTTATCAGTCCAAGAGTGAAGTTTAGTTCTTTAGTAGATGTGTGGTAGGTAGTCTATTTTGGTCAGTTAAGTTTCTTGGCCAAAAATTATCCAAATTACATGATTTATAGCTTAATACAGGAGACTAACAATTACGACCACCACATGCTAGAGAGATGAACCTCCTCCCAACCTTATGCCTGTATATATAGCTGCTCGAATCAACGAGGACCACAAATGTAACTAGAGTCCACAAGTGCATGTGCAATCTCCTCCATTCCTTTAATACCTTCCACTAGAGTCTATTAGTGGTTGGAGCGATCTCGTCCACTGCTTTAGTACCTTCCACTAGAGTCCACTAATGGTTGGTGTACTCCCCACTCGAGTTAAGTCTCACTAGACTCAAGCTAACTCAAGTTAAATTAACTTGAGTTAGAAGGCTCTAGAGATCTTTAGGCAAAACTCTCTCCCCATGCTCCCCATGGGGGTTGAACCCAAGTCCTCACCCTTCACAACCTTGAGACTTAACCACTAGGTTAAGTGGATCACTTGTTTAAGAGAGCACATGAACTTATTGTGGAGAATGAGTTCTCCTATGCGCAACGGAAGTGTGCAGTGAGCCCTTGTATGTCCAGCACTTGGACAAACATCTACACCTTAGATAGCTTGCTCCTCTCAATACAAAACTCAAATGGACTTGAGACTTTATTCAATCAAAGTAGACAAAGAGATCTTTCTAACAAGCTATAAATGACTTAATTTGGACAAGTTTTGGTTAGGAAACACAACTGTCAAAGATGAACTACCTGTCCACACAGATATGCTAAAGAACTGAGCTTCACTCTCGGACTCATAACTCTCTGAATATATATCCTTTGAGAAAGATATTTGGTATAGAGAAAGTAGACACAAATATTTTTTCAACAAGATAAAAAACAAGTAATTTGGATGAGTTTTGATTAGGAAACTCAACTCACCAAGATAGACCACCTGCACACATAAGTACACTATAAAACTAGACTTTACTATCTGATAGATATCGTGCAGAATATAAATGATCTCAATGACATATTTGGGATAGTGAAACTAGATGCCAAGATCTTTCCAACGAGACAAAAATCATGCAATTTGGATATGTTTTGGTCAAGAAACTTAACCGACCAAAATAGACTACCTATCTACAAAGGTATACTGAAAAACTAGACTTCACTCTTTCACTGATATCTCACAAATTACATAAGCTTTCAAAGCGATATTTGATATGAACAAAGTGCACAAGATAAGCTTTTTAGTGAATGTTTAAATTCATAAAATGGTTACATATGCACTGAGATATGAGCTTTGCAACAGAGCTGTGTACAAACTGACTTGCGGCTGGAAGGAGTCTAAGGGAAGCCAAAATGACAAAATGGCCAGATCCGAATATTGGGAGCTCTTGCCTCTTTCTCTACTTATTTTGAATGTACTGCCACTTCACTTTTATAACCAATGAGCATGTGAAGAAGTTTGTGCCTTCTTCTTAACTCACCACTTTCTCCACTACATGCTACTAACTACAAGGCAAGATATTGTATCTCTTACTCATCATGAATTTTGACTAGAATTTTTCTTTTATTATTTTTTCCTTTCTTTCCTCCACTTTTTCTTTATCTTTATATTTGGTAAATTTATCCAAGCATGGCTCATATGAAAATGAGCTTGTACATTTATCTTCAACACTCCCCCTCAAGCTCATTTGGGAGTTATCTTCATCCATGTCCTTCAAATTTATTGCATCCTTGAAACCTTTGAGTTTAGAAGCATCCAAGAACTTTGTAAACATATTTGCAACCTGCTCTTTGGTTCTGATGAACTTTACCTCCACATCTTTGCTCAGCACCTTCTCCCTTACATAGTGGTAGTGGACCTCTATGTGCTTGCTCCTTGCATGAAACATAGGATTGCTTGCCAAGTAAATACTTGACATATTATCACCGTATATAGGGATGGTTCCAACTTGCACTCCAAGATCAGCCAAAAGCTTTTTATTCCACATTGCTTCACATGTGGCAAAAGCTAATCCTCTATATTCAGCCTCCATAGATGAAAGTGCAACAGTAGGTTGTTTCTTTGAGCTCCATGTGATAGGTTTGCTTCCTATCATGAACACATAACCTGAGGTTGATCTTCTATCTTCCTTTGAACCTGCCCAATCAGCATCACTAAAGCCTTTGACCTGCAGTTCTTCATCAAACTTGTAAAACAAAGCATGATTAACTGTATGCTTTATGTATCTCAACACTCTCTTGGCTGAATTTAAGTGTTCACTTGTCGAGGCTTGCATAAACTGAGAAAGTACACCAACAACATAAGGCAAATCAGGTCTTGAAATGTTTGCATAGATCAATGATCCTACAATGCTTCTGTATGTCGTTACATCTTCCAATGGTTCTCCACCATTTGAACAAATCTTTGTATTTGTGTCCATGGGTTGAGTGAGTGGTTTGCATTCACTCATTCCAAATTTGAAAAGAACATCCAACAAGTACTTCTTTTGCATCAAGTAGATGCCACTCTTTCCATAAACAACTTCAATTCCTAAAAAATATTTCAGCTCTCCAAGGTATGAAATTCTAAACTCCTTACCAAGCTTCCTTTTGATATCTTTAATCCCTGTAACATCATTTCCTGTTATGATGAGATCATCGACGTATATGCAAATATATACCTCTCTATTTTCTTCCTTCTTCATGTACAACGAAGGATCTGCACTACTTGGGTTGTATCCACACTTAGTTAAATACTCTACCAATCTCTGATTCCATGCTCTTGGTGCTTGCTTCAAGCCATAAAGTGCCTTCTTCAACCTGCAAACAAAATCTGGATGGTTTTCATCTTCAAATCCAACTGGTTGACTCATGTATACCTCTTCTTGTAGTTCTCCATTGAGAAAGGCATTTTTGATGTTGAGTTGATATAATGGCCATCTCCTTGAAGCACCAATTGCTATTAAGGTTTTGATAGTTCCCATCTTTGCAATAGGGCTGAAAACTTCATCATAATATATGACTTGTGTTTCTTAAAATCCTTTGGCAACTAATCTAGCTTTATATCTAGCTAGTGAACCATCAGCATTCCTCTTTACTTTAAACACCCATTTGTTTGGAACAATCTTCATACCTTCTTTCTTTGGCACTAGCTCCCATGTGTGATTATCTTTGAGAGCTTTGATCTCCTCTTTCATAGCTCGCTTCCATTCCTTTTGTGTGCAAGCTTCTTCATATGTCTCAGGCTCTTTGTCTTTGATAACCTGCATCATATATGCAAAATGTGTCGCCATAAAACTATCATAACTCAACCTTTGAGTTGGATACCTTGTCCTTGAAGATCTTCTTTCATTGCCTTTAGAGAGTTGCTTCTTTAACCTATTTAGCTTTACCATCGGAGTGATTACCTCTTCATATTCTTCTTCACTTGCATCTACCTCACTGTTTGGAGTAGCACTTGCCTCTTTGGCTCTACTATGAGCTGAATTTGGAGACAAAGAATGACTCCCCCTCCATGTTGAACATTCTTCATTTGATGTAGATGCTTCTGGACCTGAAGCCTTTGTGCTTGATTGTTGAACTTCTCTTTGATTTGTTCCTGCATAATCATCACAATCTTCTTCAAGAATCTTTTCCTTTCCTTTATCTTCATACCATGGTCTTAGTTCATCAAAGACCACATCTCGCGAGACTCTTAATTCCTTTGTTCTAGGGTTGTAACGCGTGTATCCTTTTTGCTCTGTCGAGTAGCCGATGAAAATGCATTTTTCTGACCTTGGTTCCATCTTTGTTCTAATGGAATGTGAACAAAGCAAACACATCCAAACACTTTGAGGTGTGTAAGATAAGGTTTCTTACTGGAATATACCTCTTCAGGAGTCAAGTGATGTATTCCTGATGTTGTGCACCTGTTCATCAAGTAAATGGTAGTTGTGGTAGCTTCAGCCCAATAGTACAATGGTACCTTCATCTCGTTGAGCATGCATCTTGCAATTTCAGCAATTGCCTATTTTTCCTCTCAGCTACTCCATTTTGTTGTGGTATATACCTACAAGTGAATTGCCTTTTGATCCCATTCTCTTGTAGAAAATCTGAAAATTCTTTGGAGAAGTATTCTCATCCACCATCGGACCTTAAGGTTTTGATAGACCTTCCTGTTTCCTTTTCAACTTCAGCTTTGAATCTTTTGAATATAGAAAAAACACCTCTGATTTTTGCTTCATACAAAACAACCATACCTTTCTTGATTGATCATCAATGAAGGTGACAAAAAATCTATTACCAGCCATTGATGCCTCTTGGGTTGGTCCCCATACATCCGTATGTATCAAGTCCAAGACATTTTTGGAGCCACATAATTGCTCCTCTTGAATGGCTACCTCATTTGCTTTCCTAGTTGACAAGCTTCACATAACTCATGTAGTCCAATGCTATTAAATTTTGGAAGACCTCTTACCACTTCATGTTTGCTCATGTCCTTCAGCTTTGGAATGTTGATGTGTCCTATTCTTTTGTGCCATAAGTCCAGCTCTGAAATCTTCTTGTTCCCACATTGAATGTACATGACCTTTCCATGTGGATGTTGGACATCCAAAGTGAACATCCTTCCTTCTCTTCTACCTCGAGCAATGACCTTGAAGCCTTCTTTTGGATTCTTTATGAAGCACCCATTCTCATTGAATATGACATGATAACCCTTCTCTACCATTTGTCCTACTGAAATCAAGTTCTTTGAAATTGTAAGAACATGAAGAACATTAGATAGTACCTTTGCTCTGCTTGTATCTCCAAGCCTTATATCTCCAATGTGTTCAATCATGTGTTGAGTATCATCACCTCTTTCAACACATCCTTTTCCACTTGGTACCTGTAGATTAGTGAACAAACTTCCTTGGCATGACATATGGTTGCTACAACCTAAATCAATGTACCATTTTTTGTCATCTTCACAAGAGCTTCTATACTCATGTCTCATTGCAAGTAGTGTGTCCTTGCTTCCTTCACTTGAGGTGCTTGCATAGTTGCTTTGGTTCCTTTGATTGCCTCCATTTGGTCTTCCATTCTTCAGCCAACAATCACTAGCATAGTGTCCTACTTTACCACAATAATAGCATGTTATACCTTTATGAGAATTGTAGGAGCTTCGGCCTCTTCCTCTACTTCTACCTCGACCTCTTCCTTGTGTGTTGGCATTTGATGCATCCTTGTTGTCTTTCGGATTGTTTTGATTGTAGTTGGAGTGGCTGTGACCTCTTCCTTTTCCTCTTGAGCCTCCTCTTGAGTTTCTTCCTTTACCTCGACCTGCATATAACATTTGGTTGTGGTTTTCCTTTCCTTTGGGACCACCAAAGCTAAGCTCTTCTATGACAAGATGAGGGATTAGTTGTTCAAAACCTGGATATATATCTTTCAAGTTAATGGAAGTTATAAAAGGCTTCCATCTTTCATCTTCTCTCAAGCCATTGAGAGTATAACACACAAGATCTTCATCTTCAACCGTTGTGCCAATAGAAGCTAAAGCATCACTTAGCTCCTTAATCTTCAACGTATATTCAGCTATGGATTGACTCGAACTTGTCTTGATTGTGTTCAACTCATTCTTGAGTTGAAGTTTCCTAGCTTTGGTATTTGTTGAATACATCCTTTCAAGAGCTTCCCAAGCATCCTTAGATTTCTCTAGATGTTGAATATGACCTACCATGGCATTAGTAATGACTTGCGAAATGAGTAACATGACTCTCATATTCCTCTCTTCCCATTCTTTTGCTTGCCTCCTTTGGAGTTCGGTGGCCATAGCTTGATTGATTTGAGGTTGAGCATCGTCGCCGCTCACAATACCCCATAAGCCTTTGCCCATTAGGTAGTTGGTCATTCTAAACTTCCACACGGGATAGTTATCCTTGTCCAACTTCTCTACTTGTTGACCCAAGTCAAGAGTATCAAAGACTTTCAGAGTTACCTCGAATAGTTATAGTCCTTTGCTATTGCGTTTGTGAAGCTCCTTCTTGTTTTGTAGCTCCTCTTTTGCTTTGCTTCACCCCCAGCTCTGTTGATGAAGCTTCAACACCAAGTTTTCTCTGATACCAACTGTGGAGAATGAGTTCTCCTATGCGCAACAGAAGTGTGTAGTGAGCCCTTGTATGTCCAGCACTTGGACAAACATCTACACCTTAGATAGCTTGTTGCTCTCAATACAAAACTCAAATGGACTTGAGACTTTAGTCAATCAAAGTAGACAAAGAGAGCTTTCTAATAAGATATAAATGACTTAATTTAGACAAGTTTTGATTAGGAAACACAACTGTCAAAGATGAACTACCTATCCACATAGATATGCTAAAGAACTAAGCTTCACTCTCGGACTCATAACTCTCTAAATATATATCCTTTGAGAAATATATTTGGTATAGAGAAAGTAGACACAAATATCTTTCCAACAAGATAAAAAACAAGTAATTTGGATGAGTTTTGATCAGGAAACTCAACTCACCAAGATAGACCACCTGCACACATAAGTACACTATAAAACTGGACTTTACTATCTGACAGATATCTTACAGAATATAAATGATCTCAATGAGATATTTGGGACAGTGAAACTAGATGCCAAGAGCTTTCCAAAAACACAAAAATCATGCAATTTGGATATGTTTTGGTCAGGAAACTTAACCGACCAAAATAGACTACCTATCTACAAAGGTATACTGAAAAACTAAACTTCACTCTTTCACTGATATCTCACAAATTACATAAGCTTTCAAAGAGATATTTGATATGCACAAAGTACACAAGATAATCTTTCCAATGAATGTTTAAACGCACAAAATGGCTACATATGCACTGAGATATGAGCTCTGCAACAGAGCTGTGTACAAACTGACGTGCGGCTGGAAGGAGTCTAAGGGAAGCCAAAATGACAAAATGGCCAGATCCGACTACTGGGAGCTCTTGCTTCTTTCTCTACTTATTTTGAATGTACTGCCACTTCACTTTTATAACCAATGAGCATGTGAAGAAGTTTGTGCCTTCTTCTTAACTCACCACTTTCTCCACTACATGCTACTAACTACAAGGCAAGATATTGTATCTCTTACTCATCATGAATTTTGACTAGACTTTTTCTTTTATTATTTTTTCCTTTCTTTCCTCCACTTTTTCTTTATCTTTATATTTGGTAAATTTATCCAAGTCTGGCTCATATGAAAATGAGCTTTTACATTTATCTTCAACACTTATGCTTAAGTCTAGTCTCGAGATGTTTGGCCATACACACAAGTGACCAAACCATGTCCAATTTCAGATCTGCTTGAGCCGATTGGACCCTTAGATCATAGACTTACTTTATTACATCCTTGCCCCCTTGGGAAAGATTTTCATCCTTGAAAATAAAGCTATATATAGTAATTGTAGTCAACCCCCAAGCTTCATGTTCTTAAAGCAGAAGAACATGGTCATGTTCTAAAACTAAGAACATGTCTCATCTCTATGGTGGGATCCCTGGCCAAGTGATTCAAAACACTATCTAGATTTGCACTTTAATAAACTGGTCAAAGTACAAAGTGGTGAATGAATTATAAGGGTGGATCTAAAAACATCCCTAGCCACTTCATTGTTTCTCAATGTGCGATCTAGACACAAACATATGAAATGGATGGATTCTAATTAATAGTCCATTTTTCGGCATAAGTGGTGCACGGACTTAGTAACTAAGGTGGGATTCTTATCCCAATCAAGACTTTGAGAACTCTTGATTCACTTGACTTTGATTTGGAAAACTAAAAGTTTGATCGGCGCAAAAATCAAACTTGGATGTTTGAACTATGTTTTACTTTCAACCAACATTTACTTGATTTTTTTCACCCGACTAGAGGACTACTTTGTTGTAATGGGTTTAAAAATCCTATGTAAATTGCAGGAGAAAGTTTGCCATTTACTTTGGGTCAACCTTAATTTAACTTGATCAAATTAAATCCAAAATGAAAATCGTCCAACTTAGGACACTTTTCTCAAAGACTTTATCTTTAAGCTCTTGGGAATTATCAATCTCATTAGCAATTCCTAACTTCTCTTTTCTAGAGTGGACTAAACCCTAGAAAGTCTTTTATGCTATATAACTTGAAGCAAACTCAAATGAATAAGTCAATTTAGACTTATCATCTTTTGAAGATTGAAAGAAGTTCTTGTACAGAATATCTATCTGGGATGTTTAATTTAGTTACATGGTTCTAACTGGATAACCCTCAACTTTTGTGAAAAGAATCGGATACAATATCTCATTCAAATTCAAACTTGGAAAGCGGAATGATAGGACTAAAACTCTGTATAACCAATTATTTCAAATTCTAGATGACTCAGGACTTTAATTACTCAAAGATCTATTTCAACAAGGTTTTGAAGCAATCTATCTATCTTTAAGAGAAATAAATTGGATTCTCAAAAAGATTCATAGAGTAGATCCAAAACATCATCCAACCACAAGATACCAATGTGGTATCCAACATCAGTGTGTCGACCCACTGAGGTTCTATTGATGAGTCTTTTACTCAAATAATGCTTCACTTGAGACTAAGTTCATGCCTATATTCAATCTTCATGATTGCTTACTAGGAATGAAATTCTTGTGCATCTTGTTGAGTCAAAGGATTGAATTTACCGAGTTACACTAGGAACTTGGTGCTTGACTTAGTCACATTATTCTTAGTTTGAAGATCATTTCAATGTCAAAGTCCTACTTCTTCAAAAATTTGTCAAATATTTTTGAGTCAATAACACTTTATCTTGAAGTGTTCCATAATTCAAAAGAAGAACGAATCTATGCCTTATTTGAAAGAGAACATCTTGGAAGTTACTTACTTCATATCTTCTAGTTCCTTGATCTTGAAGTATCTTGAGATTCTTATCTTATCCTCTTTGAATTTAAACTTCTTCTTTGAGTTTTAATTCCCTTGAGGATCAAATTTAACTTCAAGATCCATTCTAGGACTAAAAGATAATTATCATTCCATGGTCTGATGTCCCATACCATCTTTCCAACATCAATCTGAGTATAAAATCTGGTGTCCTATACCACCCTATTTTATATTCACATTGTTGTGTGAGTGATATTTATCCTAAAGTCTAAACATATCGTGATAGAGTAGCTTTCCACTTCAATTCTTTAAAAGAATTTCTGAAGCTTTCGGCATTACTACTAACTTGATATTTTAGGTTTTGATTCCTTCACATGATCATTTTATAATCTCGTGCTTTACCTTGGAAACTTGAAAACCTCTTGATAGAATATCCATTCATCTTTGCTAGAATTTTCAAATGGAAACTAGTTAGAATTCCACATACTTGAATTTGCACACATTCAAGTCCAATTGTTTTATTATTGACTAATTTGTAGCGACAAGAGTTTTTTACTTCTTATCTTTTGATTCCTTTTTTTATTATGGCTATAAGTAGCTACCTGACCAGGACTTTATAGGAATCTCTCTACTGCTTAAGTCTAAGCATCCGCTCATGCTTCTTGGATTTTACCAAAATCCCTTTAGGGATAAGCAAACATTATGTTTTACCTTCCACAAACTTAAATACTATCATCATGAACTTTTATTCTGTTTAGACTTGGAACAACTTACTATTTCGATTGCCAATACTTGGGTAATCTTCAGAGTAGTTCCAATTGCAAGTTCTTGGACAATCATGGACAAGCTTAATCAAGCCTGATTGACCTTGCAACAAGAATAAAGACTTAGTCTTTATTGTTAAGATCTCTTAAGCTAACAAAAGCATATTTGCTTGCCCATGGGATTTTCTAAAGATCTTTCCCTCAACTCAAGTCCAAGCATATGCTGATGGCTCTCAGATTCCAAAGCTAGGAATATCTTTGGACTTAAGTACCACTGATGGAGAGTGTTAATCTCCAAAAGAACAAGTTATCCTTGAAGTTAGAGCACCTCTATATCAAGAATAACTTAAAACCTTCACCAATTTGGAGGATCAATACTCAATTTCCAAAAATTTTGAACAAATTGTGAAGAAGGTGACTATACAAAAAGTCTGCTGCACATAACTCACTCATTGACTTATCAAATGTGTAAATTTTTTTATAAAACTTTGCACAAGGTGTTGTCTATAGTTTGCGCACCTCCTCCAAGTTAAATCATTCCAAAAGACTCGGTAGATCTTGAGAAATGATCTTAACAAGCCACCTATGTCTAAAACTGTACTTATTTACAGTTGACCTTGACACCTGCAACTTCTAAAGCTTAGTTCTCCCAAAGTAGAACCCATTTAATCAAATGCTTTTAGCCATAGGTAGCTTACCTTCCAACTTAAAGAATAAGTTCTTGCTTGCTCAAAACTTTACACTGTGGAAGGAGAACTGACCAAAACATTAGCATCAAATTTTGCACCTCTTGCAACTTCTCTTCTTTACATTTACACATGTAAATGTTCCTACACTCAATTCTCTCAGCCTGATCACAATTAGAAGCTGAAAATTTGTACATAGGTCAATCAAATATAGACTTAGACTTGTACAAAAGCATTTCACAAAAGACTCAACATAGAAGGAGAACTCTCATAAATATCGGGCGCAACATTTCTTCATTTCTAGAAAACTTTACATCTGAGTGATGAGAGAGGTCTTACTCACTTCTAAAGTGTCTAATGACTCATACAACTTTTAATTTCTCTATTCACATGCTATCTCATATTTGCCCCAACATTTTTCCTTGTATATATATGCAAATATGTACAAGCTCATAAATATACAAAAGTATAAGTGAGCTAACTCTAAGTTAATGTACATATGTATACACATCTTCATTCTCTGAACATATACTTTCTTCATGCTTCATGACTTGATCTTTTCTTCAATCCTTGACTTCAAAACTTCATCAAAACTTCAATTGTTGATTGCCTTGCACCAACAGCTCCCCCTCAATCATCAATTGAGGTTTTTTCTATCTTCTTTATACCTGCCATGTCTTTGAATCTTTGTAGCTTTGGTCCATCCAAGCTTTTGGTTAGCATATCAGCTATCTGATCTTTTGTTGAAGTATGTATAACTTCAATCTCTTTATCCATCACCTTCTCTCTTAGAAAATGATACTGAATCTCAATGTGTTTAGTCCTGGCATGAAAAATAGGATTAGCAGCTAAATACAATGAACTCATGTTATCTCCATGAATAGTGGGTGTACTCTGGATGATGTCAAAACTCTTCATAAGAGTCTTAAGCCATATCACTTCCTTTGTAGCTTCAACCACACCCTTGTACTCAGCCTCTGTGGATGATAAAGCAACTGTGTGTTGCTTCTTTGAACACCATGAAATTAACTTATCTCCCACATAACACAAGTATCCATAAGTTGATCTCGTATTATCAGGATTACCTGCCCAATCTGTATCACTATAAATCTTGATGTTTGTATCTGATGTAAAACCATAATACAAACCTTCTTTGAGTGTACCCTTAATGTACCTCAACACTCCTTGTCCTGCAACCCAATGTTCTTTCCTAGGACAATCTGTCAGCATGTAAAATGGGCACCCTCTGTTCTGATCGAGGGGGGGAATATATGTCTTCTGGGTTTAATGCATTTTTGGCTGAATGTGGGATAAAACACCAGCGTATAGTGCCGTATACACCTCAACAGAATGGAGTTGCTGAACCGAAGAACAGGTCTCTCATGGAGATGGCGAGGTGTATGGTCAAGAGTCAGGCTTTACCTCATAGTTTTTGGCTTGAGGCTGTCATGTGTGCAGCATATGTACTGAACAGGTGTCCCACTAAAGCGATGCAATCTATCACTCCATATGAGGCTTGGCATGATCGCAAGCCATATGTTGCTCATCTGCATGTTTTTTGTTGTTTGGCATACGCATTAGTGCCTGAACAACATCGTAGAAAATTGGATGATAAAGCAATAAAATGTATTTTTGTTGGGTACAGTTCTGAAAGTAAAGGCTATCGTCTGTATCATCCAGAGACTAAACGCATTCTGGTTAGTCGTGATGTTGTTTTTGTGGAAGATGCTATTCAGCCATTGCTTTCATGTACTAAGGAGACATCTATTAGCTCCAAAGACATGTATGATAATTTGATGCCTCTTTTTACAAGTGGATAGTCTAGTGTTGGTCCTAATGAGGCAACTTCTCAGCCTTTGTAGGTTTCACGTGATGATGCAGATCATTCCATTTCTGATGCAGATTTACATGATGCACTAGTTGATGAGAGAGCTGATATTGAGCAAGCAAAAACTATGCCAAAATGGCTGGTGCAGACTTTGCGTGACATCAAATTAGATGCATCTCTGTCATATCGTACTCGTTCAGGCTCTCATAGTGCCTCTTTTGCATCAGATTGCTATGCTATGGCTGCATCTAGTCTCTGTGATGAGAATGAGCATGTTTTGTTTGATGAAGCATAAAATTCAGAAAATTGGATGGCTGCTATGCAATCTGAATATGATGCAATAATGAAGAATGGTACTTGGTCTTTATGTGACTTGCCTCCTGGCAAGAAGGCCATTGGCACTAAGTGGGTATACAAGCTGAAGCGTAAACCTGATGGTACAGTTGACAGGTATAAGGCTAGGCTTGTTGCAAAGGGTTATGTGCAGGAAAGAGGCATTGATTTTGATGAGACCTTTGCAACTACATGCCGTATGACTACTGTTCGGAGCATTTGTGCACTTGCAGCCCATCATGGTTGGAATGTACATCAGTTGGACATTAAAACTGCATTTCTGAATGGTGACTTGCATGAAGAAGTGTATGTTTTTCAGCCCCGCGTCTTTGTGCAGAAAGGGCATGAAAACCAAGTGTGCAGGTTAAAGAAGGCATTATATGGTTTAAAGCAAGCACCACGTGCTTGGTATGAGAAGATACATGCCTATCTGATTGCACATGGTTTTGAGAATAGTCCAACTAAAAGCACCTTATATGTTAAGCGTGCTAATGATGTGCTTCTGATCATTGTTGTCTATGTTGATGACATGCTGCTCACTGGTCCTATTGAGAAGCATATTGCTGATTTTAAGGCTGATTTGCATGCCTCATTTGAGATGTCTGATTGGGGCATTTGCATCACTATTTGGGCATTCAATTTATGCAAGTTGATGGTGGAATGGCTTTGTGTCAAACGAAATATATTGACACATTATTGCAGCGTTTTGGCCTTGAAGACTGTAAACCTATTGCCACTCCTATGGAGACAGGTTTACGATTGAGTCTTCATGATGCTGGAGATGCATTTGATGTTGTTCTCTATCAGCAGGTTGTTGGATGCTTGATTTACTTATTCATTACTCGGCCAGATATTCAGTTTGTTGTCTCACAGGTGAGCAGATTTATGCATTGCCCAGGAGTCAAGCATTCGCAGGCGGTTAAGCGCATCTTTTGCTACTTGAGTGGTACTCGGCTACTTGGGTTGTTTTATCCCAAGGGGGGATCACTACCGCCAGATTTGCATGCTTTTTCTGACTCTGATTGGGCTGGTTGCTATGACACTCGTGTGTCCACTAGTGGCTTTTGCTTCATGCTTGGTAGCTCATGTATATCTTGGTTGAGCAAGAAGCATCCTACTGTGGCCACTTCTAGTTGTGAGGCTAAGTATAGGGCAACTTTCACAGCTATTGTTGAGTGTGTGTGGCTCAGACGCCTTATGGCTGATTTGGGTGTTGGTCAGAATTCTGCCACCACTATCTTCACTGACAGTCAGAGTGCATTGGCAGTTGTGAGGAACCCTGTGTTCCATGCTCGCACTAAGCACATTGAGGTGCATTATCACTATGTCAGGGAGAGGTTCTCTGCTGGGGAGATCAGCTTGGCATATGTGCCCACGCAGGAGAACATTGCATACCTTTTCACGAAGGCTCTGCCCAGGGAGAAGTTTGAAGCTTTCCGCAAAGCTTTGGGCTTACTTCCTTTTGTGGAGTGACTTCCACATAGCTTGGCACTTCTTTATACATGAGTGCCAGCTACTTGTTCGCCGCATCACTCCCAAGGGGGATTTGTTGATATATTTAGGTAGTGATGTGTGTGAACACTCTAGGACCGCCGGGGCACTTTTTTCCCTCTTTATGAGGTTTTTTTCCCACGGCTTGTATATACGCCTATTGCCCTAATGGGCTACTTATCTTTGTACATTCTCTAGTAATACATTCAGTATTGTGTGTTCGTGCTCCAAGCTTATTTTTCTTCCTTGTGTTGTTCGCGTGCTTCTGCAGACGTCTATCTCCAACAGTACACACATGCATACATACACACACATATATATATACACATGCATACATACACACACACATATACACACATGCATACACATACATATGCATACATACATACACACATATACACACATGCATGCATACATACACACACATGCATACATACACACACATGTACACACGTGCATACACACACACATACACACATGCATACATACACACACATATATCCACACACACACATACACACTCATACATACACACAGATATACACACATGCATACATACACACATATACACATTTACACACATGCATACATACACACACATACATACACACACATATACACACATGCATACATACACACACATGTATACACACATGCATGCATACATACACACACACATATACAAACACATATACAAACACACACACACATATACACACATGCATACACACACACACATAACACACATGCATATAGATACATATGCATACATACACACACATATATATAATCAAATATATAAAGAATCGGGATTTATGATTTTTTAATTAAATTAAATATATATAACAAATATATATAAAAAATTGGAATCTATAATTAAATATATATAAAAAATAGGATTTTAGTATAGATAAATAAATATGAAAATAGCTAGTGTTTTAATTAAATATAGTTAATTAAATATCTAAATATAGGATTTTAGGGCTTTTTATAAAATTAAATATATAGAAATAGGGTTAGGGTTTTTAGGCTATTTACACATGCATACACATATACACATGCATATATATATATATATATATATATATATATATATATATATATATATATATATATATATATATATATATATATATATATATATATATATATATACATACACATATATATACACATGCATACACACATATACATGTTTTAGGTCTAGGTCTTTATGATTAGGGTTTTAGGGTTTTTACACATGCATAACATATATACACATAAACACATATAATACATATAATACATATACATATATAAATGTATATACAAATGCATACACACATATACATATTTTAGGTCTAGGTTTTTAGGATTAGCGTTTTAGGGTTTTTACATACATAATTCAATTAAATTTATATAAGGAAAAAATAAAGAAAAAATGAAAAAAATGGAATATATAAATAAATATATATAAAAAATAGGATAATTATATAGATAAATAAATATGAAAAGAGCTAGTGTTTTAAGTAAATTAATTAAATATATATAATTAAATATATTAAAAATAGGATTTTAAGGTTTTTTATCGAATTAAATATATATAATTAAATATATAAAAATAGGATTTGAGGATTTTGTATCAAATTAAATATATATAATTAATTATATAAAAAATAGAGTTTTAGATTAGTATTAACATATATAAATATATATTTATAAAAATTAGGAAAAAAATATAATATATAATCAAATATATATTAAAAATAGGATTAGGGTTTTTAAGCTGTTTACACATGCATACACACATATATACATATACACATATATAATACATATATATATTATTTACATGCATAACACACACACACACACACACACACACACACACACATATATATATATATATATATATATATATATATATATATATATATATATATATATATATATATATATATATATATATATATATATATATATATATATATATATATATATATATAGCATTAGGGTTTTAGGGTTTTTAGGCTTTTTATGATATATAGAGAATAGGTCTTAAGGATTTTTAATATATATATATAATAGGATCTTAGGATTTTAACATACTACAAACACACATGCATATACATACACACATGCATATACATACACACATTGGATTAGGGTTTTAGAGTTTTTAGGTTTTTTATGATATATAGAAAATAGGTTTTTAGAATTTTTAATATATATAAAAAATAGGACTTTAGGATTTTAACATATTACAAACACACGTGTATATACATACACACACATATACATACACACTCACATACATATACACACACAGTCACATATATACATAATTAAATATATAAAAAATAGGTCTTTAGTATACATATAAATAATGTATATAAAAATAGGTCTTTAGTATAGATAAATACACACATGCATACACATGCATACACACATATACATATATACACACATAATATATGTACACATACACTTATAGATATAGGATTTTAGGGTTTTTTTATCAAATTAAATATATAAAAATAGGATTAGGGCTTTTAAGCTGTTTACACATGTATACACATTAAATCTATATAAAAAAATAGGATTTTAGTATAGATAAATAAATATGAGAATAGCTAGTGTTTCAATTAAATATATATAATTAAATATATAAAATTAGGATTTTAGGGTTTTTTATCAAATTAAATATATAAAAATAGGATTAGGGTTTCTAGGCTGTTTACACATGCATACACACATGTACACATATACACACGTAATATATGTACACATACACATACACATACATATACACATGTATACACACATATACATGTTTTAGGTCTAGGTCTTTAGGATTAGGGTTTTAGGTTTTTTCAAGTCTTTGGAATAAATAAATATATATATATATATATATATATATATAATTAAATATATCCAATCAAATATATAAAAATAGAGATTTATGTTTTAGGTTTTAGGTTTTAGGATTAGGGTTTTAGGTTTTTTAAAGTCTTTAGTATATATATATATATATATATATATATATATATATATATATATATATATATATATATATATATATATATATATATATATATATATATATATATATATATATATATACATCCAATCAAATATATAAAAATAGAGATTTATGTTTTTTTAATTAAATTAAATATATATAGTTAAATATATAAATTGAATAAGAAAAAGAAAATAAAAAAATTAGAAAATATAATTAAATCTATATACATTTTAGGTTTAAGTCTTTAGGATTATGCTTTTTAGGTTTAATAAGAAAAATCAAATGTTCTAAAATGTCCATATTGTATTAGATGGGCTAGTTTGGATTTGGAGGCGAGAATGGCATGTCCTTGCACTCAGTGCAAGTATCAAATTTATCGGAAACGACGGATTTGTACTGCACATGTTAGAGAATATGGATCCTTTGATAAAAGTTGCCTACAAAACCTATAGTACCATTTGCATGGTCCCTCTGGTGAGCAGGTGGACCCAAACGACATTGCACCGGTAACCTCTAGTGGATAGAAGAAAACAAAAATGGAGTTAGAAGTACAAGGTACTAATAGCATTACACAGACAGAACACATGGAAGAAATGCTCAAAGCATTTTATGAGATTGACGAAGATCACCATGGTGGAGAAGATGTCGTGAGTTTCATAAGACACAACAAAATTTCCACGATGAGAAGCCGATGAAGAATATGAAAACATGCCAAGACTATCTCGTTTACCACTGTACAATGGAGCAAAGATATCTGTACTATGTGCGTCGCTCGCGATGCTCAATCTGCAATCCATTTATGGATGGTCAGATAGTAGTGCCTCTGAATTGTTCAAGTAAGTGGATTTGAAAGAAACTTTCACTGTTGTATCAAAATAACTTTATTTACTAATATTGTTCTAATTGCTTATTGCAGGCTTCTTAAAGATCAATTTTTGCCAGAGGGCAATGACATGCCACACATGGAGATGCAAAAAAACTTTTACAATCCATTGGAATGGACTACACTAAGATTCATGCTTGTCCAAATGATTGCATCCTCTTTCAGAATGAGTATGAGCATCTTCACATATGTGCAAAGTGGAGCAAATAGGTTTAGAGAATACCTTGTGGGTGAAGCGATCCCCGCAAAGGTTCTTCGCCACTTTCTTATCATTCCAAGAATTAAAAGCATGTTTAGATACAAATCCATAGTTGAGTTAATATCATGGCATGCAAAGAGCAGGTCTATAGATGGTGTAATGCGAGTGCCTACTGACTCTGATGCTTGGAAACACATAGATAGTAAGTGGCCAGAGTTTGCTAGTGAGCCTCGAACATACGTATATGCCTAGCTATGGATGGAGTAAATATTACCTTCATTATTATATGCTAATTATTTGAGTTCTTTTGTTACAGAGCATGATGGGAGACAGTCCTCCAGTCACTCCACATTCCATGACAGAGGAGCACTTCCTGGAGTTTACATCTCAGGTGCCTCCCGCGTATATGGCCGTTGCATCACAGTACTAGATCTCTCGTGGTAGCACTACCCCCGACCTCACTCGTGCCAACCTTACTCCTGTCGGCCTCACTCCCGCCGATGTCACTTCTACGGGCAGTGCTACTCCCACCGGAGGTATGTCTCCTAGCTTTATGACTCCACCACGACCATCTTCTCAACCATCCCCTAGTGGCTCTAGTAGTACATGTGTGCGTTCGACACCTCAACGTGATACATGTGCTGGCCCATCTCGTAGTTGAGGTCACACTTTGGAACAGGAGGTTCTAGGAGTGGATCTACAGGTGGCTCTAGAGGAGGTGGCTGTTGTGGAGGCAGTGTGACAGACGTTGTGTCCCCCACTTCTACTTCTAGAGTGAGTACCCCAGATGTAGGTACGCCATGTGGTACACCACGTGGAAAACCACGTACACCTTGGGGTGCTCATGACCATGATGAATCCAAGGTGTATAGTATCCATGATGGATCTCCAGTGATAGATGCGACCGGAAAGGCCATGCATCAGCATATACGACAGCTTTGATCCATAGAGTTTGGACACTCTATCATGTTGAAATGGAGTGAACAAGAAAGATTGTAAAAATTATATCACAACGACGATCTATCAAGAGTTCCAACCAGCACATGGGCATCCTCTTGTCAGCTCAGAGTGGATTCAACATGCCGCACGTGAAGTTATGCCCCATGGACGATCCGAGGCTCTTTATGCTTTCAGAGTAGGCTTACCAAAGCTTTTAGAGCAGGCTTACCAAAGCATGTATGGTTAGATTCTAAGGACTAGGATATGATTTGTGATGAGTAGCAGTAGACTCCTAACCGATATTGCCAGCAGCGAGATGCCACAGCCACATGTCTAGATATGGTCGGACCGTCACATTTGGGTAGCGACGGATATGACATTATGCATCACGAATTCATAAGTACCATTTGGTTTATTGAATCTGGTTGTGTCAAGCATGTCATGTATGTTCATCTAATCTTCTGTATATTTGTTGCAGGAGTTAGCAATGAGTCATCCTCCAACACGAACGGAGGAGCCTTATGGATATCGTCATGGATTGATTGCACTATTGGAGGACTTGGAGGGATGCGGTGCTGTCATTTCATGGGAGCATCTGTGATGAGGTGATGAATTTAGAAACTTGGTTTTTACTTGTTGTTTGTAAATATCATATCAATTTATCTCATTTCATGAATGCTCTTTGTTGTAGGACTGTTGATATAGATGTTTCGATCCTTTTGTGCATGTGTATGGCAGTGGTGTGCCACAATTTTGTATTTGACTCATATATGGCAGTGGTCCACTAGAATTTTTTATTTGATTCTTATATGACAGTGCTTTGCCACATTTTGTATTTGCCTCATATATGACAGTGGTTTGCCATACTCTTGTACATGCTTCATTTATAAAATATATATCTTTTTTTGTACATGGTTCATGGTTCATTCTGCTCATCTCTTTTGTGTCCGATAGTAGTTTGCTTTATGAAATCATGTTTCGATTGCCATTAGAGTACACATTACATGTACTGGTTTTTTTTGGGCAAAGTGGATTGTCTTTTGCTAAACAACATCATGGTAATGTTGCTGTAGCAAGAGACAACACACTCTGCCCAAAAAAAATTTGCAGATATGGTCGTCGGTATGCACGATGGTACTTCTAGGATGGTCGTCGATATGCGTAATGGTACACGCAGCAGTTGCCCGTATAGGCATCGGTATAAATGCCGGTATTTCCGATGCTGATATTGACATTGATACCGATGCCTATACCGCCGCCTATACCGGTGCCTATATCGATGTTTTGGTTTCGATGCCTATACGTGCCCTTACATCGACATTGGGGCAAAATCACGCCCGTTCATTTTCCTTGATAGAAGCCTCGGTATACCCCTCATATGTTGTAGTGTTTGATGTTGTTATCTAGTCTCTCTAATGGTTTCAATCAATTAAAAGTACAATGTGAAGGGCATAGTAGCCATGGGACACTCAAATTCTACATAATTAAGGGTAGAACACCTAGCTCCTTCTAGGAATGAACAAAGCTCGAGGACCCATTAAGAGTAGGAATTAGGTAGAGATGACTCTAAGACCAAACAAAGAGATTGGTTTGATTTAAAGTCAACTATGCTTTAACGAGCATGACCCTTGCTCTTGCAGGCATGGTCCAACCAAAGTACCTAAAGACCAATGGTTCCTTGAAGAAGCTGATTTAACATCTCATCATAACATGTGATGAGAAGAGTCCTGCCAGAGTAGTCAACTAGATTTTACCCCCCCCCCCCCCCCCCCCACCCCTCCTTCCCTAAGGAGGGATAACAATCATTATGCCTATGTAGCCAACTCGACTTGAACTCCCTCCTCAGAAGGCTAACAAACTTTTCTTTTACCAAAAGGAAGTTTGGCAATAGCCTACTCTCCCAAACTTTAATTAATAAAGAAAGCAATTGTACAAGTGAACGGGTAGAGCACCCACGGGACCCCCAAATCCCACACGGTAGGGGTTGTGTTATGACTTATGAAATATGTTGAATAATGCATTGTTGGAGTGTTAATTTATTAATGTATTAATGTGTTTTTGGTGTTTTTGATATAGCAGTTGAAGGTTCGTGAGGGCATGAAAGCGTGAGAGGGCGGACATCGATAATCCGACTTTAGGGCGGACATCAATAATCCGACTTTAGGGCGGACATCAATAATCCGACTTTAGGGCGGACATCAATAAATCCGATTTATAATTTAGTTTGTAAATAAATCCACGTAGAAGGTTCTATTGTTAGAAATAGTTAGAAAAATAGTGGTTAGAATAAGGGTCATTGTAGACCGCAGTTTCTGATATTGAAAGGCTTTCTACGAAAGTCACCAACTTTTAGTTTTTCATGCATGCTTTTCGAAGCCGCTCTCATGTAACCACTCTTTTTGACGTAACCAAAAATTCCTATAAATACATGCACTCTGTGGACTGTTGAAACAGAGTGCATGGGGGGAGAACCCAATACTGCGTTCAGTCTCGTCTCTTGGCGTCTCTATTTTTCTGTGTGTTTTCTGCGTTTGCAACCTCTGTGTGCATGTGAGCAAGATCCTGATAACAAGTTGCTTAAGATTTGCTAGAAAGCATTACAAAGAAGGTTGATAACCCTTTTGTCCCCCTCATGGAGGGCCCACTTGCTTTTAATCTTGTTGCTCACTAGGAAGAACACTTTGTGGTGTCTAAAAGATGAGGGCTTTTACAATGGGAAATTCTTTTGCTTAAAAGGAAAATAGATTTTTCGATCGACCATTCCTTATGAGGGTTACCAAAGTTGGGAGCACACCTCCCTCTCCAGATCTTTTAGAGAGCCTCACCTCTTATATTATTCCATAGTGTAGAGGAGCAGCCGATTGCTTCACCTAATAAAGCTTGGTTCTAGTTGATTTGTCCCTACATCGCCACGATTCTCTCAAGGGTCCTCCAGACTAACATTGACTTGGCATAAGAAAAAAGAAGGCGTCCTACTCATTGCCATTGTGGCACTGCTTACAAATTTTGTTAGCTTTAACATTGGTCCAAATTCCCCGATGGAGGATTTGCCACATAAGAACATATTTTTTGAGCTCGATGAGGGGATGCCAAAGGGATTGGAACTTAAAATCCCACTTGAAACTTGTCTAATTCAGACACCATCTCTTGTTAAGCATAACATGAAAGTCCCCATTTATCTTGAATCTCAGAATTTTATCAAGAGTGCTGCCATTGTGCCACCTAAGACCCTCTAGGTGAGGGGAGTCCTAGTGTCGTTAAATTTGCTTCACGACAAGCACCATTCTTCATAATCCACTCTCCTAGCCGACTCAATGTCTCCAAATCTAATCCATTGGCTTGTTTCTTGATTCCAGAGGTGTTTCCACAAAATGGAAACCTTTGTTCCATAACTTCCTAGCTTTTAAGAGGTTCCATGGCTCAACCTCCCTGATTCCCTTAATAAGGAATCAGATGGAGTCATTTTGTTTAATATCGGCCTCCCACTTCCAATCTTCATTGATCTTGACGAATTGTTTCATCTTGTTGCAACTTTTCCACAAAGAGCACACTAAGCTCGAGCCTCTCGGCCGGATAAGGGGAGAACAATATAGTTAGTAGATCGAGGCCCTTCCACATAGGAAGGCACACAAGCTTAAGCATCGTTTATTTTTCATATTAAATGTTTCAAAAGACTTTAGTATTTGATAATTCAAAGAGAAAATGTAATGGTAAAGTAGATTCAATAGTCATCATTGTGTGACGTTTCATGAGTTGCCAATCCAAATAAAATTCGAACTCAAGTCATTGTATGCTCTTTCCTTCACAACCGTAGTTAAACATTCCGATGAAGCTATTATATATACAGCCATGGAACACTCTTGCTCTATGAAATGCAAAAGAAGGTCCATTTATCACGTACAATTCGTTTCTTTGGATTGAAGCAGCTCAATAAATATAAAAGTTGCTTCAGTTGGGTGGAATATTTGTCATTGGAAGCGTGGGCAGGGGCCTCAACCAGGGCCTAAATTTCACGGCCATGACAAAATGACAGGCAAATTTCACGGCCGTGACAGGAAGTTTAAAAAACAGGCGAAATGACCTTGACAAGCAAAATGCCTGTCAATTTTAGGACCTGGGCTCAACCGTTGTCAGTGGCGATTCACATAGAACAGTTTCGAACAGTCGATGGGAGCGTACTAATTCTTAACCCCTGAAATACGCGGATACCATGGATGCTACCATTTATGCCCTTCACTTAAACAATTGTTCTTCCAATTAATTCAAGACAGGGAAAATAAACTCTGGCCGAGTTTGCAAAAATTTTATGTAATATTTGCGTCATTAGTGAACTAACAACTAACCTTCATTATGGTTGGAATAATTTAAACATCAGCCTCTGGCAAGTGCGAAGAATTGAAATAAAGAGAAAACTTTGATTTCACGCGCATCACATCCCAAAAGAAAGCCTCCTTGCTCATTGGCGATAAATCCAAAAATGCGCAGACACTTCGGAGGCTTTCATTCTCGCTTCCGAAGTTCTCATTGCATTGCGTTCGTCGTTTTCTTACATTTACACAAGTGTCGGCGCAGCTTAGTCCAGCGCAAACCGTTTCGCTTGCTGTTCCTGTAGTCGAGATTGGCGATCTACTGCTCATATTGCTTCTGAGTGGCGTTTCCTCCTCCTCTTTCTCGATTCCGTTGCTGTTGAGCTCATGGAGAGATGATTTTCCGCCTGTAGGATACACGCAGACGATGGGATCCTGCTTATCACGACTTACTGGTGTTAAGTCTCAAACTAATGGTAAACCGAGTGGAGGTGTCCTCCCTGAGCCAGGTGCCAATCTGCTGCAGGAAAAAGCATTCGCAATGCTTCGAGTCTTCCTTGTGCATTTGTCACTTGTTCCCGGTGCCAACATTTTTTTGCTTGTTGGCATCAATTGCTTTATGTGTTGTCCAATGATACCGTTTTTTTCGATGATTATCTCTCAGAGAATCCCATTTCCAATTTGGTTGAGTCAGTGCCTGCGCTCAAAGAGTTCACACTAGAGCAACTAAAGGCTGCAACCGACAATTTCAGTCATGATAATATTGTATCGGAGGGCGGAGAAAGGACTCCCAATGTTGTTTTTAAGGGTATTCTGGAGGATGATCGGTGGATTGCAGTGAAGAGGTTTCCTAAAACAGCATGGCCTGATCCCAGACAGTTCGTGGTAAGATCTGAGATTTGGTTAATAGTTTAATGTATTCGCAAGTGCCTTGTATACGTAAAAGTTGCTTTCTGGAATTTCCCTTATATCATCACTTTTATCAGACTTGCAACACATTGTCTCAATTCAAAAGTAAGGTACAATGAATGTAGGAAATGATTGTATAGGTCTTTGATAGTATTTTTTGATCATGTAGTCTTCCAATAAAGTTGGATTGTATTGTAGCGTGTACATTATGTGATTTGAAGTTCCTTTGGATGTATGGAGTTTTATCATGGCAGCATGATGACAACTCTTCATCGGTGACTAGCTATTGAGGTTCCACTACAGGCTTTCGTATTTAAAAGTAGGAGATGTGAAATCTGTGGCCGTTCAAGTCATTCTCATTGACTTCATAAACAAATGATGTGGGTCACTGATATTCTAGGAGTTGAGCCCTAAGTGTTCATCTGCATCTATACATGAAAAGGAAGAGTGTCTTGATATGGCAGGCACCATGATGATCCAAACAAGAGAATTCTGAATTCAGTTGAACTGGTTAGAGAGAAGTAATCCATACATCCAAGTTTGAGGAGTTCTTCACTCTGGTATTGTTGCAAACTCTTTCTCTCAAAGTAGTCCTTGTCTATTTTATTTCTCTTTCGTATTTTGTTCATATAGATATTTAGGTCATGCCCTCATCAAAACAAATGGTGTTAATGTCTTCCACTTAACTTACCATAGACACTTGACATTAAATCTAGGTTAATTCAAGCAACATGAGGGGGAGGGTTATCCTAGCATTTATTTCAAGTTTCTTAGTTATGTCTTTCTAGTTTGTTGATCTTTTCACTTCAAATCACTTTTCTTTTTTGGTTTCACTTTTTGAGTGCCTTTTTGCTCATTCTTTTTAATGTTAACTATAATCTATGAACACCTTTCAATATCTCATCAAGATTTATGGCTATCAAAATGGCATAAATGTATTTTTTGTTTAAGAAGCTCTTAGTGATCGAAGGAAGGGGTATGAGCACTGAAGAATCTCCACATACGTGATGAAATCTTTTGCTTACCATGGGTTGGATATCTTTTTTTCTAAACAAAGATCATTAGAACAAGGAGTTGAGCATATGAGAAGAAGCTTGAATCCTCAAAAAATCAAAGTCACATGGGGATACATCTTTGTGTCCTAGGGACATGGAGATGAGGGCCCCAATCTTTGCTCCTTGAGATGTTCCAAAGTGTTTATCCATCTTTGGACACCTTGTCCCAAAGAAGGGGTGGTCCTCAAGATATCCCTATGTGGGAGCTCAAGTTAGATGGAAGCCATAAACATTTAGAAACAAAAGGTCCTTAGTTTTGGATCTTTCCATCTTGTCCCCATGTGCATAAAAGAAATAGCTTGAGACTCTTCAGATATATTCAAGATTCATTGACCGAATACATAGTTGAACTTTGAAACATCTCAAATTGTTCTCTCTTAAAAGTTGTGGAGTCTTAATTTCCTCTCTCTTTTGTTGCTTTATTTCTCAATCTTCAAGGTTGGATCTCTTACATCTTGTCTTCCTATATCATAGCCTACCCTCTTCACCATTACATGCCGGGTTTTAGCTCTCCTTTAACACCTCAAGGTCTAAGAATCAAGGTCAATTCATAAAAGAGCCTTGAATTTTTGATTTTACTAATTTAACATTATTGAGTGAAAGCCTTTTCTCTATTCAGATTAAGTGAAGTTTCTCTTTCTCTCTCTCTCTCAAGCTATGTGTTCTCTATTGAGATTAAATGAAGTTTCTCTCTCTCTCTCTCTCTCTCAGGCTATGTGCTTCTACATAATCACACCATTAAGGTTTAAGCTCCTCCTTAATAACCCAAGGTTTGAGAGTTAGTATCAAAGCAAGAGGAGTCTTAAATTTCATCTCTCTCTCCTAATTAATATCTCTATTATGATTAAGCTCTTGCTTTCTCTCTCTCTCTCAATCAAAGTATCTCTATTTGGGATACAGACTTTCATGTTTCACCATGGAATATTATAACTAGTAGTTTAAATCACTTTAAGACAGAGTAGATAGTCACTTCGGTCCTCTAGGATGTTGAATATTTGAGGCGTTGTTGCTATGTTTCTCATTTATGTTTGTATGATCCATATTTTGGTAACATTTAAGCAATTTCATGATCTATAAGTAATGGTTATTTTTGTGATGAATTCAATGCTCTTGAAATAATGAATTATCATGCATGAAAGTCCATCTCCCTTGCGATCATGACAAAAGAACTTTCTTCCTTGCAATTTCTTGTTCATCTCAATTGTGGTATGTTTGTGCAATTGTTATATTGCTTACATTTACCATTCTCAAAAAATGAGTGATTCGTAAGTCACCTTGAGACACTTTCCTTGTTCCCTTGTTACTTTGTAAGGAAGGCTTCGATAGAAGTGTGAACCCAAGTCAAGAGTTGCAGGCTTTCATTGTTCCAACATCCAAGAAGAAGGGAAACTTAGCCCACATTATCTTTGATAGTCTCAAGGCTTTGTTTTGGCCAAGCTTACCAATGGCCGAACCTCATTGCTTTTTGCAACCAAAGTTTTTAAGTTATGGGCATGGATGTTTAAAAAGAAACCTCACATTGATTTTGTTTCCTCCTAAGAAAGGAGAAGGAAAATGAAGGTTGCGACAACTTGTAATTACGTACTAATTACAAGAGTTGCAGGCTTTCATTGTTCCAACATCCAAGAAGAAGGGAAACTTAGCCCACATTATCTTTGATAGTCTCAAGGCTTTGTTTTGGCCAAGCTTACCAATGGCCGAACCTCATTGCTTTTTGCAACCAAAGTTTTTAAGTTATGGGCATGGATGTTTAAAAAGAAACCTCACATTGATTTTGTTTCCTCCTAAGAAAGGAGAAGGAAAATGAAGGTTGCGACAACTTGTAATTACGTACTAATTAGTTATACTTCTATGGAACAAGGAACATAATGAAACAAGTATTGGATATTAACATTTGTTCTTGCCGTAACTGCTTAAGGATAAAAGTCCCAAGACCTCAGACATAACCTATTGTGTGTAGAATTGATTATAAGAGAAAACAATTGTATGCACAATAACTTCTATAGACATCTTGCAAGGAGAGTGAACCATTGTTTTTGAATTGCTAATGACTATTATGCCCTTGAACCCATGGGACATTTGGATGTGTGCATGTCATATGTCTATCCAAGTATAAAGTTTTGGTAGTGTGAATGGGCCCACCTCCTCATATGAGTCCTAGAAATAGGGATTGAGGCCCATTTGTTGATATCTTAGTCTCATAAGCCTATGAAGGTCAATGTTGATATCGTAGATATTGGCAAGATGCATAGTATTTAGAATGTTCACCATGCTTCCTAAGGAAATGTTTAAGCCCATGCATGATACTTGAACTTATCAATGGAGAGATTAATGTTCTTCTATGTAGTAGATTCTAGAGAGACATGGAGATGGTATTCATCTTCTTTTATCACTTCCCTCAAGTGAAGACAATATAGTTATAGATGATCTAGTAGATGTTAATGATTGGGATGATGTTGGTTTTGATGAGATTATAATGTTGAGTCTAGAGAATGGACCATTATGAATGATGGATCATATATCATGATATAGTGTTTATGGATGATCATTGATGGATGATTAGATGATTATGTGTAACTTGACATTGAACTCTGATTTATCATGATTTGTTACATTCATGATGTGTTGGTGATTAGTAGTTACTTGCATGATTGCATCATATTTGTAATTTTGATCATGATGGACTTAGAAATTCAAAGTTTGAAGCTTAGAAGCTTATTCATGATTAATAAATCTCAAGCATTATTGTCGGAACTTGGACCTTGGCATGCGAGTTGTAGTTTGAAAATTGAAAGATTTGATGATTGAGTTGATTTATGATTCTTGAGTGATGTAAACTGTAATTTGTAGCTTATGAATATGTTGTTTATAAAATATGAGTCATGTGTAAATGAGTGAAACTTTAAGTTTGAATGAAATTCGAATTATGATCATGATAGGTCAATATGGATGATCATTCATGAAGCATTGCTCATAACCTATGAGTTCTTAATATGTAATTGCTACAAACTTCTTAGTTCTAAGTAGTTACTTGTAAGCATATAGTACATATGCATGTATGGTGTGAATTTGTAATATGTATGTATGTGAGTATGCATCATGTATGTATGTACGTGTGAACGTGGAATATGTATGCATGTACGATTTACATAGTAGTTCCTAGAAACTGTCAGAGGAGGCAGCACATGCATCTCAACCCCAACAAAAGAGACCACGAGAGATTCAAAGCATTCCTATAGGTCTTGGAACTCTACATGCATCATTCATATGGGGTATTTGCAAAAGCAAGGGAAGGCCACAGAAGGTATTATGAAGCTCTTCATTCAATGTGGTCTAAGTTTTAATATAGTGCGCACTCCCGCATGGAAAGAGGCCATGAAGTCCATGTCCCTTTGGGGAATTGGTATGGCTTTGACCTCTTGAGGCGGAGGTCCAGGGCTCAATCCTGCTGGACATGTAATGGCTTAGGCTAGTCAAACTAGTTGTAACCAAGTTGTCTCCTTGTGTAACCCCCGCTTTGTGGGATATGGGGGGTCCCGCGGGTACTATGCCCATTCACTTGTACAGTTCCACAGGGGAGTAGGCTTTGGCTGAACCTCCATTTTCTTAAACAAAAAGAGGCCATGAAAATGGTGAGTAGGCTTGGGATTGAGTGCGAAGGGCCTTCTTATGAAGAGCTAAGAGGAAATGAGCTGAGGAAAACAAAAGAGATTGTGGAAAAGCAATTGGAGCCTATGCAAGAGATGTGGAAGAAATATGGTTGCACTTTGATGTGTGATGGATGAACATACATTAGAAAAAGGAATGTATATAATATACTTGTTCGTTGTTGCAAAGGCACCATGTTCGTACGTGCCATTGATGCATCTACTCCAGGCCTATCCATCATAAGAGAGTACATTTTTGGACATATTAGACTGAAAGTCTTGGACATTGGAGTGGAGAATGTTGTCCAAGTCATAACGGACAACGGAAGTAATTGTGTTTCCATGGGGGCAAGAGGGGACTACCATTAGAGGTACTTTCCCATATGCCTTCTATCATTTTTGAGGACAAAATGGAAGAAAGGAGAAGGCATTGTTATAAAGTCTAAGAAATGAAACCTTAGAGAAAGATGTGTGGCTAGGAAGCTTAGCATCGTGCACTATTCCTTTGTGTAGGAAAGGTAGACAGGGAAAGAGTGAAGGAGGCTTTTCTTCAACACTTGTATGTATAGAGGTCGCATAGGTTGGGTCGTAGGTGTGGTCATCTCTTATGTGTGTGTCTATCCTCTCGTCATTCTCTCTGCATTCGTATGTGTTATCTCAGAGAGTTCTATGTAAGATACATCCTCCACTTTTCAAGTGCTTAACATCATGCCGTACTTGGGGTCTTGGGCCCCATACCTCATAGTTGAGGGCCCAAGGTGTTATCACTATAACATGGATCCCGGATTGTATTTGCATTGTTAAAACAACATTTGATTGTGCATTTAACATGATTGAGTGCATTGTGTATGATAATGATAGAGAAGTGATGTATCGTGGAGTACTTAGAAATAATTTGTTTATTCGCAATATGCATCATACTCAGAAAACTTGCACAACATTTGTGAGTCTACAAGATAAATACTTTCCTAGTACTTGTGAATGTGAATGTGCAAATCTTGTTCATGATTTTTCTTTTGTATGTTCATCATATGAATATGAGTAATGTGGATATTGCAACTCATCTTACTAAAGTGAGTTTTTACACATCTTGTAGTATCCAAATTATTTTGCATAATTCACTTGCACTTGTTCCTTCTCTCGATTTTTCAATTGCACAAACTCGTAGATTTATACTCGGACCTCTTTAAGGAATAACTGGAAAGAATGTATCTTTGCTATGCGACATATCTATTGATAATATTTGCTTGAGTTTTCTGATAGAAAAGATAGGTACATTGAAGACAGAAAAAGAAAAACAAGCTGAAGATTGGATTTCTTTGATAGAAAGACATCTTTAGTTCTTATCTCAAGTTCATCCTATGTGGAAGATATATTCATATCTTCTTGAGATTATGTGGAAAAGATCTTTTCGCAAATCTTATATGAAATTAGAAGATTGTGAAAGAAACTTGGAATTCTTCAATGTTCAATCCAACTTGAACACTAGTTAGAAGAAAATCTTCATGGAACCAAGAAGATAATATTTCTCGTACAAGTCTAAGAATCTATGGAACAACTATTTCATACTTTGACTACAGCTTTGGACTTTAGTATGCAACAAAAGACTTGTACTTCAAATAACTTTTAACTATCTTCTAGTGGAAAGATCTATTCCACACTACAAGTTTGTGAGAAGAGAAGACATAAAGATATTGGATGATTTTTGCAAAGTGTTAAGCAATTCTCCTTCTGCCCCAAATTAGAATTTAGGGAGAGAATGGTGAAGTTTTTAGCATTTAGAACTTCTTGGAAATTCTAATTTGTATATTTGTAAAGTTTGATTATATTAATCATTTTATTGTTGATATATTTCGATAGTAATGTGTGTGAACACACTAGGACCCACTAGGATGCTTTTTTCCATCCTTAGGAGGTTTTTCCCTCCCCCCAACTTGTATATATGCCTATATCCCTAAGAGGTTATTGATCTTTGTACATTCTAGTGGTAATACATTCATTCAGTATTGTGTGTTGTGCTCCAAGCTTCTTCTTCTTCCTTGTGCTGTTTGCGTGCTTCCGCAGACCTCAAACTCCAATAATTGGTATCAGATCATGTTGCTTCTTCATCTATGCTGTCGTCGACACTCCTCTGGTCACAATCTCAGAATCACATAGCAAAGCTCGTTTTTGCCTCCGAACGCACTAACATAGCCCTTGTGCAAACAATTTCGTCTTTTTGTGCCAAAATACAAGTTTCGGTTTGCTAGTATAAGGGGCTCGAAGTCTGCCACATGTTTAGCAGAACTCGACAGGGTAGTTCTGTTCAACTTTTTGAGATACATTCATTTTTTTGCATCAGGGTATTTTAGTCGGTGGCCATGGCTGAAAGCAATGATGTATTCCGTATGTTGGCTGTTGAGGATAAGTTGGACGGTACTAATTACTCATTATGGGCTTATATGATGGGTCATGTATTGGTTGCAAAAGGACTGTGGAATATTGTGCAGGGTGCTGGAAAACATCCTATTACACCTCTAAACACAGTTGTTGAAGGTGATGCAAATGGCATTGAAGATGGTGATATTCTCCAGGTTCCTGCTCGTGCTGCGGTTCTTGTTGCAGCTACAAAAGAGCAACTTCGTTGGGATGGAAGAGATGCTCAGTCACATGCATTGATAGTCTTGTTTGTCAAACGTGCCATTATTCCTCACATTCGCTCCTGTAGAACAACAAAGGATGCTTGGGATACACTTACCACTTTATACCAAGCAAGTGTTATATGGAGGAACCCTTAAGGAGAGGTGTAAACCACCTCTTAATCTCAAAAGTTTTTCAGTTTCACTCAGTTTGCTTGTTTGGGGCTATTGCTACATGGTTTTGGCATTGTTCTTGTTGGTTTTTGGTGATTAGAACCTCTCCAGACCAATCGGACATTTCCAATTTTTGTTTGTGCTTGGCGAGGATTCAAAATTAGCGACCTCAAGCTTCAAGGATCACTTGGATTTCGCTTCCGCAGCTTCATTTTGTACCAGGGAAGTGCTCTTTTGATATATTTCTCTTCTTCTTGCATATTCAAGGTTTACTTTCCATTCATTTTTACATACTCTAGTTACCAAACGAGGGAAGGGAAGTGAAACATGGAATCTAAAGGGAAATAAATAGTTGAACACACTCTCCATCTAAAGAGAAACTAGAGGATCCTGATTCTAGAATGGAAGAAGTAGAATTGGGGAAGGAAGTAGAGGAAAACTTAGAAGAGAAAGAGCCTCAGCAAGAAGAATATACATATGAGGAACTTTTAGATGAGTTTGTCACTCATGATCAATTCGTAGACTTGAAAGAGCAAACCCTTAAATTAGAGAGAGATCTAAGTGGCATCACATCTCTCATTCAGTAGCTAAAGTCTCAAATGATCTCACTTGAGACTCACGTCACCTCATTCCTAGCTAGGAAGGAAAGAGAAACCCCTGCTGTTCCTCTAGAGATGACTAGGAAAGTTACTTCTCTTCCTAGTAAGCACAAAGGAGAGAGCTCTAGGGAAGCTCCCCTCCTGAAAGACTTGAAGCCACCTACCTTTACGGGGGATGACCGAGATAGGAATAAGGATGCAATCTACACTTTTTTACAAAAGTGGCATGATTTGCATCAACTGAAGGGCCTCCCACCAGAGTACCGTGTGCTAGAGGCGAGTCTCTCGCTTGGCCCGCGTGCTTACAAGTGGTGGATGAGTCTTAAGGAGGCGAACTCTATCCCTACAGATTGGACTCAGTTTGAGACTCTTTTTCTAAAAGAGTTTCTTCCTGAGAATGAGGAGGAGAGGAATTGGGATGAGTGGGATAGGATTACCCAGAGAGGTAGGCCTCTTACGGTCTACATATCCCACTATAGGGAGATTATTTTGAAACTTAGGGGCTTAGATTACTTTCAGAAAACCAGAGGGTTTGTTAGAGGCTTAGATAAAGACATTAAGAGAGGAGTTAAAAGGAATGCTCCTAAGACGTTTGAGGAGGCGATCAAGTATACACAGATTTATGAGGACCATAACCGTCCTCAATACACTCCTATGGAGACAGATCAACCCCTCGAGCCTCTTACCATGACTAAATTCAAGAAGAAGTTTCCATTTGGGAAAAACAAAATTTTTATTAAAAAACAAAGATCACAAGGGCCTAGATTGCCTACAGATCAATTTGGGAGGGCCAAAAGAGAGAACTTGTGCTTTAGGTGTTTTTCTCCTAGCCATTCACAGTGGAACTGTCCACTCAAGAAGGGGGAAGAAAAGAAGAGGGGACCAGAGACTAGTACGACCCCTGAAAAGGGCAAAAAAGAGGTCCACCTAGTGCAGACCCTTCCTATTCATGGAAGCTCTAGCCGCAAGGGAGTGGAGGTGATGCACGAGGATATAGAGCACACCTGTTGTTTGACTCAGTCATTGTGGTCACCACAGTTTGGACCACATGACCTAGTTAAACTGCATGGTAGTGTGTACGGGACCAGGGTGTGGGTCATGATAGATGACTATGCCATTCATAACTTTATAAACTATGCTCTGGTCAAGAAATTAAAGATTCCCCAACAACCCAGTGCACATAAATACATAGTATCTATGATGCAAGCGGAAGACAAGAGGATATGGGATACTATGGTATCCAATTTGGAAGTCAAGATCTAGGACATATCATATGGACTTCCAAATTATGAATATGGAGAGGACAGACCTTGTGTTAGGAAGAGAGTGGCTATGGGGATTGGGAGACACACTTAAACGCAACTATCAAAACAACACACTTGGAAGTAAAGTTTGTATTCAGGGAGAGAGAGATGTACCTAGTGCACCTCTCATTTCATCATTAGAGTTGTATAGTCTTTCTTATTCTCAGCATGTACATGAGATATTTTTATTGTATAGTCATGATATTGAGCATTGTATAGCCGGTTCATCTGATGTATATTTTCATGCTAGGAATGTAAATATGGACATGACTTTCTATTATTCTTTTTTGCAAGAGTGTGTGGTTAAAAGTTTTAAGGATTTTATGTTTGAGTAAAGAGATGTTTTTCTCACTGATTTACCTAGAGGGCTACCACCTGAGAGAGGGGACATTGACCATGCCATTGAGGTAGTTACTAACACTAACCCTATTTGTAGGCCACCTTATAGGCTTAGTGTTTCTAGCATGAGGAGGTTGAGAAGCAATTGCAAGATTATTTAGATAAGGGCTTCATTAAACCTAGTAACTCACCTTGGGCATCACCAATGCTCCTAGTTAAAAAGAAAGACGGCTCTATGAGACTATGTATATACTATAAAGCACTTAATAAGGTAACTATCAAAAATAGGTTTCCAATGCCTAGATTGGAAGATCTATTGAATCAGTTACATCAAGCTAGGTATTTTACCAAGCTTGACCTTAGATTAGGATATCATCAGATTAGGATTAGGGCAGAGGATGTCCCTAAGACTGCATTTAGGGCTAGATATGGGCACTATGAGTTTTTGGTGATGCCTTTTGGTCTCACTAATGCTCCTTCCACTTTCATGAAGCTCATGAATAGTGTTTTACGGCCCTATCTAGGACACTTCGTAGTAGACTTTTTGGATGACATTCTGATCTATAGTGCATCAGAAGAGGAGCACTTGGAACACTTAAGAAAGGTATTTCAAGTGCTAAGGGAAAACTCACTCTTTGCTAAGGAGTCAAAGTGTGAATTTTTCAAAACAGAGGTTAGATACCTTGGGCATATGGTCTCCGAGAATGGAATCCAGATGGATCTTGAAAAAGTAAGGGCTATTATGGTATGGCCACATCCAAGGAACCTAGAACAGCTGCAGATCTTCCTAGGTTTATCAGGTTTCTATCGAAGATTCATTAAGAACTATGCCAAAATTGCTGTCCCGATGATGGAACAACTTAAAGGGAAAGGGAAAACCTTTCATTGGGGAGATGAACAGAAGCTAAGTATGGAGAAATTGAAAGTAGCAATTGCTTCAACTCCACTTTTACATATAGCAGATCCCAACAAACTATTTGTGGTTGAGACTGACGCGAGTGATTTTGCTATAGGAGCGGTTCTAGTTCAGGATGATCGACCAGTAGCTTTTGAGAGTAAGAAACTAGAACCGGCTCAGAAGAATTACTCCGTGTATGAGGAGTTGTTTGCAATTGTTCATGCTTTGAAGAAGTGGCGTCATTATTTATATGGTGCCAAAGTTACGATAGTGTTTGCTCAAGAGATCATTAAGTGGCTCTCTAATCAAACAGACCTTAAAGGTCGTAAGGCCCGTTGGGCAGAGACCCTTCAGGAGTTTGATTATGAGCTTAGGTATAGGAAGGGAAAGTTTAATGTAGTGGCTGATTCACTTAGCCGCATGCCTATGCTCAATGGACTGAGTTTTACTCATATCACTAGTGAGCTACTTGAGTCCATTAGAGGGAAATGTAGGCTTGATCCTGCATATTCCGAGATTTGGGAAGCCATAGAAAATGGGGATCGTGATGTATGGGTTTCCAGTGAGGATGGAGTATCGACGGGTACTCAAGAAGGATTCAAGTGGAAGAATTACAGTGTCCATGATGGATATCTTTGATATAAAGGTAAGGTGTGTGTCCCTATAGATTCTGAGATGAGACGGCATATTTTGTATGAGTGTCATGACACACCTAGTGCAGGATACCGAGGAGTTAACAAGACTTATGATCTTGTTAAGAGGCAGTTTTATTGGCCTTGACTTCATAAGGACGTCCTAGAGTATGTGCTTAAGTGCACCAAATGCCAAGTCAATAAAGCTGAGAGGTTGAGGATTGGAGGACTACTCCACCCATTGGATATTCCTAATGGGAAGAGGGAGAGTATCTCCATGGACTTTATAGTCGGATTACCTAAGACATAGAGAGGGCACGACTCGGTTTGGGTAATTGTGGATAGATTAACCAAAATGGCTAGGTTTATTCCGACACGTACTACAGTGAAGACACCAGAGTTGGCTAGACTCTTTGTAGAGAACCTATATCTGTTATATGGTCTTCCTTTAGACATAGTTTCTGATCGGGATAGGAAGTTTACTAGCCACTTTTGGAGAGCGGTCTTCAAAAGGTTGGACATGAAACTTAGCATGAGTACGGTTGAGCATCCACAGTCAGATGGGCAAACAAAGAGGGTTAACCAAATCCTAGAGGATATGTTTCGAGCATATGTAAATGAAAGGCAAACTAATTGGGAAGAGTACTTACCTATAGTAGAGTTTGCATATAATAGTGCCTAGCACTCTTCCACTTGGCATAGTCCATTTATGCTTATGTATGGGTTTCAGCCAAGAGCTCCTTATGCAGTAGGCTTGCAGAATGAGAAAGTTCAAGCTGCAAAGGACTTCTTGGAAGAGCTGAACGATATGCTTAGGCTTGCTAAGGACAACATTAGGAGAGCTCAGGATAGAGCTAGAGCCTATGTTGACCCTCAAAGGAGAGATATCAACTTTGAGGTAGGAGAGAAGGTCTATCTTAGAGTTCCATCTAGATCTGAAACCATGAAGACGGGACCTTGTCCAAAACTATCTCCTAGGTATTGTGGACCTTTCCAAATACTTAAGAGAATAGGAAAGATTGCTTACGAGCTCCAACTTCCAGAGAATAGTCAAATCCATCCTGTTTTTCATGTTAGCCGGCTTAAGAAAAGGCTTGGTGAATCTGACAACCTCATTCCAGAGAGGGAGGTAGTAGAGCCTATTTCTGTCCAATCTATTCCACACGAGCCTGAGAGCATACTACGCACTCGAGAGAAACGGACAAGAAGTCACTTATATAAAGAGTGTCTAGTAAAGTGGAAAGATAGTTCAGAAGATAGTGCCACATGGGAACGGGTTAGCACCCTTCAGAGACGGTTTCCCAGTTTTAGATTATCTTCCCAAGGATCTTCTTAAGGGGAAGGATTGACCATGTATTTTAATACATGGGGATTTAGTGGGAGTACCATTCCGCTGATTAGCTCTTTCTCATAAACTTTCCAATGCCATTTTTGAGGATTTAAGGGGAAGGAAATGTTATATGGAGTAGTAACCCTTAAGGAGAGGTGTGAACCACCTCTTAACTTAATTAGATGGGCTTACACATGAGTGCCATGTGGCACCCATGTGTAGAGCCATGTGGCGGGACTCATTCAATTATGGGGAGAGAGAGAGAGAGAGAGAGAGAGAGAGAGAGAGAGAGAGAGAGAGAGAGAGAGAGAGAGAGAGAGAGAGAGAGAGAGAGAGAGAGAGAGAGAGAGAGAGAGAGAGAGAGAGAGATTAATCTCGGGGTGTACGCCGCTTGGCAGAAGTTCTTTTGCATCAATCTCCGTGAAGCGTCCTCGTCGAGCGTGCAGACAAATCTCCAAAAATGGAGGCTTTCATCGGGCATGTAGCAGCAAGGAATGAGGCTCGTGTTGCTTACCTCTAAAAACAGTTGGAGAGGGAGCACATGAATGAAGGCGATTCCATTGATAGTTTTTTGACAAAGATCAAAGATTTGAAGGAGTTGATGTCTACTCATGAAGTCTTGCCTGACAATTCACTTGTGCAGTTTGTTCGGAATGATCTTCCAGATTCATATCAGAGTTTTGCTTCTATTCTTCGATTGATGATGAAAGGAAATCCAAATGCTTTAACATTTGAGGAGTTAGTCTCTCTTCTGTTGCAGGAAGACCAATCTAGGCAGAACAAGTCCATTATGTGTGCTACAGATCAAGCTTTCCTAGCTAGTCAGAAGGGCAAAGGTAAATGGAGCTCATCTACTAGTAAGCAAAAATCTGCTACTTCTGCACAATCAAAGAAGGATGACAGAGATGACAAGAAAACAGAAAAGAAGAAATTGTTTTGCAAGTATTGTAAAGGAAATGATCATGTTATAAAAAGTTGTCCAAAACTGGCTGCAAAAGAGGCAAAGAAGGAAGAGGGTGGAATGGTTGTTGTAGAAGCCTCTACACTCGAAACAGGGTCTCTTAATCTTGTGCACAATGAAGAATGGGCATTTACTACTGTTCTCATGTACAATGTATGTCTGCAGTAGACTCATATGTTAGGTACTTTGATAGTGGGGCAACCAAACATATTACCTCGCAGCTCAGTTTCTTCACTTCACTCGAGCCATTCCCTACAAGGAATACTGTCACATGCGCAAACCACAGTACAATTTAGAGATTTAAATCGTGATTTAAATCGTTTAAATCGTAGAGGTTTTTAAAAATAAAAATAAAAGTCGAGGTTTTTATTCAAGAGAGATTTTTATTTTTTTCTTATATTTGAGGTATGCACAATCCTTAGTGTACATTTTAGTGCCAAAAACACATAAAATACCTACTCTAGAACCCTTCCCCATTACATCATTACAATTTACATCGATGAGCCATACATCGTAGAACTTAAATGAATGATAAATCATGAACATCATATCTACATTGCAATTTACAACATAAATGAGATAGTGATCAATGACATTTCATTACATGAATGATGCAAAGTAAAAGATATACATGAATGTCAATAGTTGATGGCACAAAAACCATAGAACAAGTGGCAATGTCATGCAAAAGAGCATAGAGTGATCACTATCACATGACATAGACTATAATCTAAGATGTCTTGAATCATGAGTCATGACTCTCAATGCCATCCATGGAGTCATCATCTATGAGATCCTCATCAAATGTACTAGCCCATGATGATGTACTATTCGACTGTAAATGTCCAAACTAGCTATAATCGCTGTAGCGTCTTGGCCAAGATCATCTACGCTAGAAGACGAGGCCGATAACTCCTCCCAATCATGTGCATGCTCTGTAGAAGTCCCAAGATCACCAATATCACAAACACTAGATGTCCCACCACGTTGTCCATGAGGACCTCGGGCTCGTCCACCTCATCTCGAATAATACTTCCTTTGTTGAATAGTAGATGGCAATGATGGATCATCTACACATAGCACAATATTTTCATAAAACAATATATTAGAATTTAGAAAATAGAGTGCAGAATGAAAAATATTCTTATCTATATCTTATAATTTGAACTTTGTACCTATGTAAGGTCTATCTCTTTGGGTGCGACTACGGGTCCGACGCACATGCCTATCAGACTCCATCATAAGCATGGTAAAGATCTCTCTCCTCCTGAGGGATTTGAGGGATATCTTTGAAAAGGCTGATATTAATAGAATCTACATTAACCTGCAATTTAAAAATTCAAAAATTATCGATTTAAGTATACTAAATAAAAATATAAATTTTAAATGCATGACTAAATGTCAAAGAATTTATTTACATGTAAAGGAGCTATGTTATGTCCTTTAGACTCTAACAACTTGAGATTGCAATGGCAATACACTAACTTTTCAAGTTTCGCTTGGCTGAATCTATTTCTCTTTTTTGTATGGAATAGAGCCCATGTGCTCCAATTCCTCTTTGCAAGTTTAGTACTACAATCTTGCGAAAGTATTCGCAAGGCAAGTTTTTTTTGCGATTCGCACATAATTAAATTATTTAAACTTGATTCTTTGATAATAAGATGAAATATTTACTAAAAGATCACTCACCAATATAGGAGTACTAACTCCATATTTCTCCCACCATGTGACAGGAGAAAGCTGATTCTCTCGTAGCCGTGCCGTAGGCTTTCCAAAATATTTCTCCATGATACGGAACTACACTCTCTCATCCTCCAACTGAGATAAGAGGGCTACATCACCACCTATCCATCCTGCGATGTACTCAATCCAGCTATCCTCAAGAATCTCATTTGTGCATTGCTCCTCACTCCTCCACAGTGGATGAAGAATATGAGAAACTGCATGGATTGGTTTATGAAACCAATCCCATCGCCTTTGGACAGCATCACATAAACCCTTCTTTCTATTAAAAGAATTAAAAAACATATGTAAGTAATTATCTACACTATAATCATACAAATTACAATGATATATGTAACATGATACATCATATATGAATCATGAATCATGATATATGTAACATCAAAAAATAAACAAGTAGAAAATTGCAATAAACTTACTCTTCCTCTGAAAGTCCATCGACTCGCTGGATGCAATCTTGTATACGGTTGATGTACTCGTATACAAGGCAAAGAGTGCTACTTTCCATATCTGTAATGCGGAGCACAATGTATATAGGCTGAATAGAAGCTACCAATATCTCTCCCTTCACCCAAAGTTCATCCTCTCCCAAGACAAGAGATGAAAACTTTGTGAAGAGAGAATTCCCTACTCTAACTTCTGATAATTGATACCATTCTTCTGAAATACATGTGCGTAAAAGACCCTTCCTCACTCTCAAGACTCTATCAACGACTATGTACATGTAACAAAAACGGGTGAAAGAAGGTTTTTGGAAATCTAAGGAGGAGTGAGCGCGGAAAATGTTTAGGACTTTAGGGCGGCTAGAGACAAACTTCACTATAAATTTGGCTTTATCTAGGATGGTTCTTACTTATGGAATTCCCCTATGTCTTCCATGAGTAGATCTAAGCTATGTGATGCACAAGGTATCCATTTGATTTTGGGATACATATCCTCAACCATACGCCCCATGGACACAAAGTTAGCCCCATTGTCGGTCACAACTTGCACCACATTTTCACTCCCCACGTCCTCCATGGCTTTTTGAACATGTGAAAATATGAATTGGCCAGTAACCACTGTGCTAGGTGCATGTGTAGGTATGGCACGCAAGAACATTCTGCCCTTGCATGAGGAGACAAGAATGTTGTAAACATTCCTCTTCCTCATGTCTGACCAGCCATCACATAGAATAGAGCAGCCATACTTTTCCCATGAGCTCCTCAATGACAACATTTCTGTCTCAACTAATGTTTTTTGTTTGGAGAAATCAGAGGTACGTAAGACTTGCCCCGATGGACCCTCCCAAGGATAACCAATCCTACTCTACAACCTTGATGGCCCTCTTCCATGCAAGTGTGTTTGCCACATTGAATGGGATATCATATTCAATGAAGAGCTTGGTTATCTCGGGTTGCTTCATTCATTGATTGTTTCTGTATTTCGGCCCTCACGTTACCTTTCACAAATATATTGCTCTCTGTAATCTTGGGTCTAGGATCCTCAGAGATGCTCACTGAGCTAATGCTCTCAGTGCGAGGCCTTTTGGATGAACTAGGAGTATAATCAATGGGAAATGGATTGGTTTGCTCTTCATTGCTATGTGACAATGAAGATGAACCAATTGGCATCTTACCCACCCCTTCGCTCAATTGAAGCTAAGCAGTTAGCTCCTCAACAATCCTGGGAAGAATATAAGTGCATTTTCCAATGCCGCCCCCTTTTAAGCCAAGGAGATGATTTTTGATATGAGATGCCGTGCTCCTGTAAACCCCAATGCAATACTTGCATTGCCATGTATTCTTGCCAAGCTCTTTCACATGGTTACGAATAACATTAGGAGTTCTTCCCATGATGATAAAACTCAAAAGATAAAAGTATAGGCTGAATATATGTAGTGACAAGCTCTCTCGTGTCTCTCTCTCTCTCCCTCTCTCTCTCTCTGGATACAAGACTCAAGAGCATAGTTACCAGCACGGTTGGAAACGTTCGGTTCGGACTGGCTAGAAACGGAGTTTCCAAGTCTCCAAAAATTTGGAAACGGTAAGAAACGGGAAACGGTTTTATATATATATATACATATATATATATATATATATATATATATATATATATATATATATATATATATATATATATATATATATATATATATATATATATATATATATATATATATATATATATATATATATATATATGTGTGTGTGTGTGTGTGTATGTATGTGTGTGTATGTGTGTATCATGATTCATATGATATGAAACACACTCATGCACATAAATTCATTATAATTTATCATCTATATAGTATGCGTACATGCATGATCCAAGCAGCAATGCATATGAAACACAAAGCAACACATGAAAACACACATATGCACATTGCATGGATAAACATTATGGGATATGCACACAATACTAATTACTAATTACACAACGCTTTTAAGTTGCTCAAGTTCATGCTTGTCGTGCTTCACAAGCTCGTATCGACGTGACATCGTTTGTGAGGTCTTCTATGCCATCCTCTTCAAGAGCATCATGTTCATCGGCCCCGGTTTGTGCTCCTACTCCTACTCCTACTTCCACTCCGCATACTACTCCTAGTTCAACACTATCAGGAATGCCCTATGTACATCAATCACGTCAACAAACATTGCATGAGAATTGGAATCCCGTATTGAAGGAGGAGGTGGACATTGCCGTGGCACATTTTTTCTACCATGACCACATAGCTTTCAATGTGGCTCGGTAAGAATTGAATTTTCATTATATTTCAATATTTGGTAATTTATTGATCAAACTTGAAAGTTCACTTGACACTTCCATAACGGTTAAGCCCTTACTTATAAATCTTATTGTTTAACTTTTTTCATAGGTCACCATATTTCAAAGATATGGTAAAGAAGATTGGTGGATGTGGAGCACACTATGTGCCTCCATCTTCCGATACCTTGCGCACCACTTTATTGGAGAAAGAGAAGAAGCTTGTCGAAGTCATGTGCGAGACCATTAAAACATCATGGGAAAGGAATGGAGTATCATTGCTTGTGGATGGATGGAGTGATGTCCAACGACGCTCTATCCATGGAGTGGTGGCTTATTCTTGTGGCGAGATGTACTTTATCTCATCACATGATGCATCGGAGACAGGAAAATGAGCTGACATACTTGTTGCAGAGTGGGCAAGTGCCATAGAGATTGTGGGACCATCAAATGTGGTTTGCATTGTAGCAGATGAGGAGCCTGCAAATAGAGCTGCAGGTGAAGTTATTGAAAATATGTATCCTCACATCATTGTTTGTTTTTGCATGGCTCATTGTTTGAATAATATTCTCAAAGACATTGGGAATTTGGATTGGATCTTGCCTTCTATCAATGAGGCAAATTCATTGGTTAGCTTCATCAACAACCATATTCGTGTGAAGAATGAGTTTAGCAAGAGATCTACTCTTTCTTTGCGCAAGTACTCAGACACAAGGTTTGCATATAATTTCACTATGTTACACCGAGTAGTAAAATGTGGTGGTGTCTTGAGAGGGCTTTTATTGAGTGATGAATTCGCGAGGATGCCAGAAGCTTCTACTTCAGCAGGAAAGCAATTTAGAAGATTAACTGAAGATGCAAGATGGTGGGAAAACATTTCTCACATCGTAGATATTGTTCATCCACTTGTGCACTTATTGAAAATTGTGGATTCCATGGAGCCATGTATTGGTAAAGTGTATGAAGCTATGGATCGCACAATTGAAGCACTAAAAACATTGGTGAATGATAATGATAGGTATGAACTTTCAGCTATTTGTGTTAGCAGATGGGATGCATACTACTCTCCACTTCATGAAGCAACATACATGTTGGATCCAGAATTCGAAGATAAAAAACAATATGCAGATCCAGAGGTAGCTAATGGATGGAGGATCATATTAGAGAGATTTGTCTTAGATAGTGCAGCTAGGCGACTTATTAGAGATCAGTTATCTAAATATAGAACAAGGAAAGATGCTTCATATGCATGTGCAGATGCCCAAGAGGATAGACTACGTGTTGGTGCTTCCCTATGGTGGGAGGATTTTGGTTTTGATGCTTCAACAATTGGCCATTCGGATACTTAGCCAGGCGTGCACCACGAGTTTCCTTGAGCAACTATGCAGTGTGTATGGACATGTAGCCTCTAAAAAGAGGTACAAGCTTGGTGTGCAACGTGCTAGTGATCTTGTGTTTGTCAGTGCAAATTTGAGGATGCTTCGACGGACACAATGCATGGAGGGAGATCCTTTCAGAGAATGGGAGGTAGAGCAGGGATCGGACCAAGTGGTAAATGAAGAACATGCAGATGCAGCAACCGCTGATTGTGTTGCAGAAAATGAGTCTGTCATTGTGACTCCCCACTTGGATTCTCCATAGTCATCACATTTATGTTGTAGCCTTTTACATTTCTCATTTATGTTCCCATCATATGTAGTCTTTTTGACATTTGTCCATTGATCGTATGATGTAAGGTCTTTTTATCTCATGATGTAACATCTTTTTGATACGATGATGATGTAGAATCTATTTTTTGACATGATGAAATACATGAGACTTCTCACTTGTAAGTTTCCACTTTTAGAGTAACTTATCACTTGTAAGTTCCCCGGCCCCGGCCTCGGCCCCGTCCCCGTCCCCGTCCCCGTCCCCGTCCCCGTCCCCGTCCCCGTCCCCGTCCCCGTCCCGTCCCCGTCCCCGTCCCCGTCCCCGTCCCCGTCCCCGTCCCCGTCCCCGTCCCCGTCCCCGTCCCCGTCCCCGTCCCCGTCCCCGTCCCCGTCCCCGTCCCCCGTCCCCGTCCCCGTCCCGTCCCCGTCCCCGTCCCCGTCCCCGTCCCCGTCCCCGTCCCCCCGTCCCCGTCCCCGTCCCCGTCCCCGTCCCCGTCCCCGTCCCCGTCCCGTCCCGTCCCCGTCCCCGTCCCCGTCCCCGTCCCCGTCCCCGTCCCCGTCCCCGTCCCCGTCCCCGTCCCCCCGTCCCCGTCCCCGTCCCCGTCCCCGTCCCCGTCCCTTTGGCTTCTTGTCTTCAACCTCCATTAGGTGTTTTTAATGTCCTTGCAGGCGTGGTAAATCACATTAAATAATTTCCCATAGATCGCCTAACCTAAAAATTATAAATTAAAATTTTGTAGTGTCCATACGACTTAAATTCCTAACACGACATTAATGGGGATGTTTTAGTATTCGGCTGATAGTAATGGAGCTGATGGCTGTGTAGTTATGTGGTCAAGTGTCATGAACTTAAAGTGCAAGGTGAGGTTGGGGCGTTCCTGGATTCATCTTGGTATATATGTAGATTGATCTAAATTTAAAGAGAGTCTTGATTACATACATTGCATAAAATGGTACTTTTTCTTTTGATATCCTTAATGAAGAACATATAAAGAACTTGAACATATCGCTTTAGAAGAGGGGCTCGCTGAAGTGAGAAGATGGCTATTGGGATGACAACTGAATAAAAAAATGAGCTGCTGTAGCAAAATGACTGAAATAAAACCATGGATATGGAGATGCCAATAAGAGTGTGCAATACATGTTTTATGTAGAGGCAGTGCAGGTACATGACTTCTGTTGACTGAGTATGAACATTCGTGTGTATAGCCGATCTGCAACTGATAAAAGAGGAAGATAAGGCCATATCCATAACAGAAAGGTGAGAGCATGAAAAGAAGAGCATGCCCGGTTGAGAACAAGAATGAAAAGAGGAAAAGTTGCACATCACATTTTATATAGATAACTTGTCAAGCAAATCTAAGCTTAGAAAATGCCAATGTGTATGCGAAGTTACATGCCTTTGGTGCCGAGTGTCCGACGTTATGTAAAAACTTTGAAAAAGGACTCATATGGATGAGTGTGTGCCTTCTGTTTACAGATCGGAGTTCAATCAACTCGAATTTAAACAATTGTTGGAAAGTTTACCCCATGGCAAAAAGAATCATGACATCCAAGTTTTCCATCAAAATTTTCAGCTTGACTGTGAAATTTATATGTTGTAATTCACATAGGGAAAGAGAAAGGAGTTAGGGAGGAACTTAAAAAGAAGCTTGCACGAGAAAGTGAGGAAAACTGACATAGAAGTCTATGAAGAAGAACTTTCATTGGGTTGGACAGATGATCCGGGTTCAAAACCCATCCCAATGCTGAGTGCATCTGAGAGTGTGCATTGTGTTCCAAAAGGCACTGTACGATATGATGGGGCTGTCCCGCACCCTACCTTTGGGATGTAAGGGATGTGTGTATGTTGTTTCTTTTGTTGAATCTTAAGAAAAAGAGGGCACGCCTAGCATATTTAAAGATATGCAATGTGCATGCTTGCATAAATTAGCTTTACTTTGAGAATGATGCAATAAATTTAATTTCCATGGAAGAACAAATTCAGAAGATTACGTATGGGTAGACATTTGATTCGTATCGCTCCAAAAACGTTGGGGTTTGGTACTTGTACCAAACACATAACTTCTGTTACATTTACAAACTTGTAAACATCAGAGTGAACAGCTGGAAGTGATGGAACCTCCCAAGCTCTTCAAAAGATCAAACATATGTTCCCAAACTTCTAAGATCAAACTTGTTTGCAAATTGTTAATAAAACAGAGACTGTTGACTACAGAAATTGAATCTCCAAAACTTGTCTGAATAAAACTGGTTAATACTAGTTATACAATATGAAAGTAGACTTCTTCTAGCATACTTTAGAAAAAAAATCATTAAAGAAGCTGGAGTATAGCTCACAAAAAAAGTAGTTAGAATTCAGGGTACCAACACCTCGTCGAATTTTTTATAGGCAAAACTGTCCGACTTGAAGATTGAATTACGGTAGATGAAAAACTCCAAAACTAATGACGAATTCTGATATACACTGAAAATATAGAGATAAGGGATCACCGCCAAGTTAAATCACTCAAAAAGACTTCATATTGGCTGAGATATGAAACTATGAAGAGAGGTATGTCTCTTGCGAGATAGGGGATACCCGACAGAGAATAGGTATGAGAAAATGCATATTTGCGTGAACTTTATAAAGCTTCAAATACCACACGATCTCGCATGCTGCATTTGTAAGATTTCTACATTCAGCTTCTATGTAGTGCTATTGTAGACTCTATTTTAGAACTCCATGAAATCAAATTATTACTTGCAAATATCAAATATTCTCTTGTACTCTTTCTGTCATCCTTATTTCTAGCTCAATCTGCATCATTATATGCTTTCAAATTCATAACTTCATGATATTTATAGCACAAGGCTATTTAATGTACCCTTCAAATATTAAGAACATTGTAGTTGCTTGCACATGTATATCTGTGGTTTTGTTCATAAACTGGGACAACATACTTACACTAAATGTAATGTCCGGTCTTGTTAAAGTTGCATATAGAAGAGAACTAATCAAAGACCAGTAGATAAGTGGATCTTCTAAAAATTCACCATCTTCAATACTGTACTTTAGATTGGGTTCAATCGGATTATTGATACTCTTGCAATTGCCATATTTTTTGAACAAATATGAAATATACTTCCTTTGTAGAAGATAATACCACCTTCTTTCTTCATAACTTTGATTCCAAGGATGTAGGTCAATTCTCTTAAATCTGGAATTTTAAATTTAGACCCAAATTTTAAATTCAGACCTAAGTTCTGCATTGATCCTAGATATTTCACCTTCATCATTTTATGTTATTATCAAATCATCCACATACATCGAGGCATAAACAATCAACGATCCTTAAACTTAAACATACAAAGAAGAATTTGCATTCGAACATTTGTATCACTGCTTGTCAAGAAACTTTACCAATCTAAAATTCCAAGCCCTTGGAAATTGTTTAAGACCGTATAATGCTTTCAAGAGCTTACATATATGTGTAGGTTTTTTGAGATTTTCATAACAAGCGAGTTGCTCCATGTACAATCTTCTTTTATATCACCATTGGGAAATGCATTTTTGATATCTAATTGATAAAGATTCCATGCCTTGTTTGCAACAACACTTATTGATGTCTTTATTATTGATATCAAGGCAACATGAAAAAAATATCTCCTCATAATCGATGCCATAACTTTGTGCATAACCTTTACAAACAAGCCTTTTTTTATATCTACTTGCGGCACCATCATTGTTCCTGCTTATCCTATACACCCATTTGTTACTGATTGCCTTCATGTTAGGTTGCCTTGGAACTAAATTCCATGTCTTGTTCTCATACAAAGCTTCCATTTCTTCATCCATTACCTTAACCCATTTCTTTATCTTTAATGCTTCTTCATAAGCTGTTGGTTCTTGAATTTCAAGAAGTTTTGCCATATAAGCCTCATGAGAAAGCCTTTGTGGTTTCCTTCTTTCTCTTATAAAATACCTTGATTGACTTCTTATCCTACCATGCTTCTCTTGCCTTCGAGATTAGGTTCTTCTTGATGTGGACACTTGATTTTCTTCTTTTCGTGATTCCATTTTCTTTGAATGTAAATCTAGAATTTTCTTCAACTTTTGAGTGGGAGGAGTTACCTCTTCATGTGTAAGTTGACTTTTTGGAGAGCTAAGAGAACTTGACTCTTCTTCAAGACTTCTTGTATTTTCTTCTTCATTTAGATGCACTTCATGCTTATACCAAGATTTATCTTTATGGAAAATATCTCTTGAAACAATTACCTCTTCGGTATCTTGATTGATACATATATATCCTGGTTGGCCTTCAGCCATACCATTCTACCAATGAGAATCATTTTTTGTGACCTTGGATCCAATTTTGATCTTCAGTGATGTGTAAGTCTTTCTAGTCTAACATGCATCTACCCATTTCCAAGATAGACTTGTTTCTTCGTTTGATCATAATATTTATTGAGGTATGTATTTGTTTATAGTTTCGTTAATTCTTGTTCCTCCAAATATGCAAGAAACTGATTAGAAAAATATTCAGGCCCTCGATCTGATCTCAATCTTCCCATGCTTCTGCGTGTTTCTTTTCCAATGATTTAAACTTCTTGAACATATCAAATACTTTTGATTTGTATTTCATAAAATAAATGAATTTAAACTTTGAAAAGTCATCAATAAATGTTACAAAGCACTTACTACCTTCCATTGACTCTTCTTGACATGGGATCATACATTAGTATGGACCAAGTCCAAAAGACCTCTGTATTGTAATCTTGCTTTTGAAAAAGAACTGTATACTTGTTTCCAAACGGACATGCCTCGCAAAAAAAATCTAAATCTTGCTTTGGTAGTTTTGGTATACCTTCAACCAAGGAGTTCTGTGCAATATCTGTCAATCTTCCAACCTAATCTCTTATGCCATAAATCTAATTGACTAACCTGAGTCTCATTGATCATTGTATAACCTGCATAATCTAGAACTTCAACTTCATAAGTATATAATCTATTTATCTCATGTTTTCTTAGTATGGACAAAGTCCAAAAGACCTCTGCTATGTAATCTTGCTTTTGAAAAAGAACTTTATACTTGTTTCTAAACGGACATGCCTCGCAAGCAAAATCTAAATCTTGCTTCGGTAGTTGTGGTATACCTTCAACCAAGGAGTTCTTTGTAATGTCTGTGAATCTTCCAACGCTGATGTGTCTTAATCTCTTATGCCATAAATCTAATAGACTAACTTGAGTCCTATTGATCATTGTATAACCTCCATAATCTAGAGCTTCAACTTCATAAGTATATAAGCTATTCATCTTTTGTCTTCTTATAACAAAATTCCCACTATTCTTGTGATAAGTCTTCCATTGATTATTATCAAAATCCACTTTCACTCTATTTTCCTTCATCTATCCAATTTTAATCAGTTGCCGTGTAATAGTAGGAACAAATAAAACATCTTTGAGAGGTATAAACTTACATGTGCATTAAGTGGATAATCACCATTATACACTACTTCATGTTAACGACTATCTACTGAAGGAACAAGGACTCTTGACTCTGGCTTGTATAAGCTCACAAACAAATTCATATTATTTCTTATGTGGTCTGAGCACAACTATGTACATGCCAAGGTTTGTTGTTTACCTTCCTCTTGTCTATTTCTGTATGCATAACCATAAGAATGCTTTGATTTTGTGTCTAAACTTCCTCTTGCACTACATTGTTGTTTTGGGTCTCTTCTTCTTTGTGGTCCTCTAAAACCACCTCTTCTATTCGGATTGGAGAAGCAATCCCTGGCATAATGACCAACTTTACCACAATAGTTACAAGTAAAGTTACGTTGTTGATTTGGTTGATTTTGTTGACCTTGCTGCACTGTTTTTTCTCCTCGAGTAGCATTAAAGCTTCCTTTCACAATAGTTACAAGTAAAGTTACATTGTTGATTTGGTTGATTTTGTCGACCTTGTTGCATTGGTTTTTCTCCTCGAGTAGCATTAAAGCTTCCTTTTTGACCTTGTGTATTTTGATAAGTTCCTCTTGCATTGTTTTTGAATCTTCCTTCTCTCCGATTTCCTTTACCTCTTTCTCTATTTGGTGAAATATAGAGAGCTTGTCCCTTACTATCTCTTCGAGAATGATAAGGATTGCTAACTTCTATGTTGATTTCTTCAGTCATCATTAGCGTTTGTAAATCTTCAAAGGATGGTAGATTCTCTCGAGTCGTGATAGATTTATTAAATCACTTTCATCTCTCATCTTCTCTCAGGCTATTTAACATGCTATTAAACTTTATATCCTCACTAGGAGATGCATCAATAGAGGCTAATTTTTCAATAAGAGATTTTACCTCAAAAACATATTCATTGATTGATTGTCGTGACTTCTTTTTGGCTCTTGTTAGCTCACCAATAAGTGGTGTTTGCTTCGCTTTGTTGGTAGTTGCAAATAATCTTTCTAGAGACTGCCAAGCGTCTCTATTGGTAGTCAAACCTTTTATATATCCAAGCATAGTATTTGAAACTGTTTGATATATAATAAATAAAACTCTTTTTTCTCTTTTGATCCATTGCACTCTTGTTCTATATGCTTGTGTAGGAACTTTTGGTAATATTGGCTTCACTTTTGTGTGTGTTATTAATCCCCAAAATGATGTTTAGACATGCGATAGGATTCCATTCAAATTTTTCACGTAGAATAATTTCTCCCATCATAGAACTTTTCAATAGATGTACTCAAATTTGTCATGTTGAATTGCTAATCACCAAGAAGATAATCCAATAAGTTTTATGAAAGATATGATACCAAAAAAGCAATGATATCACAATGTTACAAAATTATAAACATCAAAGTGAATAGCTGGAAGTGATGGAACCTCCTGAGATCTTCAAAAGATCAAATATATGTTTCCAAACTTCTAAAATCAAACTTTTCTGCAAACTGTCAATTAAACAGAGATTGTCGACAATAGAAAATAAATCACCAAAACTTCTCTGATTAAAATTGGTTAAAACCAGTTATACAACATGAAAGAAGACTTTGTCTAGCCTACCTTAGGAACAAAAATCATAGAAAAAGCTGAAGTATAGCTCATAAAAAAGTAGTTTGAATTCAAGGTATCAAAACCTCGTTGAAACCTGCTAGAGAAAGGTGTGCAAAACTGTTCGATTCGAAGATTGAATTACAATAGATGAAACACTCCAAATCTAATGATGAATTCTAATGTAGATTGAAAGTATTAGAGATAAGGGATCAATCATCACCTCCAAGTTAAATCACTCCAAAAGATCTCATATTGGCTGAGATATGAAATTATGGAGAGAGGTATGTCTCTGGCGAGACAACGGATACCGATAGAGAATAGGTATGAGAAAACACGTATTTGCGTGAACATTTTGATTGATTTTTGTACAAAAAATGGTCTATATATATAGTAGATATTGCTTCGTAAAACAACAAGAATCACTTAATTTGACCATCTACACTAAGAAAACCACTCTTTTTATTTGAGAGGTTGTCAACACAATCGACTAGCTCTTCTAAAAAATAGACCACTACTTTCATCCCGACTTTTAACCATTTTTACTATAACTTTTTGCATGTATGCGCCTTCAACATCTTATTTTTAGTAAATAGTATAATTCACAAACCTAAAAACAAATTTAGAGCTTGTATTTACGTAACAACTTAGGCACCATACCAGTCACATTGACATCTTTGTTCGATTCATGTAGAAATCATTTTCCGAGGTCATTTCAGGAATCAAATACTGAAGTTGTAGGAACAATATGAATTTGCATGTAACACATGTTATATCTTGGCATCAATTTAGTTCAGAAAGGTTGCATATCAAATTAATTTTGTTTTAAGTCTAAAGGTGATGTGTCTTATATAATTGTTGCCAACTGTTTAGTGAGTGTTGTTTGATACGTGGTTAGATGTTGTATAGGAAAGTGAAGGAATGCAAATTGTTGTAGGTAATTTAGAGATCATATTAAAAGCTAAAATCCTTACAGCCTTTATTGTAAGAAAAGGTGAGAAAAGAACAGAAACTCTTCTGTTTTAGTTGCAAAATAATGTTGGTGTATAGAATGCAAGGCAATTTGCAAGGGAATATTTTCAAATAAGTATTGAATTTGTTGTGATGTAGCCCAATAATTTAACCAATGAATAAAACTAGACTCAATTCGATAGAGGGATCTGACAGAGATATTGCAAATCAATACTCTTTTCAATCAATAAATCATGTGCTCTGTTTCTATGAATAACTTTCTCGAATTTTTTTCCTAAACTTCTTTACTTGACATGCAGGATGAGGCATCTTCTGTGGGCCAAGTCCGCTCTGAGAGATTGGTGAATTTGATAGGTTTTTGCTATGAAGCTGATGAACGCTATTTGGTTGCAGAATATATGCCATATGAGACCCTTGCAAGACATCTCTTCCACTGTGAGTGCGAATGCACTACATCTTATCATGCAAAAGGATTCAAAGACCGATACTCGATAAATCTTCAAGTGTTGCTATTGTTGATCAGTTTTTCTTGTCAAAGTTTGATGTGGATCTTTCAAATTGTTCTTTCAGACATTATGATAGATAATCCAGATTCAGGAACTAGCAAGCATTTCTAAGTAGATTGAGTTGTTCAGACACATTTGTCATTTAATGTGATTCATATTCTACAGGGGATCAGCAACCAATGGAGTGGGCAATGAGATTAAGAGTGGCTTACTATCTTGCTCAAGCATTAGAACACTGCACCAATAACGGGCGCCCCTTATACCATGATCTGAATACATACCGCATTTTATTTGATCAGGTCTGCTTATGCATCACTCATGTCCTTGCTGTTTCACAAATGTAATGGACATAATCACAAAAATTTATAGCTCTTTTGGTGATTTTAACTATTGTGTATTTATTTTCTGGACTTCAAAATGAAATGCAGTTCTGTATTTTATGAGGAAAATTATTATAAAGGCCAATGATTAATGCCCAGAGATTAGAGAGTTGCTATGCTATTATTGGAACCTTACCATAATAGGAATACAATATATGAGAAGTAATGGACACTGAGCAACACAAACTCTTTTCCTTGTGCTTCTTAGTATTCATCTTCTTATGCTTATCAAATAATGTGATAGGATGGGAATCCTCGTCTTTCATGCTTTGGCCTCATGAAAAACAGCAGAGATGGAAAGAGTTACAGCACAAATCTGGCATATACACCTCCAGAATATCAGAGAACTGGTAAGTTTTTGACATGTTGAATATATTATATTTGCATTCCATTGTATATATACTTGAACAATGTCTATGTTCGAATTTTATTACCTTATGATTATTCTTAAATAAGTATTTAAAAACTTGTTAAGCCTGATTTTACTTTCAATATAATTATCAATTCCTATTGCATTTTTCATTCAAAACATGGAATCATGCGAAAGTTATGAGAGGTGTTTTATAAATAATAAGACCTGTACAAACTCATTAGACACATGGTAGTTGAGGCGACATACATACATACATACATACATACATACATACATGCATACATACATACATACATACATACCAAGGTGGTAAGGTTCGTAAGGTTTGGTACGTTTTCGGTTCGAGGGAAGAATCTTACCTTCGAGGTAAGGTTCGGCCATATATATATATATATATATATATATATATATATATATACGTATATATATATATATATACGTATATATATATATATATATATATATATATATATATATATATATATATATATATATATATATATATATATATATATATATATATATATATATATATATATATATATATATATGTATATACGTACGTACGTACGTACGTACGTACGTACGTACATACATACATACATACATACATACATAGTTGTTCCATACGGGAACCATACGTCCATACCATACGGGTATGGAAGTATGGAACGAGTATGGTTCCCGACCCTCAATCGTTTCCTACGTGACCAAAATTTAGAACAAAAGAATCTGAAAAAAAAATCAGAGCATAACAATTCAAAACATTGTTCAAAATCATAGAAGTTATGTATACAGTCCAGAGATCCTTCAGCATTGAACATACCTTCATAGGGCACATATGTTATATCATATACCTGCTGCTTGCATACCAGCACATGTCAAAAATTGTATATGCTTCAAAATACATGCTTATCATTTATGTACCTGCATATATGCTTAAATCATAAAACAAATATGATAAATCATATAACATATATGGTATATCATATATCATCTATATATAGTCTACAAGGTATAAGTGCATAAAGATGTTCCAAACTTCATACAGTCTACAGGAACATTATACAGCAGAATAGATGCTTCCATTGTCCACATGGACATAATTAAATGAAGGATGTATTCAGTCAACATGTACTCTGTACATAACCATATTATCTACACGTACATAAACATATGTCACATCAACTTGCATACAGTCTACAGGTACATAAAAATATACTGCATCAACCTATGTACAATCTTTCGGTACATAACTGTGCAGCTACAAGATTGGACCTGCAATTGCAAATACATACTGCCATCATTCATGCATATAGGATACAGCCAGACTCAAGAGCATTCACCCCTTTGAAATGCATTTGCTGAAACTTGGTCATTATTACCTGAAGGCTTAGAATGCCTGTGTGTTCAACAACATTAAAAAAAAGGCAAAGTATGTTTCATTTTCCTAGCCAGACGTCTGAAACCCTATATCCAACATTTGCCAAATGAACGAGACGCGTTTGATAACAACAATGCATACATACATACATACATATATTCCAAAATAAATTATACACCATAACCATTAACAATTTGACATCACAATCTTTTATACTTTATAAATATTACTGCGGTTCACTTCAAACATCAATACTAAAATTAAAGTTATAACAATAATCACATAGTAAGGAAACAAAGCAATGAGCATAGTATCCACATAGCATGTATTAACTATGAACCAAAATATATGTGAATAATACATGAAGCATGAAATGTCTCAAGTCAACCATGAATCGTAATAGGAATAATGAAAAACGACATCTATGATGCCTCACTCCAGAGTCCAATGTCTAACTCCACATAATGACTAATCTATGTAGTATAGACTCTAGATGATGGGATCAATCATCACGCTCCTCATCATCCATACCCTCTGAAGAAGACAATCATGAGGACTTTGATGGCATGTCTCCAATGAGAGTGACATTCTCATCCTCATCGTCCTCTTGCTTGGCAATCGGAGTGAAATCAATGCTATGTGGTGCTATGCTGATATCATCTGTCTCAAGAAGTGGATCTCCTCGTTTTTGTGGGCGCATTTTGCACTTTTTTCTGTACACTGGTGTTGGAGTTACACTCGTAGATGCAATGTCTATCTTAGGCTGAATACCTGATCGACGAGCACATGCATGTGTCACTATGTGATCAATACTCTCTAGCTCTAGGCGAAGCATATGATAGATATTCTCTTGCTCGTCTCGAACAACTGTCATCTCGTCCTTTGTCTCCATAGAACTCTCAAAGATGGTAGGAGATACCTATACA
>CM035419.1:177857908-177862908 GCA_020310875.1 Ceratopteris richardii
AAGTTAATGAATATACCATAAGTATAGATATGGGGAGTCTGATTTTGTGACCAATTTTATGCATGGCCAAGAGTTCAAGCATACCCTCTCTTGGAGCATGATGAACAAATAATGGGGTCTCTTGCTTCCCCACAATCACAATCCTATGGTTCTTAGAATCTTCATCCATGACACCAATGTGTTTCTACAGAATGATTTCGAGCGTGTTTCTAGCTTTTGGAATTGCCTTGACACTTTCTATCAAGCAGTTGGTTCAAGAATCAACCACTGAAAGACTACATACAAGTCCTTACGTCCCTTGTATTTTTTGTAGAATCAAGGGTGTGAGAAGCCTCCCAATGGTCAAGTCTTTTGTCTAATTTTCATGTGGATTGGTTTGGGAGTTTTCTGTGGGTCAACTTTGGGATTGGGTCCTAGCTAAGCTTGATAGCAAGTGCAATGTTGAAAGGATGTGCAACTTAACACTAGTGTTGTACTAAAGCATGACACTATAGTGTCCTTTTTTCTAACAAATTAAGAAAAATCACGCATAATTATCAAATAAAATTTTGGGAAAACCTTGAAGCCCCATGAAGACTTATACCTAGATGTTCTATTGAAAATATATTAAAAAAAAAACCCTTTTTTAATAACTCAAAATATAGAAATGATTGAATATGGCTAAAAAATGTGTTTTTTTGTACGCTTACATATGGGAAGAATGAAATATCTCCATAGAGTTTTTTTTTTTTCCCCTCATGTTGGAATAATTTTTCTAATGACTTATGAATTAGAAAATCATTTTTATAATAAAAAAATTACTACAATATAGGGTGCTCAGTATATAGCTATACATTGTAAGAGCCTTTTATATGATATTGATGCATAAAAACACTAAAAAGGTTGGTTTTTTATTTCAAAAACGATCATTTAGTATCAAATATGTACATGTCTTTGAACCAATAATTTTTGTACCTATCTCACATACAAATTGCAACCTCAATATTTCATTGAATAGCCATATTCCATTTTGTCAAGAATAAAATTTCATCCTAAAAAATAGATTTGCTCATTGATATAAGGAATGAAATATCAATCAAAGTTTTTCTATAAACATTATAAACTAGCTAATATAGAAAAAACTAGCATACTAACTTTAATCATGTAGCATATGCTATATTTTCTCATCAAATGACCCTTTCTTAGCATGACAAATTAGTATTATTGTTTAACATGAAGAAAGAACATAGAAATCTGACTCCTAAGGTTGTCAAAAAAATACTTCTAGATTTAAGATTATCAAATAGTATTTTGATAAGTATAAATGAGTCATATTCATACCGTCACTTTGCAAAATAATTCATAGATGATAACAATGTCAGGACACATATGCTATTAGTTTTATGCCGTAAACCTTATTAAAATCATTACAAATCTCTGATTAGTTATAGAAAAATGTTTACATATATAAAATAAGAGATTTTATGGCATTTACAACAATGAAAATTGTGAGATCATGATTTTAATAAAAAATCAACACTAACTGACATCATTGTAATTTTTGTGTCAATACTGAAATTAGTATCATAAAGTTAGTGAATAAATTTTACTGTTTCTATCCTTTAATGAAAATTATATTTTTCTAGAAATATTCAAACCTTATGCTAACATGTTCGATAGTAAAATTTATAAATGGTTCCTTCTAGTAATCTAGAAAATTCACCAAATACTGTCTCTTTTTTAGGACACGAAAGTGTCCAAGGACAACACTAGCGGTAATATTGGAGGGCGTGTGATGGTGATCAATGCATTCCTTATCTTCTCGGTCATCTACTTCTTGGTGTGTTGGAGATCGTTTAACAAAGAGATGCAGAAGTTGAAAAAGGATCTTTAGAAACTTCCTTTTGATGAGGGATCCCAACCAAAAAGGAGTTTCGAGATCAAGTATGAAATATGCTCTAGTCTGAAGGAGGAAGGTGGCTTGAACATTCTGGATTTGGACGCCATGGCCAACAAGATGGTGGCCAAATGGATGATTAAGCTTGGAATAACAGCGACACTTCTTGGGCCAAGCTGATTCAAAAGAATAGTGACAACATTTCTCTAGCTGGAATTCGAGTGGAAAGGGCATGCTTTAATTTTTCTCTTGTTCTCCCCATTTCCGGTTGTCCACAAGGGATTCGATCTTGTGTACTTGTGGTGGAAAGAATGGAACTGTATGGATGAGTAAGCATTGGAAGTGGGCTGCTAGGAGTAGACAAAACTATTCTATTTGGTTCCCTATTGTGGGTATGTTGAGAGTGGGCTTGAGAACCTCCAATAGCTAAGAGACTTTGGAATAATGGTTTTTGCATGTGGAAGCAGATCTGGCAACAATGTAGAAGGAATTGGATCAGGTCAAGGTGGTACGGAACGTTTGGTACGGCACGTATGGTACGTGTACGGAACGTGGTGCCGTACCAAACACGAGGATATGGAACGTTAAGGAACGTTAAGGAACGTTACCTATATATATATATATATATATATATATATATATATATATATATATATATATATATATATATATATATATATATATATATATATATATATATATATATATATATATATAACAAAGAATCAAGCATGCATGTGTGTGCAATGTGGGTCATTCTTCATATATGCAATGTGTGTCATATTACATATATGTATTATAGTATATATTATATATTTTTATATAAGATAAAATCTGAATTTTTATGTAAGAAGCAATTTTTAAAAAAATAAAAAGTCACGCGTTCCGAACGCTGATTGGAATGCGTTCCGTACGAAACGTTCCGAACGTTCCAATCGCGTTTGGAACACGTTCCGATCCAACTATGGATCAGGTTTGAGGACATTGATCTGATTCTCAGAGTTGACTTCAAAGATGGGTGTCTATTAAGAAATAGAATCAACCCTTGGGAAGACTTCATGTCCATCTTCATGCTTGGCCAGAAAACCCTCGAATTGGAGGGATTGAGGTGGATGTGTGGTAACAAGATAGAAGGATCGGAAAATCGAAAAAAACGTGGACTTAATCACTCTTTAGCAAGAAGTGGTGTGTGAATTGGATGCGGTTCGGATGGGAATTCAAGTTCAAGGTTTTGTGGCACTTGCTTGTCGCAGATTAGAAAGCAGTGTTCATGTGGAAGACTCTCCATAAGGGGGGATATGAACCAATGTCAAAGCAAGTAAAATTTGTGGTGCTCCCCCTTGGTGCAAGTGATGCACAATTGGTATGGAAGACTTGGATCACCTTTTCCTTCTTATTTCCAAGGAGCAGTTTGAAGTCGCAATGCCTCAGCAAGCTCCTTTTATTGCCAAATTAGGTTAATTTGAAGAAAGCTCTACTTGGAGAAGCGATCAAGCGCTTGTTTGCACCTTGAATTTCGATTAGGAGCAAGGCATTATTGGAAGACCTAAAAGGAAAGATGTGCGGTCGACTTCAACAAACATTTCAAAGAGTGGTTTATTGAGAAGTCCCTCAGATGTTTAGGTAGGAGGATCTGTGATTGTAAAAAGTCTCCCGCTTTTAGACACCACAGGATGTTCATTGTAGAAAACAACAAGCTGAAAAGCAAATGAGTCCACCACGAAGGGGACGAAAAGGCTATCAACCTTCTTTGTAATTCTCCTTAATTTTCTTGTGATTTTTCCTTATTCATAATTTAAAGCTTGTTTTGCCAAAAAAAGAAAAGAGAAATAAAACGTTCTCCTATGGCAGTGGTTTAAATTTTTCCTCGAACTTGGACAAAATAATAGTTCAACTCAGAACTAAAGGTATGGACAGAGTCAAGTCCAATGTTGCTTTTATATATGCTCATAAGAGGATGGAGTTTTTTTTGTTCCTTATCATGTTGCTTTTGTAATATTGTGAAATGAATATAAATACGTCAGAATCTTTGACTTTCTCTGTGCTCTCTATATTCGTGTTTACTTTTGGTTTTGTCATGTGTTCATTTTGACTCCATTTGTTTATACTCTTCTTTGACATGTGCAGTGGCAGCTTTTTATTAAGTGATTACATATTCAAATGTATTTATTTGATGAGAGGCTTATGAATGAGGCCTATTTTTATTCTTTTGAGCATGTCTTATCCTGTTACAGGAAAGCTTGAAAGTATCCAAGATTACATATGCATTGAGTATGTACTACAAACCATCCGAATTCAATAATCTGACATTCACCAAAGCACATAAGTGGAAATAACTAAAGAAGATGTCAACAGATGAAAGAAGAGAGAAAGTTTTTGGATTAGCAAACCATTCATAATAAAGTGTTTGATAGAGTCCTATGAACTCTCTTAAATGCTGAAATGTGTTTTCTGTTAATATTAGGTATGTTAACAAAGCTAATGGTTCAATTATGCTGGTTTTTGCCTTCTCATGTCCTTTTCCTTCTGGGTGTCATATGAAAGTTAAGTTAAAATCAAGTACCTTTCTAATTTTGCTCTTTTGATTTTGTAGTTTGTGGATTTCTTTTATTTCTGCCAAAACAGTCATCTTCTTAGGATGCTCCCTGGTTGTAATCTTTTGAGTTAGACTTGATTTTTTGAGGCTGTGTACTGACATTGTAAAACTTTGATGCCTAATACAGGAAGAATCACCGCAGAGAGTGTTATTTTTAGTTTTGGAACCATACTTCTAGACTTGCTTAGTGGAAAACATATTCCCCCGACTCATGTGAGTATCCAAATAAATGATTCTTCGAGATTCCTGAGAGCTAATGCATGATCTTATGTAAATTGTGTTCAATATGGAAATAGTAAATTGACTCCTGTATAGATTGAAAGATGAGATTGTAATAAGAAAGATACTGTCTCTTTAAGCACATGCATGTGTGTGTGTGCGTGCGTGCAAGTGAATAACAAGATGAAAACAAGGGGATGGAAGGCGCATAAGCTATACACATGTCTGTGTGTGTGTGCATGCGTGCCTGCGCTCGCGTGCACACACGCACACACACATACACACATGTATACCTTTCCCACCTTCCAT
>CM035419.1:177870408-177877908 GCA_020310875.1 Ceratopteris richardii
TTAAAACTTGATTCACAAAAATTTCACAGAGGCACTTTTATTCTCTTAAGCACGCTCTACCTTTCTCTCATAAAGACTTTTTCCTAATTCTTTCATCTTTACATTCAAGTTTCAACTAGAAAACATGATGCCGATAAGGTCTAGAGAGAGAATATGAAACTTTTCATCCCAAAATTTTTCCTGCATGCATAAAATGACCTAATTGTTCAATCTAAGCATTATCTCCACGATGAAATTCGGAAATTCAACATGAATTATTTCACTAGCAAAAAGCCTATTAGAGAGAGAGAGAGAGAGAGAGAGAGAGAGAGAGAGAGAGAGAGAGAGAGGGAGGGGGAGAGAGAGAGAGAGGGGGAGGGGGGGAGAGAGAGAGAGGGGGATGGGGGGGAGAGAGAGAGAGGGGGGGAGAGAGAGAGAGAGAGAGAGAGAGAGAGAGAGAGAGAGAGAGAGAGAGAGAGAGAGAGAGAGAGAGAGAGAGAGAGAGAGAGAGAGAGAGAGAGAGAGAGTGGGCAGGCTTTGGATTTGATTAAAGGAGGAAATGCACTGTCATTACTGGACTCACACTTGGAAGGAAATTTTTCAACTGAAGATGGAAATGAAGTTGTCAGATTAGCATCATGGTGTTTACTGTTCGAGCCCCGTGAAAGGCCAAATATAAAGACACTTGTTCAATCCCTTGCAGATCTCTCAAGGAAAAATGAGGTGTTTTGAATCGCTTTATCGTGAAGGGATTCATATTCCAGTATATAAATACGGTATTTAAATTTGAGTATGAATATGATTGAACATCAGGTCCGTTGTTTTACACTCTTGGGTATACATAAGCAACCTCCAAGTGATCCTTCACCAAAGGCCAATGGTGCTGTTTCTGGATTCAAAGAGGCATGTTCAAGGGTTGATTTGACATCCATTCATGAAATTCTTGTGAAGACCCATTACAAAGACGATACAAGTGAAAATGAGGTGAATCAACGTCTTTGTGTAAGAAATAACATAACTAAAATATTCAGAATATCGTTTTTATGAATATTCTGAACGTTTAGTAAGAATGGATGATCTGCTGTTTTATGTTGTCAGTTTTCTTTCCAAATGTGGACAAAACAGATGCAGAAAATGCTGAATGTTAGGCGAAAGGGGGATTTGGCATTTCGTGAAAAAGACTTCAATGTGGCTATTGATCGGTACTCTGAGGTATACTTGAGGCACAATGATACTCATTAGTCTTTATATTAGTCTTTATAACCCTTTCTTTTGAGGCTCATGGGTGCATGTGTATGTGTCTGTGTATGTGTTTATGTATGTATGTTTGTATGTATGTGTGTATGTACGTATGTATGTATGTATGTATGCATGCGTGGGTGCGTGCGTGTGTGTATGTATGTATGTATGTATGTATGTATGTATGTATTATGCATGTATGTATGTATGTATGTATGTATGTATGTATGTATGTATGTATGTATGTATGTATGTATGTATGTATGTATGTATGTATGTGTGTATGTGTATGTGTGTGTATGTGTGTTTGTGTATGTCTGTATGTATGTCTGTATGTATGTATGTATGTATGTATGTATGTATGTATGTATGTATGTATGTATGTATGTATGTATGTATGTATGTATGTATGTATGTATGTATGCTTGTATCAAAGTCACCCGGGGACGGGGACGGGTCCCGGGGATCCGTCCCCGGGACGGCACTAAAATAATGCTGATTTTTTCAAAATAATCAAATGAAAGTCATGTAGAATGAATTTGCTAACATATTAAATGATCAATAACAAAGAAACCATCAAAAAAATATGTTTTTTTAAGTATAAACAATACACATGTACGAAGCACGTTCATCGTTGATGGTTGAACATTCAAATCTCAAATTTCAGAGTTACTTAAGTGTCAAAAGTGACAAGTCATATGTATTGTATCATGTCAAATAGTGTGGATACATCATCATAATCATACCAAAAAGATGTTACATCATGAGAACAAAAAGATGTTACATCAATGTCAAATGATCATATTACATACCATCGATCGATAAAAAGACTACATAATGATAAATGTAATGACTATGGAGAATCCAAGTGGGGAGTCTCATTTTCTGCAACGCAATCAGTGGCTTCTACTTCTTCATGTTCTTCATTTGCCACTTGGTCTGAACCCAGCTCTACCCCCCATTCTCTAAAAGGATCTCCTTCCACGCATCGAGTCTTGCGAAGCATCCTCAAATTAGCACTGACAAACACAAGATCACTACCACGCTGCACACCAAGTCTGTTCCTCTTTTTAGAGGATACATGTCCATACACACTCCATAGTTGCTCAAGGCAACTCGTGGTGCAAGCCATACGAATGGCCAATTGTTGAAGATCTGGACCATCAAAACCAAAGTCCTCCCACCACAAGGCAGCACCAACACGTAATCTATCCTCCTGGGCATTTGCACATGCATATGAAGCATCTTTCCCAGTCCTGTATTTGGATATCTGATCTCTAATAAGTCTTCTTGTTGCACTATCTGGGATAAGCCTCTCCAATATGATCCTCCATCCATTGGCTACCGCTGGATCTGCATATTGCTTTTTATCTTGGAATTCTGGATCTAACATGTATGCTGTTGCATGAAGTGGGGAGTAGTACGCATTCCACCTATTAACACAAATAGTTGCAATTTTTTCATATCTGTCATTGTCCTTCACCAATGTTTTTAGTGACTCAATTGTGCGATCCATAGCTTCATACACTTTACCTATGCATGGCTCCATGGAATCCACAACTTTCGGTAAGTGCACAAATGGATGCACAATATCCACGATGTGAGAAATGCTCTCCCACCATGTTGCATCATCCGCCAATCTTCACACGTGTGTGGTTGTTGATGAAACTAACCAATGAATTTGCCTCATTAATTTGAGGCCAAATCCAATCCGAATTCCCAATATCCTCGAGAATATTATTTAAACAATGGGCCATACAAAAGCATACAATGATGTGAGGGTATAGATTTTCGATAATTGCACATGCAGCTCTGTTTGCTGGCTCTCCATCTGCGACAATGCAAACAACATTTGATGGCCCCACAATCTCTATGGTACTTGCTCATTTTGCCGCAAGTACATCTGCTAACTTCTTTGTCTTTGATGCATCGTGTGATGAGAAGAGATCAAGGCCAATATGGCACCCAAGATATCGAACCTCCATGCTAGGGGGGATCCTTTGAAACTGCTCACAAGGAAGCCATCTAAGAAGATCACCCACACCAATCCAGAAACCACAAGACTTGTGCCAATCGATGTTGGCTCCAAAGACATCATAAAATCTATCCAAAGCATGCTGAAAGCTGACCATATTGACCTCCTGGCTTTGCAAGTAAATGGTAGTGTCATCAGCAAACTCAACGTCGAGCAGAATCTCATCCCTAACTACGAGCGTGATACGCGCATCCGTGCAAGGGAGACAGCTTCCTAGAAAGTGAAGGTGAAGATATTGTCAAGGATACTGCGACCCTTGACAAAGCCAATCTTCATCGGGTGAATTAAGGTCTCGAGTGGGGATGCAATCTCAAACTCAGAGCCTTTGCAAGAATTTTGTAAGCTAAGATGAGAAGTGTGATCGGACGCCAATGCCTGATATCATCCAATTACCACCCCTCCTTGGGGATGAGGGAGATCAGACCCTCGGCAAGCGACGGGGGAAGGTTTACCCCCCTCCATGACCTCGTGGAAGGCAATTTTGATCCCATCACCAAAGGTATCCCAATACCTAAGAAAGAAGATAGGCAAGAGACCATCGTCACCAGGGAAGCTGTCTCGAGCCATGCCACACAGTGCATCAAGAAGCTCGAAGATGCCTGATCCCACCACGTGCATGCGGTGACCAGACTGCCGAGAAAAACTCAGTGGAAATACAATCACCAACTTAGTCCAATGAGAGGCGTGTCTATGGTGGAAGAAGGAAGAGCACCTATTCTCAACCTCGCAGAGCTCCTAGGCAAGCTGAGAGCCACTCCACTCACAGTTTGGAAGGCACTCTATGAATCATTGGAGGGAGGCATTACCCCTGTGAAGGCAAGACTCTGTCTCTCAGAGAGGAGTGAGCTCCTCATGCATAAACAAACTGATCTGCTGCAAGTGAGTCGCAAGGGACTTAGCCCGGCATCTTGGCACCCATGACAATTGGACCAAATCACCTCAATTTGATCAGCTAAGCTTCCATCAAGATGAACCTGCTCAGGAATATGCAACACCATGGAACCTTTGGTAACCCCCTCCTCAAAGGAGACAACCATAGGGCCATGATGAGAGAGCAAGAGCCCCCCGCAACACATGTCTTGCATAAGCAACCAATACATCATTAACGTACATGTGATCAATCCTGGAGAGGTTCATCTCTCCAATCTGTCTATCGGAACGAGAAAAATGGAGGCTGTCCCTCTCTCTAGTAAAGCTCTCAATGTGCCATACATCATGAAACCTCAAAGTCAAACATAGTCTCTCCCAAGCCACAAGCTCAGAACCATGCACAATGGTCTGACTACCCCCCTAACGATCCTCAAGTGCCTCAATTACGTTGAAGTCACCTACCACACACCAAGCATCAGTACAGAGAACAACATGTGTGATCTGGGCTCAAAAAATGGCACGAGCACTCTCATGGTCTGGGGCATACAGAGTCATAAACCCATGTTGCATGCCCCCATGCTGCAAGATCAACGAAATGGCCTTGCTTGGGATAATCTCCCCTCTATCCAAGATTGTGGACTGTAAGGACTCCCCAATACAAATACATACACCACCGTGAGATCCATTGGGCCCATATCGAACGGACCAAAAGACCTCCTGATGCCGATGCAAAAGCTCTCTACAATGTCGCATGCAGCTCAGGGAAACATGGTGTTCCTAAAGCATCATAACATCAATGGACATGTAAACCAAATATTGGTGTAGCTCGTGACGATGGCGAGCTCTGTAGTGCAAAAACTATGGCTTGTCCAATCCCTAAACATTCCATACAGAGCCCTCATGGGGACAAGGCAAATCAAGATGCTCCTGTAGTACTGAAGTCGGCCATCTTCGAGGCTGGTTTGGACGGGGAGTGACCGGAGTCCAAAAGTCTTTGATATGAAGCCAACTGCACTAGTAAAACTTTGATCGACTAAGCCAAGTGGACTCACCTAATGCCCATGCCTACTACTGGCCGAGCTTCCCCTCATGTATATACATATAATGGGGTGCAGTATGAGTATCTGCAATCACATGCACAATAAGCTGACACTCCCGAATACTAGGAATGAAGAGAAATTGAGTTGTATCCCAAGCCCGGATGAACAAGTCGGTGAGATCGAGCTCTCCAAGGTGGTGGGAAAACTCAATGACTTGAGCACAGACAAAGGGCAATGCCTCCCAAAGAGATCAATTAGGCTGTGAGGCCTCGCAAAGGGGGGAACGAGAAAGCAACTACCAACTCAAGGGATGTCCGATTGCTGGATGCAAGAGCCACTACATGGACCCGAACAAGTGAAGAAAGTAGGTCCTCCTACCCACCAAAGAACCTCGAGGACTCGTAACCAAAGCTCTCCCCGTGCAAACGATAATCAAAGCTCACAAGCCCTTGTGGAATAGAAGTCAGAGGCAACTTGTCGAATGAGATAGGGGGCACGAGGGAGACTCATCCTCATGGGCTGTCAGAATCACCAAAAAATCACTATCAAGGGACCGTCGAGGAGCAGGAAGGAAAGTACCAAGCTAGCGAGGAGGCCGCGAGGAGGTGAAGGGCCAAGGAGAGGACATTGAAGTAGTGGGGGCATGAGAAGGGGGCTCTTGCTCCAACACTACGCTAGGGGTCAAACCCCAATCCTCTTGAAGAGTGCTGAAAGGGTTCCCTATGGGAACAAATCTCTCCTAGACCGTTGGATGGGGTCTCCCTTGTTCTTGAGTTTATTATTTATATTCTCTTATATATGTTATTATCTCTCTATATGGGCTAACAATCCCTCAATAACTAAAATCCAATCATCAACTTCTTTTTCTTTTTCTGTCTTCAAGTATACTTGTCTTTTCTATCAAAAAGCTCAAACAAATATCATCATTAAATATATCACAAATCAGAAAAACATTACTTTTTTCGTTTCTTGAAGAGGTGTGGATAGAACACTGAGAGTTTGTGTAATTAGGGAACCACAAGAAATAGCAAGTGCAAGTGAATTATGTGAAACAATTTTGGTACTACATGATGTGTAGGAACTCTTTGTGGAGAGATGAGTTATAAGGTTTGATGGTAAACATTCACATGATTCTCAGAAGATAAATCACAAGCAAGATTTATACATTCAAAAGTACTTAACAAAGAGTTTTCTTTTACACTTATAGCTCGATAGGTTTTTTGAGGATGATGCATACTCAGGATAAACATATTCTTATAAAGTACTCCAAAATCAAAACTTCTTTTTTCATCATAGGTAATGCACTGACTCATGTTAAATATAATACTCAAATGATGTTTTGACAATGCAAAACATAACACATATACATGACTTCTAGGAGAATGACTTTCCCCTCGAAGTCTTTATAAGAGGAGTTCGTGTGCCTTGGATAGGAACATGAAAAGTCTAATCATTAACATAAGAAACTAACAAATTTGGTGTAGTAGATGAAATGAATTGGAACAAGCTAAGTAGAGAAGTAACGTGCTTTGATGCACCACTATCAAACAACCAATCAACAAACTTTTCAAAGTCTTCAAAAACTACCGAAAACACAAAGCTTTGATATTCTAAGTCTACAGTGTTCAAAGTCTTAACTTGTTCATTAAATTTTTTATCTTCATCATTCATTCTATTACCAAAATCTCTTTTTTTTGTTTCACTAATCTAAGTCTGCACAGTGCATGCATTTATATAATGTCCAAGTATCTTACTGTAGAAACAATTTTCTCTCCTATGGGTGTTTTATAAGAAACAGAATCATTGAGATCATCATCAGAATCACTAAGATGACCTTTACTAGAGTTTGGATTGGAAACAGAACTAGAACTCTTGGATTTTGAGCTATTCTTCTATTCTTGTCTTTATCTTTGTCTTGTACTCTCATAGGAAGAAGAATATACAAAATTTGGATAAGAAGCTGAATGTTGATGGATCTAGGTACAAAAATTGGAGAGAAGCATGCCTAAGAGTTAGAGAAAGTGAAAATGTGCTTGAATACAGAGAAAGAACAAGATTGTTTGTAGGAAAAACAACCTATCTGCTGAATATAGATATATAAATTTTTAAGTTGTAGGGAAGCTTTTGTCAAAATCAACCCCAAGCAGCCTTCTATGTAATTTCGTTGAGTTGATTTCGTAATTTTAGCTTTTTTCTGTGTGTGTGTGTGTGTGTGTGTGTGAGAGAGAGAGAGAGAGAGAGAGAGAGAGAGAGAGAGAGAGAGAGAGAGAGAGAGAGAGAGAGAGAGAGAGAGAGAGAGAGAGAGAGAGAGAGAGAGAGGTGTCACAGGCAATTACG
>CM035419.1:177882908-177900408 GCA_020310875.1 Ceratopteris richardii
CAAGATTCTAATTAATGTATATTGATTATCCTTTGCTCAAATATGTATAGAACATGAAATTAAGAAGCTTGGTGTCTATCATAGAAGCTTACATGTCAAATTTATTACATGAAAGGTTTCTCTCTATTTCTTGTGCACCACATAACTCTACATATTGTATCTTCAAAGATGATGTTTGGTTAGGTACATTGAGCACTCTCAAATTTTACATAGAAAGCTCCCTATGAAGTTTCTTAAGAATTTCATATATTAACCAATAGGACTAGTGTGTACTCTTTAGAATGCCCATGAATGAACCACAACATTCTTTTCTATGATAATTTTTTGTTCTCATTCTTGAGTTTGAGTGCTACATTTTGAAGTCCGTGAGCCACTCTAGTGATGCATACACCATGCTTAACTCCAAAGACTAAATCCTAAAAATTGCTCTTGATTGTTCATTTTCTACTCAACTAGTGATCATCTTGAGCTATTGTGTCCCTATTTATCTCAACCTTCCATTCTTAGGAACTTTCTATCAATATCCATAGCCAACTTCAAGAGCATTATGTGCATTCTACAAGTAAGCAATGGCCAACTTGCATGTTGTACCTATATTTTAGATTTTGGCATTGATCATCAATGTGTCCATCAACTATTATTGACAAGCTTTGACTTCTTAATTTTAAATACAATTTGGTTTGAGAATTCATAGTCTACAATGAATTATTAAATGTATCATGTGTATTTACATGAATCATGACTAATTTCATCATTCATTTAAAGACTTGAAATTTTCAATATATATGAAACAAGTTATGCATATCATCACCTTTCTTCTTCGCTTCCAAAAATCATGGAGTCCAACTTGTTTCATATTCATATGCATGCTATAGATTGCTATACATTATGTTGTATACATTGACTATGATGTAAACTTTGGCATATTATTCTATTCAAATTAATTTGGCATTCATGTACATCATGCTAGACACATTGATTCTAAGTGGCTGAGGTGCCTACACATAGCTAGAGATTTGCATTTTGAGTTAGAGATTTGATTATTGAGCCTTCATTGTGTAAGAACTAGTCTCCAAGTATGGGCATCATGGATGCCTCTCATATTAGTAACTATTGTCAAATATAGTCATTCATGAGCCATGAATTGTGGTGGGACATACTACATATAAAGTGAGTTATTATACATTGCTACATGTTCATACTCGGTGCTAAAATATTTTACAAAAATTTGGAACATTGAATCATAGTCTTTTGAAGCCATTGATATCTTTTAAAATGGATTGTTTTACTCTTGAGTTATGGTTCTATGATTTGTCCATTCATGGATGCTTACCATTGTTAGAAAAATTGAATCATGGTCCATGTGCATGCCATATGTTAACTTCTTTGTGAGGAAAGCTCATTTTTTGGTTTGCTCTTGACCACATTTCCAGTCTCAAAAGGTGAGTATTAACAATTTATTTTGTGTAATAAATTATTGATATTTGTTCAAGATTTGATGCTGAAGAGTGGTAGCAAGAAACTAGACAAAATTGCACTTTTTTTTTAACACGAGTATTTTACTTCTAAGTTAAGAAAATGCAAGTTTATTCTACTATTTGATAAAAGGTATTGTTTTTTTAATTAGCTTCTGTAATGGGATGTTCCATCCTCTCTTCACCTTTCAGTAGAGACTTGTGTTGATGAATCTGTTTTATGTTTCCATCAAATTTAAGCGATGCTCCCTCCCTCCCTCTCTGTGTGTGTGTGTGTGTGTGTGTGTGTGTGTGTGTGTGTGTGTGTGAGAGAGAGAGAGAGAGCCACTGTAATCATGTTCATTTAACAGTTTGCTCTTGTTGTATAAAATTGACCCTTCAGAATACTGTGTCATCATGATAGACTATGTTGACAATAAAGAAGACAAGCCACCATTTTGTTGGTTGTCATTAAGCTTCACTTCATTTGGACATCATTCATTTGGTCATTCAAGGTTTCTGATCTAGGCATTAATGGTAAAACAAGATGCTGATTTCCATTTAGAATGGTGAAATGAACTTTCACACGTATTCCTTCAGGAAGGTGAAGGGCTTACACCTAAATTTCTCAGTGGAAATTTGGGACAAGAATATAATCCTCGTTCAGGATAACCTTTGTATTACAGGACTCCCTTATCATGATGGAATGTGTTGTGTATAAAGTTCTTCCTGCCTTGGAATTCAATACAATAATTTTTCTTAGCAGCCAAAAAGGGATATGAGTACATTATTTAAGCAGCATCAGAGTACTCCTAAAACTGAATGCAACATGCAACGTGGGCGATTCTAATAAAAGCCTGATGGCTTTATCCTATCTCGATCGCGATCGGAGAGACTTAGGCACTGCAACTTTCATCCTGGAACTTGGCTGCGGTTGACTTGATGATCCCTTCATGATAGCATCACAAGGTCTAGTATCCTTCCAAAACATCCCTGGATCAGGAGTACTCAGATTTGCACTAAATTGACCAATACCTACCCCCTGCACATTTGCAACACTCCTTATCATGGGAGGATTGCCGTTGCTTGTGTCATAAACTGGCTTTGTATGGTAGCCAAAACCATAGCTTGCATTTGCTGGTGGAGTTCGAATGTGCTTGGTACCACTTGAATAGCTATGTTGATTCGCATATGGCAACAGCACCACAGACTCCTGATCCTCAATAATCTGTGCCTGATTGGGCCCAATTACCCTACAATGTGCATTCAGAAACACTGGAAAACTACCATCTTTCAATGACATCTGGTTGGCACCTTGCATATGATAGGCACCATGTGTTATATCTGATGCTGAATATTCAGCTCCTTCCAATTGCACTTGATTTGAAATTGTAGTATATCCATCTTGAATGTAATGGGGTAAAGCCGTACTAGCACTCTGAACCTGCAGTTCTTGAGGATCATAAATCCCAGATCTCTGCTGATTGCCATATGCTGAAGAAAGTTCACTAGTCAGTGTTCCCATATTTTCTTTAGGACCTGCAGAGTAGTTACTTTGATTTTTAAATAATAACAACTCATTCCCTTGTGACTGCGATTGCTGGCTATTAATGTCATAATTGAATTGAGCACTGTGGGGGAATAGTTGTTCATTTCCATTGATTTGGACATGCCTGGCATCCGCTATCATATAACCATTTGGATCATAATACCCCTGTTCATATTCAAAAGGTGACTTGCCACTTATTTCAGTACCAGCTTGGGAACTCAAGTTACTTGGATATTCCAGCATAAAATGCTTAACATTAGGGTTGGATGATTGAAAAGTATAATCACTAGATGGTTCATACAGATTACTCCTACTAGTAGCTGTAGTAATAGTCCCTTGGAGTGGACTTCCATGAAAAGATGTCATTTTTCCAATTGAAACTGTCATTTCATCCAGAGCACTGTCAAGGCACTGCAAGGGTACAGAGCGACGTCTCATCTTCAAATTTTTCAACGTTTTCTCCTTCCATGTGCAATCCTCATTGGGAACCGTGCTGATCTTTTCATGATCATAATGAGCTGCTCCATAGGGTTCTTGTGCATAATATGCTTGTTGTCTGACCAATGTTTCTGGCATCATGGAACTTTGATAGTTGTTACCTTCTTTAGCACTCTCATATGATGTAACTGATACTGAGGAGCCATCAGACAGTGGCCTCCTTGAGGGCTCAACATGATCTTTACAATCACCTGCAAGGTTTGAACAATCATGATCCAATGTTTAAAAGGAGAGAGAAAAGTGCAATATGATCCTCTATCTCCCACTTCTTTTCACCTTCTCCTTGCTGATATCTCTGGTATCCCCCGTTGTACTGGGATGTCTGCAAATTTCCAGCTAGTGGCCTGTGAGAGTGAACCTCATAGTTTCTATCCCTATTAAGATCATCTGAATCATCCGAATATACCAATGATTCTCCATTGGCTGATGCTTCAATCATCTTCACCCATGATGAGAGCCCCTCCTGCAGCACTTTAGAAAACCAGCACGTTGCAATACATTTTCTCATGTAAACTTGTAAGATCTAATGTGAGGTGTTGGCATTACTAAAACATAAATATTTCATGTGTTAAAAAAGATTTTTGTACACAGTGTGTCCTATCATCATCAAGTTTTGAACTTATGGGTTCAGTGTTGCTAAATCCACAAGTACATAGAGTACTTAGAGAAGTTCTATACATATTGTGGAACCTATCATCAGAAAGTTCTAACATGTCTGTGGAAAGTAAATCATCTTATGAACTTCGAAGTCCTTACTTCCCAAATTTTTTATTGAAATCCTACGTAAGGCATGCAATTCAATGATTTCTATAAGATGACCGTTGTGGAGACCCAATGGTTGTCTGGAGCTCAATACAAGCATGTAGTAACTTATCTACCTCAGTTATAACTTATCATCTTGTTCATTCCTTTGGCTGTCAATATCATCCATTATTGACACTATCATATTAGTGGTTCACTCTCTGAGGAGTGAACCACTAATATGATAGTGGTTCACTGAAGAATCATCCACACCGAGCATGCTACTTAAATACATTCACTGCACCAGATGAACTCATGCTGATTGAATCACAATACGCATGTCTTTAAAGATGACCTTAATGCATGTGTTCTCAAATATTTAACCATAATAATCTGTTTCTTCTATGATTCCATACCATAGCAGATACAGTGCGGAATGCTATAACCTTTGTGTTTGGCACCAGAACTTCGAACTCCTGTTGGCTAGGGGAGATCTGATACAGCAAACAAACCGAAGGCAAACATGACAACAATATGATTGAAATAATTTTACTGAGACACTCGAAGGAGAGGTACCTGAACTCTTGCACCAATGAGTGATGTGACATAGTGAACATGTTTTCCAACAAGATTAGGACTCTGACAGGATAGTGACCATCATGAGCAGAACCCTAGGCTCAACACAGTACATTGTATAGAAATTAGCTTTATTACCAGAAACAACAAAAGTTTTCCAGGCACTATGATTACGAGTCGTTCATTCTTTTTGTAGGCTGTCTTTGATCTCTGAATGAGTAGACCTGACTTCATAATATCCTTTTCCTGTTAAAAGGTAATAATCCATATTACACGTCCTGACCAAGCAAGTAACTCGTTTGAATCCTGTACTTTGATAGGGCCACTTTTAGGTGTAGTACTGTTAATCCATGAATTAGGGCGCTTACGACTCCAATCACTCCATTTCTTTTGCCCAATTCTGAAGCAGCCTCAGCTGACATGTTCCTTACAGCACACTGTCATGTATACATATCAAAAATATGAACCATTCATCCATGGGGATCTTCAATGTGAAAACAAGCTGATCACTTACCTCCAGCAAGTGCACAATTGCTCTCTTCTCATCACCATTTTGGGCCATGATTTCCCATTGCTCATTTCTGTGAACGATTATCTTTTCATTTCCATATATCAGTGTCCATACTGAACCAATGATAAGGTCCCAAAACATTCTCAATTTCATATATCTTTATGAATAAGGAACCTTCTTTTTACTGATAAGTATACAGAATATTTTTCATGATTAAAGACTCATACTCACTCAAATCTGATGGAAAGAAGTGCATCTTTATCCTCATCAGCGCTTCCATATACTGTTCGCTTATAGGCACTAAAAGTCGCTGACTGCATACAGAAAACTTGAATTCAAAGATATTTTAACAATGGGGAAGGAAAAAAAAAAGGTCTAAAAACTTTAAAACCTTCCGGCTTACAAGAACTATGCGACCCTTATCCTGGAGAAACATGGTCTCCATCACAAAGTCAAACTCGAGAATGGCGCTCTTCCATTCACCCTTTTAGAAAACAGATACACATAGCGTTAAATGTGGTGAAAAGAACAGACTTTAACGAAAAACTTAAACGCACACAGAAAAAATACTGCGTTGGACTAAACTACTCACTTTACTACATCCACGGGCATGGAACCATAGAATATATGATTTATAACTTTTCCGGAAACATCTCTAGTTTCTATGGGATATTTGATAACCTTCGAGAAGTGTTCCAATGTAGCTTGTAACGCGAAGGAAGCCTTCAGGAACAATAATCTATTATGCAGCACCCAGCTAGACTTACTCCTAAAAAGCCATACAAACTGGTCTTGTTGCAGAACGGACGTATGGTACTTAAACTATTTGAAGTTCAATATTGGCCATACTATCATGAACTCAACATGAATTCAGTAAAGAAATTCGCAGGTGGATAAGAAAAATCGAATCCACAAGACGGACCTCATAGACTTGATTAGTCGATTCTAAATGAGATAAGTCCTTAGATTCATGATCTTATGCCTATGTGTGTGAAATGCTCTGGCAATTCCTCGCCAAAACCATAAAATTGCTTTAACATATAAAAACATGACTGAGATGCACTGAACAAACTGAGATGCATTATAATGACACACACTGTAGGCATATACACGCATGTCAAGGAGCGGGCTATACGTTCATAAGAGAAAGTGACAGCTTGCCTTATTGGCAATGCTGGTGGCGAGCCCGATGGCACCTTGGTCGAAGTAGCCGGGGCTGACAGCGTGGAAAATGTAAGAGACCTGGAACGAGAAAAGTTGCGCGTACGAGAGCCGTGGAGAAGGTTCCATCTCCCCGCTCGTCTAGTGTAACCCGCAATCTCAAAATGTCGCTCAAGCATCACGACCATTAGCCCCAGAATTGCACGGCTTGCTGGTAACGCGTTAGAATACATTAAGAGTGGCTTCAGACTGCGCGACGTCCCTCTTCGATCATATAATTTCTCGCACCAGCCCCTCCTCCTCCTCCCTTGTATCTTCTCATTGCGCGGAGGCTCCTACCATTTAAAAAGCCACGTCATGGCTCTCGAGTGTTCTCACCTTCCGCTCCAAAGCGTTCGAAGTTTTTTTTTTATCAAAAGGAAGTTCGGTCTTTTTTTTAAGAAAATAGAGGTTCAGCCGAAGCCTACTCCCCCGGACTTTAATTTTGAAATTGCAACTGTACAAGTGAATGGGCATAGTACCCGCAGGACCCCCTTATTCCACAAAGCAGTGGTTAGACAAAGAGACATGGTTACAACTGAAGGATACATGGTTACAACTAGTTTTGACTGGCCTAAGCCATAACATGTCCAGCCCGGGACTTGAACCCTGGACCTCCGCCTCAAGAGGCCAAAGCTCAACCGACTGCCCTACGGGACGTGGACAAGGAAGTTCGGCCTTGTAACTTTTCTTCTTTATTTTAATTAATTAAAGTTCGACCTATTCTCTACCTGCATTTCTTCCAAAGTAACCTATACTACCTCTACCTCTGAAATTACCTCTTTGATTTCTGCCACCTCTTCCTCTTGAATTAAAGTTCTGATTATATCCTCCATTATTCTAATTATTATGCCAACAATCATGAGCTAAGTGATTTGTCTTACCACAAATCCAGCAAGCTTTGGCTCCATCTTTATTGCTTCTGCCTCTTCCTCTACCTTTGCCACCTCCTCTTCCTCTTAGGAAGTTAGCTTGGCTAGTTGTACCTTCGTCTTCATTTGCGTGTTGCTTACCTTTGCTATTCTTCTTCTTATCCTTTGAATACATTGCTTGACCTGCACTCTTATGACCATCACCTTTAACATCGTGCTCGAAAGTTAGCATGTGTCCTAGCAACTAATTTAAATCAGGAGTGAAATGATCTAGTGACAATTTAGTAGACAAAATGAATGGCTTCCATTTCTCATCTCCTCTCAAACTTGTGAGGATTTGCCTTACCAATTTATCCTCCTCAATATCTTCATGAATTTCTCCTAATGCATCTGCAATGTACTTCATTCTCGTTACATAATCAGAAATGGATTGAGAGGCCTTCTTCTTGAATGTGGTAAACTCTGCCCACAAAGATGCCTTCCTTGACTTTGTAGTGTTTTGGAAATGCTCCTACAAAGCATTCCATATATCACTTGCACTTTCAAGACCTCTAATATGAGGTAGCAAGTAGTCATTGACTCCCATGTAGATAATGCTCCTTGCTTGAGCATCTCTCTTCATCCAAGTCTTCAAATCTGAAAATTTATCCCTAGTTGGAACACTAGGGTCTCTGAATTGTGGTTTTTCTTCTTCACCTATGATGTAACCTATCAGGTCTTTGCTCATAAGATGAGCTTCCATCCTCATTGATCATGTTGGATAGTTTTCTCTATCCAATTTCTCTATCTGAAGAGAATCTCCCATCCTTCCTTCACCTGTGTATTAAATTCTTCAACCTTTATGAGGAATAAGTGTACCTTTACTTCGAATGAAGTTCCTTTTGATCTTCTTGATAGCTTCAGGCTCCTTCTCAAGCTTTCTCTCCAAGCTTCCACCTTTTGAACCTTCAAGTGTTGATAAGGGGTCATACCATCCAAAGCTTTTGACAGTAATCTGTCTCTCAAGTATGTAACATAACACAATCCATAGAAGTTTGTACCACATTGCTCAGTCTGATTAGAAGACCTTCTATGGTGGGATGAAGAAAATGTTTTCAACGAAGCCATCTTTGTGCTCGGATCATGTAAAGGCTTTTTCAATGTTAGCTTATTACCGAGCTTAATCACGTGCTAGTAATAAGCCTATTGCTTTCCATTTGTGAAAGTGTAAGAGAAAATTATTCCACGGAGTACTAAAGGGAGATAATTTGCCCACGGTAAAACCCTGCTTGTAAAACTAGGATACAAATTTCCAAATACCAATATACCCTATCTCCATGGAAATCTAACTAAAGAGAGGGCTCTAGTTAGAGGGTTCATTAAAAAGCCAAACAATATCTAACATTGGATGCCCTGCAAGTTGTGAATCAATCTCTGTTATCTAGAAAAAGAAAGAACCAAACCCCATAGACATGAATGTTTATTGAGTTATACATAGAGACGTGCTTACCGATTTTTGTTACATTATTATTATTCAAACATTTCGTTATAATACAACGAGGGTCACAAGCATGACCAATGCAATCTATTAGGAATCAATGCACTCTTTGGCTAGTCTGGCATACGCATGTTTTTGAGTTACACACATGGGATACCAACACGGCCCCTTAACTCAAGTACCAAGGTTGAATTCAGTAGGGAGTTCATGTAGTCCCAGATGTCTTCGACATTGTACGAACTTATATGTTGGCAAAGGTTTTGTGAGCATAACAACCCACATCAGATGGGTTGAAGTGTGGGCTAGCTAGATCCGTTTTTGTTCGACTAGTTCGCGGATAAAGTGGTACTTTAGATCAATATTTTTGGTCTTCTTAGAGTGCTTCAGGTTGGTGGCAAGATGAATGCATGATGTATTATCACATAAAATTTTGATGGCAATGTTGGGATCTAGTAGAATTTCTTTAATTACTGCTTGTAACCAAATTCCTTCTTTTGTTGATAAGGCTAGGGTGAAAAGTTTTGCTTCAACCGATGAAAGATCCATGGAGGTTTATTTTAAATAAACCATGAAACAACTTCTCCTACCGAGACAAACACACAACCAATAGTAGATTTTGTTTTTGCCATTTCCCCCCTCCCCCCCAATCAAAGTCCAATCATCAAATGAGACAAATGGACGGACTCCGAGTGGAGCAGCATTGATAGGTTATGAAAAAATGTTTGGTGGCTTGAAGGTAATGAATGCATCGTTTGAGTGAGTGCTAATGAGTAAGAGATGGGTTATGCATGAAGCATGACAGATAGTTGATCAAAAAACATAAATTAGTATGTGTGCATGATATGGGGTAATAGAATTTACCAATAAGTGGAATAATTAAGGAGAGAACACTCGATGTATCATGGGAGTGATGTGAGGAGGATGGTGAGGAATCATGAAATTGGTGATGATTTTTTATAGCCAAGGGGGTGGGTGAAGGTTTGATAGAGTCAAACCTAAAAGAATGGAGGTCGCTGGAATAACAAGACTGATGTAAATAAAGAATGCCACTAGATTTAAGGCGAATGACATGCATACCTAGGAAGAAGGTGAGGGGGCCTAAATGGGTGAGTTTGAAGGCACATCCTAGTTTGTGCTTAGTTGTATCAACGAGAGCTCTTGTTGAGCCAAAGAGAGCAATATCATCAACATAGAGAGCCACAATAAGAAAGTGAGGTGGATAATGACGTGTATAGATGTTGGTTCAGATAAGAGATGGGTGTACCCATGGGAGAGCATGAATGAATTCAATTTGTGAAACCACAACAGTGGGGATTGTTTTAAGCCATAAAGAGAATGACGTAGTTTACATATATGGTTTGGATGCTCTTTAGGTATGAAGAATTCAGGTTGTGTCATATAGACGTCTTCACGGAGGACACCATGTAGGAAAGTAGTTTGAATGTCAAGATGATCAAAATCTAGGTCAAGCTCAATAGCTAGGGCAAAGAGAATCTGAATGGATGTCAAACAGATTACATATGAAAAAGTCTCGGTAAAGTCTAAGCTAGGAATTTGTGAGTAACCTCGAGCAACGAGGCATGCCTTATATCAGGCAATGGTCCGTCGGGATTGTATTTGCATTGTAGTAAGCATCGAGAGCTAATGGGCTTATGCCCATGGGGAAGATCAATTAATGTCCATGTTTGATTTTGTATCAAAGAGTTATATTCCTCACTCATAGCACTACACTAGGCATCAGGCTCGAGTCCAAAAAGTGCCTGGGTAGCAGAGGAGGGGTCGTGAGAGACTTGTGCAACGTCTTCGAGTGTGCATTCATTAGAGTAGTCATACGACAAGATAGTAAGGTGGGAACATGTCTCATCATAGAATTCACTAAGAGGGTTCCATTTGGAATGTGGGACCTTTGTGTCAGAATGAGGATCAAGATCAGAATGAGGGGTATGACTATCAATGGGATTTGAACGTGCAGAGTGTTGACCCCGAGTACCCCAGTGAGGAATGATGGGTGTAGACTCTGCTGGTAATGAAACATGCATGTCATTGAAACTTAAGGAGCGATGATGAGAATGTGAGCACATATGAGTATGGAGAGTTGGAACAAGAGTATTTGGAATTTTAGGGATAGCAAGGTCAACAAGTGGAGTAGGTGGGATATCCACAAGTCAAATGCGACACAAGTGGATGAAGACGAATGAGTTTCATTATTATGAGGTTAATCAATTGGAACACGTTCAGCTATGGGTTTGTTAGTATGTGAGGGGACATGTTCAAGTATAGCCCCTTCATCGAACACAACCGTATGAGTAAAGAAGAATTGTTGATTGACTAGATCATATAATCGATATCCTTTGGCACCAAAGGTGTCGCTAACAAAAAAATATAGAATACATGCAATGGTTGGATAATTAAAGTCCGAGAGAATAGGCCAAGTGAATGGGACTAGTGCCCATGGGACCCCCCAAATCCCACAATGCAGGGGAGGAGTATGGCAAGCTAGAGGGCATTACAAATGAGGCGGACAAACCTATCATCTCTCTCATGTGGGACCCATTTGGGTTTCAACTTGTTATTTTCGAGGAGATAATACAGTGATGTCTAAACGATGGAGATCTCTTATCTCGAGAGATTCTTTTACCGAGAAAAAACAAGGATTTCTCAATCGACCATTCCTTTGGAGTTTGGCCAAAATTGACAGCACATCGCTACCTCCAATCTTCCAAAGAGTCTCACCCCTGATAGCATTCCACAGTCTTGCTAAGCAGCCGACGGCCTCACCCAACAGTGCCTGTTGCCACTTGATTTGGTTCGTGAGTCTCAATACCCGCGTCACGTGATGCCAGATAACACGAGTCTTGGGCCACTCGAAGAAAGGTGAACTAAATCTTCGATGCATCGATGGCAACGCTTGCACCATGGAGGCACACCACAAATTTTGTTAGCCTTTGCATTGGACCAGATACCCTCATGCAAGATCTGCCACATGAGAACGGACTTTTTGATCTCAATTAGGGGGTGCCAAATAAACATGAACTTTAGTTCCCATCGAAGTTTGGTCCAAGAAAGGCACCACTTCTTGTTAATGGTGTGATGAGCATCTAAGTTCTCTTTGAAGTTGGGGATTCTGGTTAGTTTCTTACCATTGCTCCATTTGAGGCCCTCCAGGCAAGGAAGATCATGTCCACAAAGAAGGCGGGTAGTTGCACGTTCCCAAGCTAAACACCTGCCTTGAAGAAGAGTCCATTCCTCGAGGGTAACTCTATGTCTCGAGTCTAAGTCTTCGAACCTGATCCACTAGCCGGTCTCTTGTTTCCAGAGCTGTTTCCACTGTTTGAACCCCTTGTTCCAAAGCCGCTTAGCAGTTTGGAGGTTCCAAGACTCCACCCCCTAAATTCTGATGATCGGGAACCAGATATAGTCATTTTGTCTTATCCCAGCCGCCCACTTCCACTCATCACTGATTCTGATGGATTATTTGGCCTTGTTCCAACTCTTCCATAAGGAACACACTAGGCTAGAGCCTTTAGGGGACACCGAGTGGGGGGAGAACAAAAGCGTGAGGATCCCTATGTCCTTCCAACCAAGATGGCCAACTAAGGTAAGGTCTTTCATGTTTCTGAAGATCAATTTAGCCTAAGAGGACTCACTATTGCTCCAAGCCTTGATAAACCACTTTGCCACCAACTTTTCAGCCAACCCAGTGATATCCAAAATACCCAAGCCCCCCGAGTCTTTCGGGCTAATGCAAGTTTCCCATTTGATTTTGGGAATCCCCCTCCTATTGGGGTCGCTAGTCCATAGGAAGTTTCTGCAGATTCTTTCTACTTTGGCCAACTCTTTCTCCTTAGGTCTCCAACACGAGATAAAGTAAGTAGTCATAGAAAGCATAACAACCATTGCACGCCCTACCAAGTTAACTCGCATACCTTTCCAATGATTTATTTTGCTATCCAATTTGGATAGCACCTAGTTCCACTGTTGGCCCATTAAGATGTCGACGCCCATCGGAATACCAACGAGGCGGAAGACTTGCCCTCTAGGGATAACTTGGCACCCCTGATCTAACAACAATTGGGGTGAAGGCCCACAGATTGCTCTGAAAGCAGTTTTAGCATGGTTGATTTTTGAACCTGACGCCACACAAAAGGTGTCGAGGCAACTCCAGAACACCTCAATGCTATTCATATCATTATGTACAAAGGCATTCATGTCATCGGCAAAGAGTCTCGCAATCATTTGGTCATGACCAAGCAGTAGGGAAAGACCCTTACGGCCGCCAGTTTTCAATTTTGTTCTTAACTCCCCTTTTGTGAATTAGCTTGATGACACCGTTATTAAGACACTCAGGGAGGGCACCGAAGGAGAGAGCCTCTTGCCACACCAGACGTAGCGGGGTGGCCACCACGTGCTTGAAGGACTTGAAAAACTCATTGGTGAGGCCATCAGGACCCAGACCTTTTCCATTGGGAAGAGCATCAATAACCTCGATAATTTCGTTCTCGAAAATGTTAGAATCCAGCAGAGCATTCATGTTCTATGGGACCCTAGATATAGCAACCCTTGAGATGGTTGCCATGCAGTCACGCCTGTGAGAGGAAAGAGGAGTCGAGACCTTGAGAAGATGGGTAAAGTGCTTGACGATGATAGATCTATTCTCAACTTTCGTGCTACATTCGATCCCATTGTTATTGACCAAGAAGGGGATGGATTCCCTAGCTTGTTTCCTTTTGAGGATGTTACACATCTCTTTCAAAGGTTTGTCGACCTTCCCCGCCCACCAATCTTTGAAGAATATTTGAAGATTTCTCCTTTGAACCTCCTCCTCGAATCTTAGTCTTCCCTTGATCTTCAGAAGACCTTGTTGGCATTGCAAGTTCTGAAATTTTCATTATTCCAGGTAGAGCAATGAGCTTCAGAACTCGGCAATAAGAAGACGTTGTTCCGCATAGAACAATGAAAATTTCAAAACTTTCAGAGCTCGCTCTACCTAGAACAATGAAAATTTCACAACTTCCTCTGCTTTCTATTCACACATGCCCCGGAACAAAAGGAAAAAAATATGAGTGAAAATGTGAGCAAGCAACTTCAAATGCTTTTGGGCGGAGGATCGAGGGTCTAAACAATGGAAGGAAAAAAATGTTTCATGACATGGTTGAAGAAATCGCACGAGCTTCCGCTCGATGTGAAGAGCCAAAAGGCAAAAGTGTTGAATTGGCAAAATTTGATTGGATTATGGTTATCAACGAAGAGGGATGCCCTGTAGTCTCAAGCCACTCTAAGATGTCTTCTATTGACTTTGCTTGCAATATATATATATATATATATATATATATATATATATATATATATATATGAGAGGGCCTTCATACTTGTTCATTTCTAGTAGGTGTTATCACTACAAGAATAAAGGGGGAATATCGACACCTCTGATTAAAAAAATAGTGGGAATCGTCGCATATGCAATGCTTCTTCAAAAAAGTGCCGCATGAGCAACATCCAAGAATAAAATAAAAAATAATAAATCGGGGACGTCGCATATGTGATGCTTAGCATCGCTCATATGATGCTCGTGCCAAGTGTCACTAATAGCATCAAAGCCTAGTGACACTTCTAGCAACGGGGGCAAAATGTTTGCGATGCTTTGGTGTCGTGTAAGCGACAATAGAGGAGTTGAAAAAAAAAAAGCTTTTTCCCAGCACATTTGTGCCAAGTCAAGCTTTGCAAACGAACGAGCGACCACGAAGAGCAAAGAACAAGCAACTAGTTTAGTGAAGAGGTACACACGCATACATACACACACATGCACATACATACACACATATGCATAAACACACATACATACACATATATACACACATATAGACACACATACACACACATACATACACACATATACACACATGTACGCACATATACACATATATACACACATATATACACATACACATACATACACACATATACACATATATACATACACACATACACATATATACACATATACATATACATACATATATATACACACACACACATACACACAAACATATATACACACACACATATACAAACACATACATAGACACATACTCACACATATACACACACACATATACATACATATATACGCACACATACATACACACATGTACACACACACACATAAATACACACATATACATACATACATATACACACACATACATACACACATATACACACATACATACACACATACACACAAACATACACACATATACACACATATACACATACACACATATATACACACATATACATAGACATATATATACACACACATATGCACAACATACAAACACACATATACATACACACATATACACACATATACATACACATACATACACATATATACACATATACACACACATATACATATATATACACATATACACACATATACATACAAACATATACACACACACATACATACACACATATACACATACACATATACACACACATATACATACATATATACATATATACACACATATACACACACATACATACACACATATACACACACATACATACACACATACACATATACACACATGCATACACACATACACATATACACACATGCATACACACATACACACACATATTCATACAGGCACATACACATACACATATACATACTTGCACATATACATACATACACATCGACACTCACATGCATACATACACATGCATGCATACATATGCTTACACACACATGCACATACATAGACACACATAGACACACATACACACACATACATACACACATATGCACATATGCACACACAAACATACTATACACATACATGCATACACACACATAACATACACACTACACACATGTATACACTATAAATACATATGCATATACACACATACACATATATACATACACACACATATACATACACCCACATATACATACATCCACATATACATACACACACATAGAGACACACACATAGACATACACACACATAGAGAGACACACATACACACATATACACGTGCATGCACACAGACGTACACACATATACACATATAAAAACACACATACACACACTATGCATACATATGGATACACACACATACACATACACGTATACACACATATGCACGTACCCACACATATACATACACACACATATACATACACCCACATATACATGAACACACATAGAGACACACACATACACATACACACACAAGCACACACATACATACATATGCATAAATAATGCACATGCATATGCATACATACATACATGCATACACACCTATACACACCCACATACACATATACACACATACATACACTCACATACACACCTACATACACATACACACACATATACATACATACATATACATACACCCATATACACACACATACACATATATATGCATACACACACATATGCACACACCTACACATATAGATACTTGCACACACACACAGATACACATATAGATACACCCACATTACACACACATACACATACACACACATAGAGACACACACATACACACAAACACATACACACACATACACACGCATACACATACACACACATAACACACATACACATACACATACACATACACATACTCATACACATACACATACACATACACATACACATACACATACACATACACATACACATATAGATAATTGCACATACACACATATAGATACACCCACATGACACACAAAGATACACACATACACATACAAACACACATACACATGCATACACGCAAACGTACACACATATACATATATAAAAACACACATACACTCACTACACATACATATGCATACACACACATACATGTATACATACATGTATGTATACGCACACATACATACATATACACATGTATACATATACACTATATATACATATGCATACACACACATACACATACACATAAACATACATATATAAAAACACACATACACTCACTACATAACATATGCATACACACACATACACATGTATACATACACGTATACACACACATACATAGGTATACACACGTATACATACACACACACACACACTATACATACATATGCATACACACGCATACACACACATACACATACATATACACATACAAATAAACATATAGATACTTGCACATCCACATGTATACATACACACATATAGATGCACCCACATTACACACACAAAGATACACACACACACACATAGAGACACACACATACACATGCATACAAACAAATGTACACACATATACATATATAAAAACATCCACATATACATACACACACATAGATACATACACCCACATATACATGGATACACATAGAGACACATTCATACACATACATACACATACACACACATAGAGATACACACATACACACACATATATATACATATGCATACACAATGCACATGCATATGCATACATACATACATGCATGCATATACACACATACACACCCACATACACATACATACACCCACATACATACCTACATACACATACACACACATATACATATATGCATATACACACACATATACATATATGCATATA
>CM035419.1:177902908-177905408 GCA_020310875.1 Ceratopteris richardii
AAGGAGAACCTATTATCTGATACCCATTCAAAAGATTCAAGTTAACGATCGATAAATAGAATAGGATATACTATCTAATCTACTCATGTGTTTTCATTATTACCATCATTTTGGTAAGACATCAATATAGTCTCATCTTTCGTTATCCTTATTGATTTCTATTATTTCGTCTATTGTTAAATCTGTGTTTTCATAAAAGACATCATCTATTGATGGAATAATATCAAATTTTTATGATTCTTCTTCATCATTAGTAGAATCAGCATGTAGAGTATTATCATCTTCATCAAGTAGATTATTATCATTGTCATGTACAACGATTCTAATTTCTCTTTGAGATGTCAATATATCAATATCTGATGATGAATCACCAGCATGACTTTCTTTTATCTTTGTAACAATAAAGTGTTCAAACAATGATTAGGAAGAATATATGGTTCTCCAGTTAATCGCATTATTTTTGAAGACTCGAGTGCCCAAAACCCAGATAATTCCCTTCTCAATGTGGAGTTATTACCTTTATACTCAGCTCAAAACCAATCAATCTTCAAAGTAACCTATCAAAATATAAAAAAACAAAAATTCATTATTATGTGCTTAAACAATAATAAACTATATCATAAAAAATACAAAATTTTTTCTACGTGTTTGAACATATGAAACGATATTTTGTAAATACCAACAACGGTTCCTATGTAGCCAAGTTCACTACCTATAAGGTTCATATCTTTTGAGCTAGTACGTGATAGTTGCTTGAAACAATAATGATAGAATCCTTTGTTTAACGTAAAGAATCAATCATTTTGATTCTAATATGCTGTAAAAAATCTCACATATTTGTGAACATTCAAGCCTGCAATGAAATCAAATTATTAAAGAGAAACTAATACAAATATATGTGAACAAATAGAATATTATTAAAACTAAATTATCTTTCTTTCATAACCTATCATTAGCTCTCTATGCTCATCTGAGATTTGTTCATTATTTGCATTGGCTCGTTGCATATGACTATATAGCCAATCCGTGAAAGAATATATATTTGTATTCTCATTACCATTGAGATTACGTCTTTTGTTTCTTTGTCTTTTACTTAGCAGATTTTGAAGTTCCTATTCATCCTCGCTAACGAAGGCTTGCATGCATTTGCTATTATATGCTGCAAAAGTAGAAACATTGCTTTTTTCTTGTAATATAAATTGAAATGAAACTCCTTACATGATAATACCTCATCCGTTATTTTTGAAGAAGACTCCTTGGTCCATGCACGTGGAGCTTCTTCATGAACTCTTTCAAGGTATTCACTAACATAGTACATGCACTCCTCAAGCATGCATCCCTTTGTCGCCGATCCTTTTGGTTTTGCTCTTTGTGGCACATAACCTTTTAATATTTCCATAAATCACTCGACCTAAAACATCCATCGAGTGTTTACAACATCTGCAATCTCTATTTCATCCACAAGATGGACTAATAAATGAACATGAATATCAAAAAATGATGTTGGAAGCTCTTTCTCCATCAAACATAATAGCTCTCTGCATTCACATTTCTTTTGTGGGATCGAGATTTTATCAATCTCTTTTGATATAATCCATCTATTATTATCATAAATCAAATTATAAAGAAATAATTTCATAAATAAAAGATAATAAATAGTCTTATATATTAAATATAAAACTATGATAATTACCTTATAAGCGATCCAAGACGATAGATCGCGTCTCATACTCATTTTGTTGTACATCACATCGATAAAGAGAGATATAATGTGCTTCAGAAAGTTATGCAAATCTTGTCTCTTTAACCCATATAAGCTCCTATCATCTATAGTAAACATGTTTTGGAAAGATGCTCCATACCTTGTAGGTGTTCTTATCGATTGAATCTTGTTGTTGATAGTTTGTATCTCTTTTGTTGTAAGTATCCAAGGAGTAGGTGCATAAGTTGTTTCTTGTTGATTTTTATCAAAAATTGACCATAACTTTCGTTTTGAGTTTTGCTCCTTTAAATCATTTCTTGATGCTATTATGCCTTTTAATCCAAGAAGATGTTGCCATAATGAATAACCAATATTCTTGAATATATGCATAAGATCAAGAAGATGACAGACCTTTAACTCTCTCGAATACTCTAAAGAATACTGTATCGACATATTCTCTGCTAGCGCCAATTTTTCTTTACCTCTAATCTTTACATTGTCATCATCTTCATCATCACTGAAGATTTCAGATTCTGGATATATAAGAGGCTCATGTGTCCATTTTCAATACCAATCCATAGGTTTCATTGGTTTTGGACATTGAACTATTTCAATCTTTCCATTAAAATATACGCTTCCCTTTTGCATCTTAATGGATGCTCATCATGCAAGAACCGTTGATGTAGAAGATAAAAATTTTTATTAAGATTCTTACTATAAACTTACATCAACCAATCACCACAATAAGGACAAGACTTATATCCCTTAGTAGATATTCGTGCATCATGAAAACCATAA
>CM035419.1:177940408-177942908 GCA_020310875.1 Ceratopteris richardii
ATAAGTTTGGGCATAACCTTTAACCACAAGTCTAGCCTTGTATCTAGACACCTTACCATCTGCAAACCTTTTTGTTTTATACACCCACTTACATCCAATGACCTTCTGATTCTTTGGTCTTGGCACCAACTCCCATGTTTCATTTTCAAGTAGAGCATCATACTCTTCTTGCATTGCCTTCTCCCAATTCTGTTTACCTTTAGCTTCTTCATATGTGATTGGATCCTCTTCTATCTTCACAATGTAAGCATAATCTTTTGTTGTTAAGAAAGATGTGTCATAGCTATACCTGATAGGCTCTTTTCTTTCCCTTGATGATCTTCTAACCTTTGCACTTCTTGAAGTCTCAGCCACATGTGATTCTAGATCAAATCTTGGCCCATCTTCAACATTATCCTGCAATTTACTTTTATAATCAACATCATCAATATCTTCTTCATACACTCTTACTTTTGTCTTTCCTTTCCTTTGTATTTCTTTAACATCTGCATACTCATTTGTTGACCCTGTATACCATGTACATTCCTCATCAAATGTAACATCTTTGGTAACAAGAAATTGCTTTGTAGATGGACTCCACAATCTGTAATCCATCTATCTATCATGATACCCAATAAACAAGAAATTGCTTTGTAGATGGACTCCACAATCTATAACCCATCTCTGTTTTGGGTTCTACCTTATATCTCAATCGTGAAGGAACATAAGCATATGCTAAACATCCAAATACCTTACAATGATCAAGGGTAGGTTTCTTACCCCACCATGATTCATAAGGAGTTCTTCCCTCCAATGCTTTACAAGGTAACCTATTCACAAGGTATGTTGCAGTGTTGATAGCTTCTGCCCATAAGTAATTTGGACAATTCTTTTCCTTCATCATTGCTCTTGCAAATTCTACAAGAGTTCTATTTCTTCTCTCTACAACTCCATTCTGTTGAGGAGAGTACCTGCAAGTTACTTCTCTTTTTATACCTGCATTCCACAAATAATCATCAAACTCTTTAGAAAAATACTCTCCCCCTCCATCTGATCTTAACCTCTTGATTTTTTGTCCTGTAATCCTTTCTGCATAAGCATGATAATGCTTAAATGTCTTGAACACTTCTGATTTTCCTTGATTACATATAAAGTAATCCATCTGGTTGCATCATCAACAAACAACACATAACATCTGGATCCATTTATGCTATAGTCCCTTGAAGGACCCCACACATCTGTATGAACCAATTCAAGCATATTTGAATACTTGTACCCTGATTTATTATATGAACTCTTGTGTGCTTTACCTAATTGACAAGCTTCACACTTCTACACCATGTGTTGCCCTTCAACTTTTGGCAAACCAAGCACCACATCATTCCTTGACATTTCCTTTATGGCTCTCTCATTAAAATGACCTAGCCTTTTATGCCATAGGTCTAATTCAGACATCTTTTGACTTCCATAAGTAAATAAAGCATGTCCCACATTACCTTCGACTTTGAGAGTAAACAGCCTTCCTTCCTTTTTACCTACAATAATGTTTCTATATCCCTAATTTGGATCTTGCACATAGACACCATCATTTGTGAATCTGACTTCATATCCCTTCTCCACAATTTGCCCTACACTTATCAAGTTTTTAGGAATAGTAGGAACATAAAGTACCTTGCTCAAGAGTGTACTTCCACTCTTTGTCTTCACCGATCCAATGCTCTCCACTTTATGCTTGGTGTTGTCACCTGTTTGAACTGTATGTCCATTCACCTTTGCTTCCATATCACTCATCAATGATATGTTGCCACTCAGATGATTGCTACATCCTGAGTCAATATAGAACACCCTTTGGTCTTCTCCTATTGCTTCATGAGTTGCATTCAAGATGAGAGTCATGTCATCCTTCTGATCTAATGCATAATTATAATAATTGTTGTTGTAGGACTGAGATTGAAAACTTCTTCCACCTCCTCTAGCATATGATGTCCTACCACCTCTTCCTCTGAAGTTGCCTCTTTGGTTTCTGCCTCCTCTACCTCTTTGATTGAAGCTCTGGTTATTACTTCCACCATTTTGATTGTTATACCAACAACCATATGCCAAATGATTGGTTCTACCACAAATCCAACAAGCTTTAGTATTATCTTTGTTCTTACCTCCTCTTCCTTTACCTCTGAAATTCATCTTTCCTTTTGTAAAGTTAGCTTGACTTGAAGTCACTTCATCATCAGTTGAATGCTTTCCTTTGCCATTCTTTTTCTTGTCCTTGGAGTACATGGCTTGACTTGCACTCCTATCATTATCTCCCTTAATGTCCTGCTCAAAAGTTAGCATGTGTCCTAGCAATTGATTAAGATCAGGAGTAAAGTAATCTAGTGACAATTCTATGGATAATATGAAAGGCTTCCACTTCTCATCTCCTCTCAGACCTGTAAGTATTTGCCTTACCAACTTATCCTCTTCAATGTCTTCATCTACTGCTCCCAAGCTATATGCAATATCCTTCATCCTTGCTACATAA
>CM035419.1:177950408-177952908 GCA_020310875.1 Ceratopteris richardii
TACAACACCATCTACTACAATTATGCAAATGACACATAGAATGAAAGTCATACATAATTGATGATGAATTCTATCAGCACATCAGATAAAGAAGATCTAAAGGTATTTTACATTGACTCTGGATGTTCTAATTATTTTTCAAGAAACATAGAATTGATGTCAGAATTGAAAAAAGTGTTTCTAATCATACAATTCAAACAGGTGATAATACAAAACATAGTGTACATTCAATTGGAAAAGTGAAATGCAAGAGTGGAGCATATTTGCTCACCAATGTTTTGTATGTTCCCACAATACCTAAAAACTTGATTAGTGTGGGACAAATAGTTAAAAGGTTTTCATGCTAGGTTTACAAATGGAGTATTTATTGAAGAAAGAAGATCAGATTGTTTGTGGTAAGAAAGAAGGTAGACTCTTTACTTTAAAAGTGCAAGGGAACATTGGTCAAGCTTTGCTCACACATGGTGAAGGAGCGATTACATATTTGATCTCTGGCATAAGAGATTAGGACATTTTAATCAAAGAGGAATTAAAGCTATGGTTGCAAATCAATCTATTCTAGGATTACCAAATGTGTAGATTCAGCATATGATTTATAAATATGAAGAATGTCAAATGGCAAAAGCACACATGTTTCCATTTTAGAAGAAAGGATTCAAACATGATGGAATACTAGAGCTTATTCATATAGATGTATGGGGACCAACAATAGAAGGATCTATTAGTGGTTCAAGGTATTATGTTCTTTTCATTGATCATGTTACAAGATGGATAACTCTGTATGTTTTGAAGGAAAGATCAGAAGTGTTTGGAGCTTTTAAGCATTTTCATGCATATGTAGAGAGAGTCACAGGTCCAAAACTTAAGAGATTGGGGTCTGATGGAGGGGGAGAATACTTCTCCCAAGATTTCAATGATTATCTTTGGAATGCAGGTATTAAGAGAGAAATAACCTATAGATATACACCACAACAAAATGTTGTCGCAGAAAGGAGAAATAGGACTTTGGTTGAGTTTGCTAGAGCTATGATGAAGAAGAAGAATTGTCCAAATTATCTTTGGGATGAGGCTATAAATACAGCTACATATCTTGTGAATAGATTACCATGTACGGCTCTAAATGGAATGAATCCATAAAGCAGATGGGTGACGGGTTGAGGAATCCTCTAACCAAACAATTTTTTATTTCTAGAGATGTTATATTTGATGAATAGAAAAGTTGGTATGTAGATCAAAGTCATATAGCTGAAGAATTTGAAGAAGAGGTAAGAAGATGTGAGAAAGGAAAATCAATTGTACAGATGAATAGAGATGAAGAGTATATGCAAGCAGGTACATCCAAAAGTGGATTAACAAGAAGAAATGAAGAAGCTCCTATAGTTGATGAAGAGGTGTATCCAAACATACATGAAGATTGTGAACCAAGGAGGTCAAGTAGGACAAGAAGGCAACTAGAAAGGTACTCTTATGATACTTTACACATAACTCAGAATAACTATGCATATATGGTCAAAGATGATGAAGACCCTAAGAACTATGATGAAGCAAAAGGTAAGAAGCAATGGGAAGAAGTAACGAAGGAATAATTCAATGCACTAGAGGAGAACAAGACCTGGAACTTGTTCCTAAACCAAATGGTTAGAAGGTAATTGGAAATAAATGGGTTTTTAAAGTGAAGAAGCTTGCAGATGGAAGTATAGCCAGATACAAATCTAGACTGATGGTGAAAGGCTATGCCCAAACTTATGGCATAGATTACGATGAGACATTCAATCCTGTAGCTACGATGTCAAGTATAAGGACAATCATTGCTATTGCAGCTTTAAAAGGATGGATTGAGTCAACTAGATATAAAAAATGCATTCTTGAATGGATACATATCAGATGAGGTATACATGGAACAACCTCAAGCGTTTATAAATTCTAGGTATCCAAATTATGTTTGCAGATTGAGAAGAGCACTCTATGGATTGAAGCAAGCTCCAAGAGCATGGAACTATAGATTGGTGAAGTATCTCAATGATCTTGGATATCAAAGTTCAAAAGCATTTCCAAGTCTACTCATCAAAAGAACAGATGAAGGTACAATCTACATTTGTATTTATGTAGATGACATTATAATCACAGGTACTTTAGATGAAGGAATTAATGAGGTTAAGAGATTACTTGAGAAAGAGTTCAAGATTAGTGATCTAGGAAAGTTATCATACTTTCTTGGAATGGAAGTCACTTATACATACAGATCATGACATATATGTATCACAAGAAAGGTATCTTCTAAACCTATTGAAGAAGTTTGGTATGGAAAATTGTAGAGAAGCTTCAACTCCACTTGAAGTTAATCACAAGCTCAGTAAATATGATGGTGCAGAATACAAAGATATGAGGAAGTGTCAATCTCTTGTGGGTAGTTTGGTTTATGCTACACTAATAAGACTTGAGCTTAGTTATGTTAGTGGGAGTTTTGTCACAATTCATGCATTGTCCAAAGGATCCTCAT
>CM035419.1:177970408-177972908 GCA_020310875.1 Ceratopteris richardii
CTTTTGTCAACGCCAATTTGTGCTTCATTATTCTCTTCAAAAAAGAAGTGTCATAGCTATACCTTGTAGGTTGCCATTTATGTCTTGATGACCTTCTGAGTTCTCCACTTCTTGAAGTTTCTGGGTCATCACATTTTGGATCAAACCTTGGCCTTTCGTCAACGCCAATTTGTGCTTCATTATTCTCTTCTTCATCATATATTTAAATCTTTGATTTACTTTTTTTCTGATCCAAAATTTCTTCATCACCTACATGAATATTAAGTGTACCTGCATACCAAGTACCTTTCTCATCAAATGTAACATCCTTAGACACAAGTAATTTCTTTGTGGATGGACTCCACAACCTAAAACCCATTTGCTTGTCATCATAATCAATGAACACATACTTTTCAGCTTTAGGTTCCAATTTATGCCTCAACTGAGATGGCACATATGCATAAGCCAAACATCCAAATACTTTGCAATGATCCAAGGTAGGTCTCTTACCCCACCAATCTTCATATGGTGTCATACCCTGCAAAGCTTTACATGGTAGCCTATTGACCAAGTATGTAGCTGTATTTACAACCTCAACCCACAAATAATTGGGACAATTTTTCTCCTTCACCATTGATCTTGCAAATTCAACAAGAGTTCTATTTCTCCTCTCTACTACACCATTTTTTTGAGGAGAGTACCTACAAGTAACTTCCCTTTTTATACCTGCATTCCATAAAGAATCACTGAACTCATTAGAGAAATACTCTCCCCCTCCATTTGACCTTAGTCTCTTCAACTTTTGACTTGTGATTCTTTCTACATACACGTGATAATGTTTAAATGTATTGAATACCTCTAATTTATCTATGATCACATATATGGTGATCCACCTGGTAGCATCATCAACATAAATTACATAATATCTTGAAACATTAATGCTAAAGTCTTTTGATGGTTCCACATATCTGTGTGTACCAATTCAAGCTTCTATGAATACATAAATGCATGCTTATTGTATGATTGCTTATGAGCCTTAACTAGTTGACATGCTTCACATCTGTATGTCATATGTTGACCTGCAACATTAGGTAATCCAAACACTGAACCATTGTTAACCATATCCTTAATACCTCTTTCATTGAAGTGTCCAAGTCTTTTATGCCAAAGATCTAACTCATAGATCTTATGCCCTCCATAAGTGAACAAGGCATGACCAACATTGCCTTGAATCTTCAATGTGAAGAGCCTTCCTTCTTTCTTCCCTGAAATAATTTGTTTGTACCCATTGCTAGGGTCTTCCACATAAACTCCATCATTGGTGAACCTTACTTCATAACCTTTCTCAACAATTTGCCCTACACTTTCAAATTCTTTGGAATTGTAGGAACATACAAAACCTTACTCAGAAGAGTGCTCCCATCTTTAGCCTTCATTGATCCAATGGACTTCACATTGTGCTTTGTATTATCACCTATTTGAACCACATGATTAGTTACTTTATTCTCCAAATCAGTCATCAAAGCTATGTTTCCACTCACGTGATTGCTACACCCTGAATCAATGTAGAAAACTCTTTGATCTTCACTTTGTCTTTCACAAGTTGCATTCATGATTAAGGTTGAATCTTCTTTCTGATCTGAAGCATAGTTCTAGTAGGTATTATTGTAGGATTGAGTTTGGAAGCCTCTACCTGCATTTCTTCCAAAGAAACCTCTACTACCTCTACCTCTGAAATTACCTCTTTGATTTCTATTACCTCTTCCTCTTGAGTTAAAACTCTGATTATAGCCACCATTATTCTGATTATTATGCCAACAATCATGAGCTAAATGATTTTTCTTACCACAAATCCAGCAAGCTTTGGCTCCATCTTTATTGCTTCTGCCTCTACCTCTTCCTTTGCCACCACCTCTTCCTCTTAGGAAGTTAGCTTGACTAGTTGTACCTTCTTCTTCATTCAATTGTTGCTTGCCTTTGGTAAACTTCTTCTTGTCCTTTGAATGCATTGCTTGACCTGTGCTTTTATCAACATCACCCTTGACATCCTGCTCAAAGGTTAGCATATGTCCTAGCAATTGATTCAAGTCAGGAGTGAAATGATCTAGTGACAATTTAGTAGACAAAATGAATGGCTTCCATTTCTCATCTCCTCTCAAACCTGTGAGGATTTGCCTTACCAATTTGTCCTCTTCAATATCTTCATCAAATGCTCCTAATGTATCTTCAAGGTCCTTCATCCTTGCTACATAATCCAAAATGGATTGAGAGGCCTTCTTCTTGAATGTGGTAAACTCTGCCCACAAAGATGCCTTCCTTGACTTTGTAGTGTTTTGGAAATGCTCCTCCAAAGCATTCCATATCTCACTTGCACTTTCAAGCCCTCTAATATGAGGTAGTAAGTAGTCATTGAGTCCCATGTATATAATGCTCCTTGCTTGAGCATCCTTCTTCATCCATGTCTTCAAATCTGTGAGCTCCTCCCTATTAGGAACACTAGGATCTTTCAACTCTGGTTTTT
>CM035419.1:178010408-178017908 GCA_020310875.1 Ceratopteris richardii
AGGGACCAAAGTGTGCTTGGCATCGCAAGTGTGACCAAACAACACATGATGTACAAATGTGGACCATGCCAACTAGGCAAAACACATAGGCAACCATTCAAGAAAAGAGGATACATGTATGAAGACTACTTGGAGCTTGTACACACAGATGTATGGGGTTCTAGTGGAAAACCTTCAATTTTAGAGTCATCATATTATGTCTCTTTCATAGATGATTATAGTAGATTGAAAATACTTTATTTTATGATGCATAAAGATGTAGTCTTTACTTGATTCAAAAAAAACCTGGCATCGGTTGTGAATCAAACAGGTAGAAGCTTGAAGATGCTTAGATATGATCTAGGTGGTGAGTATTTCTTACATGAGTTTAATTCGTTCTTACAAGACAGAGGCATAAATAGAGAGATTACAACAAGGTATACCCTTGAACTATGGATAGATAGATAGATAGATACATAGATAGATACATAGATATATACATAGATAGATACATAGATAGATACATAGCTAGATAGATAGATAGATAGATAGATAGATAGGTAGTGATAGGTAGATAGATAGATAGATAGATAGATAGATAGATAGATGGATGGATAGATAGATAGATAGATAGATAGATAGATAGATAGATAGATAGATAGATAGATAGATAGATAGATAGATAGATAGATAGATATATACATAGATAGATGCATAGATAGATACATACCTAGATAGATAGATACATAGATAGATACATAGATAGATAGATAGATAGTTAGATAGATAGATAGATAGATAGATAGATAGATAGATATATACATAGATAGATAGATAGATTGATAGATAGATAGATAGATAGATAGATAGATAGATAGACAAATAGATCGATAGATACATAGATAGATCGATAAATAGATAGATATATAGATAAATTGAAAGGAAGGCATACACACAAACAGAGAGATACATAGATCAAGAGACATACTTAAAGGTAGGCAAATAAACAGGCAGATAGAGAGAGAGAGAGGGAGAAAGAAACATAGAGAGACAAATAGATAGGCGGATACATAGACAGATAGATAGAGATATAGATAGATAGGTAGATTGATTGATAGATAGATAGATAGATATACACATACATTGATATATACACAGATAGATAAATAGATAGATAGATAGAAGTATAGATGGATAGTTAGATAGATAGATAGATAGAAGGATAGATAGATAGGTAGATAGATAGATATATACGTAGATACATAGATAGATAGATAGATACATACATATATAGATGGTTAGATACATAGATATGTATAAAGATAGATAGATGGATAGATATATAGATAGATAGATACATGCATAGATATATAGATAGATACATACATACATACATAGAGAGGTAGAAAGACTAACAAATCGAGTGATAGATCTATACATAGATAGATAGGCAGGTAGATATATAGATTGATAGAAAGATTGATTGATAGATCTATACATATAAGATAGATAGATAGGTAGGTAGATTGATAGACAGATAGCTAGCTAGCTAGATACATAGATAGATAGATAGATAGATAGATAGATAGATAGATAGATAGATAGATAGATAGATAGATAGATAGATAGATAGATAGATAGATAGATAGATAGATAGATAGATAGATAGATAGATAGATAGATAGATAGATAGGTAGGTAGGTAGATAGATAGATAGATAGATAGATAGATAGATAGATATATATTCATATTGATAGATAGATAAATAGATAGATAGATAGATAGATAGATAGATAGATAGATAGATAGATAGATAGATAGATAGATAGATAGATAGATAGATAGATAGATAGATAGCCCTGGAAAATTACTATCCTCCAAAGAGGAGACATAGTCAAATCGACAAAATCAGTGACCATCTTCCGAATCTGAGGGTGCTTGAAAGGCTCGTCATCATTCATTGATCCCAACATTCTAAATCCATAGGGTATGTCTACTATAAGAAGAGAGAAATGCTTTCTAGGCACAACAGTACAAATATTATTTACATCACTACAGAATACATTGTAATATACAGCCCTAAGTGGATCTAGGGGATTTGAGAAAGATTTAAGATTAGGTTCATCATCAAAATCTATCTCTTTGGATTTCATTCTGGATTTCTTATGCCTTTCTCTTTGAATGTGAGCCAGGAATGTAGAGGGCAATCATCTAATACCTCTGCAGACTTGCTTTTCCTTGGTTTCTGTAGAAACAAGTAGAAAGAATCAAATGAGCTCTTTGATAAGCAAGTGGAAACATGAGGAATTGATGCTTGGCATCGATTTCTTGTCTGGGTTGATGCCAGGCATCGACTTTCTGCTGAAAGTTGATGCCTAGCATCGATCTCTCGCATAACTCGATGTGTGGCATCGACTTAGGCCACCAGGTCGATGCCAAGCATCGACTTTCGATAGTAAATCGATGCCAGGCATCGACATTCAGCAGTAAGTCGATGCCAAGCATCGAGTTGCTACTAAAAGCCGATGCCTGGCATCGAATTGGTGGTACGTTGAATGCAGGCATCGAGCTAGATAGCAAACCAGGCATCCTCTCTCAAAATAGAACCTACCCAATCACGAAAGAGGATAAAATACTCTGATAAAGCTTTGTATGATGAGGTGGTTGGATAGTCTGCTTGGACCTCTATCCAAGAAAAGCAACCCAGCCTCTTCATCATCACCTCCTGAATCTTCATGTATACTTTATGACTACAGTCACAAAAATGAAAGGGATACTAGGTTAGACCAGAGACATGGGAGGAGGGAAAAAAGACCTGAGAATAACATACATACTTATTTAGCTCAGTCACTATCTCCTCCATGCTTAGCTCCTTGGAGATTACCCTTGACAAAGTTGATATAATCAACATATCATCTTTGATTCCTTGAAGGGCTCTCCATGGTGTCAGCTTCATGTCCTCAAGAGCCTCTTCAATCGAAAGGTCAACTTTCTTTCCCTTTCCCCTCACATCAACCTGAGGGTCTGGCCTCGACTTCTATTGCTTCTGGCCCTTGACCTCCTTGTTCTCCCACATTGTGAATATCTTATCCTACAGATCCCAGATCTCACCTGTTCTGAATGCAAGTTGAAACCATGGATCATATTTTCTCAAAGCATCAGACTTTCTATTTTCATCCAGTGCAATGCCAACCTCAATAAGGCATTGCTTTCGTAGATTGGGATGTATTCTGCCAACCTCCTTCACGAGACAATCTTCGTATTCATGGTGGAAGAACCTAATTCTCTCTATAGAGGACATCTTCTGCCTATAGTCATTATCATTGTTGTGATCCCAAGCAAGAAGCTTGGCTTCCTCAGTTGTAAGACCAGCATAGATTTTGCACTTTGCATACCTAAAGAAGAATGTGGTGGGGTGCTCCTTCACTACCTGTCTACGGGCCTCTGCAGAGTGTGAACCACCAATCACATAATATGTATAATCTTCAAACAAACCCTCATTGAAATCCTCCATGGAGCTACACTCATTCGGATCCACCATCACAAGGAATGGCACAACAGTAGCGTGAGGATTTATCTTCATTTTCTTCTTAAGATTCTACACGTGCAAATTATGTGGCTCCCTTATCTCAAGGGGCCTCCTCCCTGTGACTGGATCGATTGGTGGCCTATGGATAATATTGATTGGTAGGTGGAACAACTGCCCCTTCTTCACAAGTTTTCTTCGAGCTATGTCCTCCCTCATCTTGTTGTGCTCAGTACTAAGAATACTCGAAGCAAGCTCCCCACCAGGTGCAACAATAATATCCTCAGAGCTAGAGCTTGACTCAAAAGACTCTTCATCAGCTATTCTCTTCTTTTTCTTCAATAGCTTCTTCTGCACGCACTGCTTACCCTTTGCCTTTACAGGGGTTGTCATCTTCTGTTGTGTTGGCATAATGTTTCCCTGGATCCATGGCATCAAGTCTCTAATTAGGTTCATTGAGTCCCTGCATATCTCTGCAAGCCTCTCTGGCACACAACACTCAGGGCACAAGAAATCCATCCTGCATATTACATTTCTTAACCCCTTAGATGTCTCTACCAAAAAAAAGAGATTGTCAAAATCCTCATCTTCATAGTCGAGTTTGAACACAAGGCCATACTGAAAAGCCTGTGTTGTCGTGATCTTGTCTCTCCCATATGCCCCTGCAAACACAAGAAGGACTGCATTCTTTTCCTCAACATATTGAAGGCACCACTCAAGGTTTATCATGTCCCTGAGTGGACGATCTTTCCTTAAGACCGCTATGTCCCTCGACCCTCTCCTTTCTAGTTGCATCATCCTCGGCTACTTTGATGCTACTATGTCCACCAGATGACATACCAATTGGGTTGCTGGCCTTCTTAGAGAATAAAGATGGAATGTTTTTCTTGGATTCAGCTTGGTGACAAATGCCTCTGTCACGATGCTGATCTACAGAGCTCACTATGACTTTGAGCTTCTTGACAGGCCTCTCACCTTTTAACTCACCATCCCTGAAATGGCCTTAGAAGCATTAGCTCTTACATTTATGTGTTTTTCAAGCTGAAGTGTCGATGCCATGCATCGATTCAATGGTGCAATATCGATGCCAGGCATCGAATTGCACCCTACAGTTGATGTCAGGCATCGACTTTGTATGCAAGTCGATGCCAGGCATCGACTTGAGGGTGCAAGTCAATGCCTGGCATCAAATTGCACCTTAAAGTCGATGCTTGGCATCGACTTGAGGATGGAAGTCGATGCCTAGCATCGACTTGCATGTAAAAGTTGATGCCTGACATCAACTTGTACCTTAAAGTCGATGTTTGACATCGACTTTGGGGTGAAACTCGATGCCAGGCATCGACTTTCAGGCCATATTCGATGCCAGGCATCGACTTTTAGGTTCAAGTCGATACCACGCATCGACTTGAGGGTGTAAGTCGATGCCAGGTTTCGATTGTGAGATGCAAGTCGATGCCAAGCATCGACTTTCCATCCTAAAGTCGATGCCTGGCATCGACTTACACCTAAAAGTCGATGCCTGGCATCGACTTACACCCTCAAGTTGATGCCTGGCATCGACTTGCACCCTCATTGGATCTAGACTTCATGAGCTTAGAAAAAAAAATGGCTAGAAGTCATACTATTTCCTAAAACATAAAAAGGAATCTTTAGGGAATCTTTTTTTGTGGTGTGATTTTGTCTACCTCTAGGTACTCTTGCCAAAATTCTTCTTCTCCATCAAAGTTGCCTTGTTGGTTTGCTGAGCTCTGTGTGCCTTTGATGTCTGTGCTCTATTGCTCTCTCTTGCTCGCAGATTTTGGAAATGAGAATGATCTCCTCCTCTGCTATTTATAGAAACTTGGGTTACTTGAACCAAAGACTAACTGGATCTAATTGAATGAATCCAGCTTCTAACTAGATCAATCAACTCATCTAACCAAGATCAATCACTTCATCATTTTATTCGTTTTTTCAAGATCTGGTAGATCACTTATCATTTCCCAACCCATGAAATGAGATCCATGTGGTAAGTTCCCATTTACTTCCAGAATAGTTGCATTTCTCCATTATTCTTGTAACAAAAGATGAGAGAAAAGCACAGTTGCCACCAAAAACATAATAATTACACGACTCCTTTTGTTGTAATGTTAATGAACCCTCCAAATTATCATACCTCATACATATTCATATGAAATGTTTTCTTATCTTCCATGTTCACATATTCATTTGAGATGTTCACATATGAAATGTTCACACATGCCATCTGATGAATTCCCATCCCATTCACATTTTTTTACTTTTCTTTGTTTTGGTTGTTGTTCACTGATGTCTTACCAGATGCCCTTTACTATATTGTGGAAAGGACATCTACACATTGGCTAAAGCATACTTTAACATGTCCTTTGATGACAATTTGATCAATTCTGGACATTCATATATGAACTCCTTGGATGACATCTACATATTGATATATAAAATTCTAAATATCATCCTGCTCATCAAATTTTGAGATTTCTATGCTTGAAAAAGTCAAAATATAATCAATTTGAAGTTTAGAGTGATTAAGATAATCAAATATACCCTTTTTCCCTTGAACCCAACAATGTAGAAGTCATTGTTTTGTCAAAAGCTTTGTGTGCTCTTTCCTGCCAATCTTATGAGCATCAACAAACACATTACTTGATGTGGACACACTTAATAGTGTATCTCATCACCACTACTTTCAAAAGTGAATCAAATCTTTGGCTTTGATAACATCAATCGTGTATATTTGAGTAATTAAGTATTTTAATGTTAGGATTTAAGTACTTTAATGTAATTTGATGTTTAATGCACTTTAGTGTACTTTAATGAACTTTTGATTTCTTATCTACTTGATGTGACATTTGATGTGACATTTTCAATGCATGAACTCGGACTTCTACTCATTCAAAAAGGTAATTTATCTTCAGTCTTCTTTGAAGTGAGTGAAGATGAGCTCAATCTTTTCAGTGGATGCTTGGGCATCAGCTTGCTCTGCTCATATTGATACAGTTTTGAATTCATTGTTCTCAGTTGACCCTTTCCTCATAACTGATGATCTCCATGATCTAGAATGTGGTGATGATTCTATGTTTTCTGTTGAGTCATTTAAGTTATCCAATTCAGAGTGCAATGCTGCTCAACCAAACGCACCTCTTGATCTCCCATCTGATCCAACCATTGATCTCCCTTCTGACTCAAGTGCATGTGGAGAAAAGGAAAGGTAAAGCAGACTCAATCTACATTTTAAAAGAAGGCCTCATGAAGTAAGTCAAAAAAGATTTAAATTTCTTACTTCAAATAGACAGATTGCATTGGATATTGTGAAGCATTGTTGTGGTTTGAAATGTTTGTACAATTTAGGAATGAAGAAATTAAAGCACCTAAGAGAGAAATTCCTCCATTTAGATAGTGAAAGGCAGGATATATACCTTGTTTCTCACATGCAAATGGTTGAGGATAACATGTCAGTAACACGTGTTGCTTTTGAATATTTCTTTACTCAAGGGATGCGATGTTGTAGGGTTGCATTTAAAATTGCAATGGATGTGGGAAATTTTAGAATACATAGGGTTCAACAGGAGCTTATGAATGGGGATCTCATTTTGGATACGTTCCATGTTGGGACCAAAGGATCTGTTGGACATAATGCAATGAATTGGATGATGAACTATTTTAGCTTGCATTGTGAAGTTATGACTACAACTGGAAGGTTGCACTTGTCAGATAACTTTACTCGTCAAGAGGTATTTCAAATATATAGAGAAGACATGGAAAGTAGAAATGAGAAGTATGTTTTGTATCGTCACTTTACTCGATTATGGAAGCAGGAGTTTAACAATGTGTCTATTCCTCGTAAAGTTAGAATGGGTGAATGTTCAATTTGTGCCACTTTGAAAAACATGGCAAAGGGGGCTACAACACCACAAGAAAAAGATAATTTTAAAAACCTTCTAAACAACCATCATGAGAGTCAAGCTTTAGAGAGA
>CM035419.1:178027908-178032908 GCA_020310875.1 Ceratopteris richardii
TAGATAGATAGATAGATAGATAGATAGATAGATAGATAGATAGATAGATAGATAGACAGATAGACAGATAGACAGACAGACAGACAGACAGACAGACAGACAGACAGACAGACAGACAGACAGACAGACAGACAGACAGACAGACAGACAGACACACAGACAGACAGACATACAGACAGACAGACAGACAGACAGATAGATAGATAGATAGATAGATAGATAGATAGATAGATAGATAGATAGATAGATAGATAGATAGATAGATAGATAGATAGATAGATAGATAGATAGATAGATAGATAGATAGATAGATAGATAGATAGATAGATAGATAGATAGATAGATAGATAGATAGATAGGTACATAATAAGATAGATAGATAGATAGATAGATAGATAGATAGACAGATAGATAGAAAGATAGATATATAAATAGATAGTTAGATATATAGATAGATAGATAGATAGATACATAGATAGATAGATAGATAGATAGATAGATAGATAGATAGATAGATAGATAGATAGATAGATAGATAGATAGATAGATAGATAGATAGATATTTAGATAGATAGATAGTTAGAGAGAAAGACAGATAGACAGACATATAGATGGATAGATAGATAGATAGATAGATAGATAGATAGATAGATAGATAGATAGATAGATAGATAGATAGATAGATAGATAGATAGATAGATAGATAGATAGATAGATAGATAGATAGATAGATAGATAGATAGATAGATAGATAGATAGATAGAAATGTTGATGGATAAGTAGATCAATTTATAGATAGATAAAAAATAGATACATTGAAATATAGATAGATAGATAGATAGATGAATGGATTGATAGATAGATAGATAAATAAGTAAATACAGAGATAGAAAGATGGATCGATAGATAGATAGATACATAGATAGATATATAGATAGATAGACAAATAGATAAAGAGATAGATAGATAGATAGATAGATAGATAGATAGATAGATAGATAGATAGATAGATAGATAGATAGATAGATAGATAGATAGATAGATAGATACATAAATAGATATTTAGATACATAGAGAGATGGATACATAGAGAGATGGATACATATATATATAGATAGATAGATAGACAAACATACAAATAGACAAACACACACACAGATATACAAATAGATAAACACACAGATAGACACACAAACACACAGACACGCAAACACACAAACACAAAGACAGATATATAGACAGAGAGACAAGGATATAAACATAGAGATAGATAGACACACAGACATATACGCACAGAAACACACAGACAACAGTTAGATACATATATAGATAGATAAATAGATACATGGATAGATATATAGATAGATAGATAGATTGATAGATAGATAGATAGATAGATAGATAGATAGATAGATAGACAGATAGATAGATAGATAGATATTTAGATAGATAGATAGATAGAGAGAAAGACAGACAGAAAGATTGACAGATAGATAGATAGATAGATAGATAGATAGATAGATAGATAGATAGATAGATAGATAGATAGATAGATAGATAGATAGATAGATAGATAGATAGATAGATAGATAGATAGATAGATAGAAATGTAGATGGATAAGTAGATCAATATATAGATAGATAAAAAATAGATACATTGAAATATAGATAGATAGATAGATGAATGGATTGATAGATAGATAGATAAATAAACAAATACACAGATAGAAAGATGGATCGATAGATAGATAGATACATAGATAGATATATAGATAGATAGACAAATAGATAAAGAGATAGATAGATACATAGATAGATAGATAGATAGATAGATAGATAAATAGATATTTAGATACATAGAGAGATGGATACATATATATATAGATAGATAGATAAACATACAAATAGACAAACACACAGACATATATACAAATAGATAAACACACAGATAGACACACAAACACATAGACACGCAAACACACAAACACAAAGATAGATATATAGACAGAGAGACAACGATATAAACATAGAGATAGAGAGACACACTGACATATACACACAGAAACACACAGACAACAGTTAGATACATATATAGATAGATAAATAGATACATGGATAGATATATAGATAGATAGATAGATTGATAAATAGATAGATAGATAGATAGATAGATAAATAAATATATAAATAGATAGATAGATAGATAGATAGATAGATAGATAGATAGATAGATAGTTAGTTAGTTAGATAGATAGATAGATAAATAGATAGTTACAAAGAAAGATCAATAGATAGATAACTTGATAGATACATAGATAGAGATAGAGATAGATAGATAGATAGAATGATAGATGGATAGAGAGATAAATAGATGGATAGATAGTTAGATAGATAGATAAATAGATAGATAGATATATAGATAGATAGATAGATAGATAGATAGATAGATAGATAGATAGATAGATAGATACATATATAGATAGATAGAAATATAGATAGATAGATAGATAGATAGATAGATAGATAGATAGATAGATAGATAGATAGATAGATAGATAGATAGATAGATAGATAGATAGATAGATAGATAGATAGATAGATAGATAGATAGATAGATAGATAGATAGATAGATAGATAGATATATATATAGATAGATAGATAGATAGATAGATAGATAGATAGATAGATAGATAGATAGATAGATAGATAGATAGATAGATAGATAGATAGATAGATAGATAGATAGATAGATAGATAGATAGATAGAGAGAGAGAGATAGATAGATAAACAGATGGATTACTTTATATGTAATCAAGGAAAATCAGAAGTGTTCAAGACATTTAAGCATTATCATGCTTATGCAGAAAGGATTACAGGACAAAAAATCAAGAGGTTAAGATCAGATGGAGGGGGAGAGTATTTTTCTAAAGAGTTTGATTATTATTTGTGGTATGCACGTATAAAAAGAGAAGTAGCTTGGAGGTACTCTCCTCAACAGAATGGAGTTGTAGAAAGAAGAAATAGAACTCTTGTAGAATTTGCAAGAGCAATGATGAAGGAAAAGAATTGTCCAAATTACTTATGGGCAGAAGCTATCAACACTGCAACATACCTTGTGAATAGGTTACCTTGTAAAGCATTGGAGGGAAGAACTCCTTATGAATCATGGTGGGATAAGAAACCTACCCTTGATCATTGTAAGGTATTTGGATGTTTAGCATATGCTTATGTTCCTTCACAATTGAGATATAAGCTAGAACCCAAAGCAGAGATGGGTTATAGATTGTGGAGTCCATCTACAAAGCAATTTCTTGTTTATTGGGTATCATGATAGATAGATGGGTTACAGATTGTGGAGTCCATCTACAAAGCAATTTCTTGTTACCAAAGATGTTACATTTGATGAGGAATGTACATGGTATACAGGGTCAACAAATGAGTATGCAGATGTTAAAGAAATAGAAAGGAAAGGAAAGACAAAAGTAAGTGTGTATGAAGAAGATATTGATGATGTTGATTATAAAAGTAAATTGCAGGATAATGTTGAAGATGGGCCGAGATTTGATCTAGAATCAAATGTGGCTGAGACTTCAAGAAGTGCAGAGGTTAGAAGATCATCAAGGGAAAGAAAAGAGCCTATCAGGTATAGCTATGACACATCTTTCTTAACAACAAAAGATTATGCTTACATTGTGAAGGCAGAAGAGGATCCAATCACATATGCAGAAGCTAAAGGTAAACAGAATTGGGAGAAGGCAATGCAAGAAGAGTATGATGCTCTACTTGAAAATGAAACATGGGAGTTGGTGCCAAGACCAAAGAATCAGAAGGTCATTGGATGTAAGTGGGTGTATAAAACAAAAAGGTTTGCAGATGGTAAGGTGTCCAGATACAAGGCTAGACTTGTGGTTAAAGGTTATGCCCAAACTTATGGGGTAGATTATGATGAAACCTTTAGTCTTGTTGCTAAGATGTCTACAATTAGGTCACTGATTGCTATTGCAGCTTGTAAAGGATGGAAGTTATCACAATTAGATGTGAAGAATGCATTTCTGAATGGATATATTGCAGATGAAGTGTACATGGAGCAACCAGAAGGCTTCATGGATTCAATTGGATCAGATTGTGTGTAAGCTCAAAAGAGCTTTGTATGGGTTGAAGCAGGCTCCAAGAGCATGGAATTACAGGCTTGTAAAGTTCTTGAATGAATGTGGATTTCAAGCATCAAAGGCAGATAGTAGCTTGCTAGTGAAAGCAAGTGAAAATGGATACATATACATATGTATTTATGTTGATGATACTATTATCACAGGTACACATGCTCAAGGAATCAATGAACTTAAGAAGCAAATAGAGAATGAGTTTAAGATAAGTGATTTTGGAAACTTATCTTATTTCTTAGGAATGCAGATTTTTGGGAAACTTATCTTATTTCTTAGGAATGCAGATTGTGTATACTCAACATGGAGTGTATGTTACACAAGAAAGGTACTTGAAGAATCTTCTGGTCAAATTTAACATGGAGGATTGTAAGTCCTTAAGCACACCATTGGAGATAAATCATAAATTGAGCAGGTATGGAGGTGAAGAGTTTAATGACATGAAGAAATATCAGAGTTTGGTAGGTAGTTTAATCTATGCTACATTGAGAAGGCGAGATCTATCATATGCAGTAGGTGTGTTATCACAATTTATGCATTGTCCAAAGAAGACTCATTGGATTGCAGCTCAAAGGGTACTCAGATATATCAAACGAACCCTAAGTGAAGGCTTGTATTATGGATTTACTTTTGATACAAGAATCAAAGTGTTTAGTGATGCAGATTGGGCAAGTGGTTCAGATGATAGAAGGTCTACTCATGGGTATCTCTATTATATTGGAGATAAATTAGTTTCTTGGTGCTCAAAGAAGCAACATACAGTTGCTTTGTCATCTACAAAAGCTGAATATAAAGGAATGGTAGAGGCTGCAAAAGAAGTAATATGGTTAAAGACCTT
>CM035419.1:178047908-178050408 GCA_020310875.1 Ceratopteris richardii
TTTTGAATAATGTCTGCATCATATGACCTCCTTAGCTGCTTCTACAAGTCCTTTGTACTCAGCTTCAGTTGATGATAATGCTATTCTATGTCATTTCTTTGAACACCAACTTACAAGCTTATCATCAATATATAATATGTAGCCATGAGTTGATCTTCTGTCATCTTGATTACCTACCCAATCTGAGTCACTATAGGCTCTCAAATTCAAACATGAGGTAGAAGGATAATATAATCCTTCCTTTATGGTTCCTTTGATATATCAGAGAACTCTTTGACTTGCAATCCAATGAGGATCCTTTGGACAATGCATGAATTGTGACAAAACTCCCACTACATAACTAAGCTCAAGTCTTATTAGTGTAGCATAAATCTTACTACCCACAAGAGATTGATACTTCCTCATATCTTTGTATTCTGCACCATCATATTTCTTGAGCTTGTGATTAACTTCAAGTGGAGTTGAAGCTTCTCTACAATTTTCCATACCAAACTTCTTCAATAGGTTTAGAAGATACCTTTCTTGTGATACATATATGTCATGATCTGTATAAGTGACTTCCATTCCAAGAAAGTATGATAACTTTCCTAGATCACTAATCTTGAACTCTTTCTCAAGTAATCTCTTAACCTCATTAATTCCTTCATCTAAAGTACCTGCGATTATAATGTCATCTACATAAATACAAATGTAGATTGTACCTTCATCTGTTCTTTTGATGAGTAGACTTGGAAATGCTTTTGAACTTTGATATCCAAGATCATTGAGATACTTCACCAATCTATAGTTCCATGCTCTTGGAGCTTGCTTCAATCCATAGAGTGCTCTTCTCAATCTGCAGACAAAATTTGGATACCTAGAATTTATAAACCCTTGAGGTTGTTCCATGTATACCTCATCTGATATGTATCCATTCAAGAATGCATTCTTTATATCTAGTTGACTCAATCCATCCTTTTAAAGCTGCAATAGCAATGATTGTCCTTATAGTTGACATCGTAGCTATAGGATTGAATGTCTCATCATAATCTATGCCATAAGTTTAGGCATAGCCTTTCACCATCAATCTAGATTTGTATCTGGCTATACTTCCATCTGCAAGCTTCTTCACTTTAAAAACCCATTTATTTCCAATTACCTTCTTACCATTTGGTTTAGGAACAAGTTCCAGGTCTTGTTCTCCTCTAGTGCATTGAATTATTCCTTCGTTACTTCTTCCCATTGCTTCTTACCTTTTGCTTCATCATAGTTCTTAGGGTCTTCATCATCTTTGACCATATGTGCATGGTTATTCTGAGTTATGTATAAAGTATCATAAGAATACCTTTCTAGTTGCCTTCTTGTCCTACTTGACCTCCTTGGTTCACAATCTTCATGTATGTCTGGATACACCTCTTCATCAACTATAGGAGCTTCTTCATTTCTTCTTGTTAATCCACCTTTGGATGTAGCTGCTTGCATATACTCTTCATCTCTATTCATCTGTACAATTGATTTTCCTTTCTCACATCTTCTTACCTCTTCTTCAAATTCTTCAGCTATATGACTTTGATCTACATACCAACTTTTCTGTTCATCAAATATAACATCTCTAGAAACAAGAAATTGTTTGGTTAGAGGATTCCACAACCCATCACCCATCTGCTTTATGGATTCATTCCATTTAGAGTCGTACATGGTAATCTATTCACAAGATATGTAGCTGTATTTATAGCCTCATCCCAAAGATAATTTGGACAGTTCTTCTTCTTCATCATAGCTCTAGCAAACTCAATCAAAGTCCTATTTCTCCTTTCTGCTACACCATTTTGTTGTGGTGTATATCTATAGGTTATTTCTCTCTTAATACCTGCATTCCAAAGATAATCATTGAACTCTTGGGAGAAGTATTCTCCCCCTCCATCAGACCCCAGTCTCTTAAGTTTTGGACCTATGACTCTCTCTACATATGAATGAAAATGCTTAAAAGCTCCAAACACTTCTGATCTTTCCTTCAAAACATACAGAGTTATCCATCTTGTAACATGATCAATGAAAAGAACATAATACCTTGAGCCACTAATAGATCCTTCTCTTGTTGGTCCCCATACATCTGTATGAATAAGCTCTAGTATTCCATCATGATTGAATCCTTTCTTCTAAAATGGAAACATGTGTGCTTTTGTCATTTGACATTCTTCATATTTATAAATCATATGTTGAGTCTACACATTTGGTAATCCTAGAATAGACTGATTTGCAATCATAGCTTTAATTCCTCTTTGATTAAAATGTCCTAATCTCTTATGCCGGAGATCAAATCTATAATCACTCTTCACCATGTGTGAGCAAATCTTGACCAATGTTCCCTTGCACTTTTAAAGTAAAGAGTCTACCTTCTTTCTTACCACAAACAATCTGATCTTCTTTCTTCAATAAATACTCCATTTGTAAACCTAGCATGAAAACCTTTTTCAATTATTTGTCCCACACTAATCAAGTTTTTAGGTATTGTGGGAAC
>CM035419.1:178079931-178089931 GCA_020310875.1 Ceratopteris richardii
TCATCCATTTTAAACTTGATTAACAAGTTCTTCAAATACCTTTCTTGGGTCACAAATACTCCATGTTGAGTATATGTTATCTCCATGCCCAAGAAGTATGATAAGTCTCCCAAGTCACTTATCTTGAACTCCTTTTCCATTTGCCTCTTGAGCCTTAGTATTCCTTCTTCATCTGTACCTGTAAGAATTATATCATCAACATATATGCACATGTATATGAAACCATTTTCACTTGCCTTGACAAGTAAACTACTATCTGCTTTAGACACCTGAAAACCAAGTTCTTTTAGGAACTTCACAAGTCTATAGTTCCATGCCCTTGGGGCCTGCTTCAAGCCATACAAAGCTCTCTTGAGCTTGCACACATGATCTGGACACCTTTTATCTCTGAATCCTTGAGGTTGCTCCATAAATACATCATCTGAAATATAACCATTCAAAAAAGCATTTTTCACATCAAGTTGACATAGCTTCCAACCTTTACATGCAGCAATAGCAATAAGTGTCCTTATAGTTGTCATCTTTGCCACAGGACTATAGGTCTCATCATAATCAATACCATATGTCTGAGCAAAGCCTTTGACAACAAGTCTAGCTTTGTATCTAGACACACTTCCATCTGCAAACCTTTTTGTCTTGTAGACCCACTTGCATCCAATAATCTTCTGACTATTTGGTTTAGGAACCAAATCCCAAGTTTGATTCTCCAATAGTGCATCATATTCCTCCTGCATAGCACTCTCCCATTTTTCCTTACCTTTTGCCTCTTCATATGTAGAAGGGTCTTCATCTGTATTCAGCATATAAGCATAATCTTTTGTGGCTAGAAATGAAGTATCATAACTATACCTTGTAGGTTGCCACCTATTTCTTGTAGACCTTCTGAGTTCTCCACTCCTTGAGGTTTCTGGCTCTTCACATTCAGGATCAAATCTTGGTGTCTCTTCCACTTCAACCTGCACTTCATTATTCTCTTGCTCATCAAATATCTAAACTTTTGATTTACCTTTTCTTTGACTCACTTCTTCTTCATCACCTGTATTGATGTTGATTGTACCTGCATACCAAGTGCTTTGTTCATCAAATGTAACATCCTTAGAAACCATAAATTGCTTTGTTGATGGACTCCACAATCTATAACCCATCTGCTTGTCATCATAGCCAATGAAAACATACTTTTCAGCTTTGGGTTCCAATTTGTGTCTTAATTGTGATGGCACATATGCATATGCCACACACCCAAAAACTTTGCAATGATCCAAGGTAGGTCTTTTACCCCACCAAGCCTCATATGGTGTCATACCCTGCAAGGCTTTACATGGTAACCTATTGACCAAATAAGTGGCTGTATTTACAGCCTCAGCCCACAAATAATTAGGGCAATTTTTCTCCTTCATCATGGATCTTGCAAACTCAACAAGAGTTCTATTTCTCCTTTCTGCAACACCATTTTGTTGAGGAGAGTACCTGCAAGTAATTTCCCTTTTTATACCTGCATTCCATAAGTAATCACTGAACTCATTTGAAAAATACTCTCCCCCTCCATCTGACCTTAGTCTTTTCAACTTATGACCTGTAATTCTTTCTGCATATGCATGATAGTGTTTAAATGTATTAAACACTTCTGACTTATCTTTGATCACATAGATAGTGATCCACCTAGTAGCATCATCAACATAAATCACATAATACCTTGATCCATTTATACTGAAATCTTTTGATGGTCCCCACACATCTGTGTGTACCAACTCAAGCTTCTCTGAGTGCATAAAACCATGCTTGGAATAGGAATGTTTATGAGCCTTACCTAATTGACATGCCTCACATTTGTATGTCATATGTTGACCTGCAACATTAGGCAATCCAAGCACTGAACCATTGTTAACCATATCTTTAATACCTCTTTCATTGAAATGTCCAAGCCTCTTGTGCCAAAGATCTAACTCAGAGATCTTATGTCCTCCATATGTGAACATAGCATGACCAATGTTGCCTTGAATCTTCAATGTAAATAATCTTCCTTCCTTTTTCCCTGAAACAATCTGTTTATACCCTTGGCTAGGATCTTCCACATATACTCCATCATTAGTGAACCTTACTTCATATCCCTTTTCAACAATTTGACCTACACTTATCAAATTCTTAGGGATTGTAGGAACATACAAAACCTTACTCAATAAGGTGCTTCCATCCTTGGCCTTCACTGATCCAATTGACTTCACATTGTGCTTTGTGTTGTCACCTGTTTGAACAACATGATTAAAAACTTTACTTTCCAAATCAGTCATCAAAGATATGTTACCACTCAGGTGATTGCTACACCCTGAGTCAATGTAGAAGACTCTTTGATCTTCACTCTGCCTTTCACAAGTTGCATTCATTATCAATGTTGAATCTTCCTTTTGATCTGAAGCATAATTGTAGTAGGTGTTGTTGTATTGTTGACTTTGGAAACCTCTACCTGCATTTCTTCCAAAGTAATTCCTTCCACCTCTACCTCTGTAATTACCTCTTTGATTTCTGCCACCTCTTCCTCTTGAATTATAATTTTGATTGTATCCACCATTATTCTGATTATTATGCCAACAATCATTAGCTAAGTGATTTGTCTTACCACAAATCCAGCAAGCTTTGCCTCCATCTTTGTTGTTCCTGCCTCTTCCTCTACCTTTGCCACCTCCTCTACCTCTTAGGAAGTTGGCTTGAGTAGTTGTTCCTTCATCTTCACCTGCTTGTTGTTTTCCTTTGCTATTCTTCTTCTTGTCCTTTGAGTACATTGCATGTCCTGTACTCTTGTCACCATCTCCTTTAACATCCTGCTCAAATGTTAGCATATGACCTAACAATTGATTTAAATCAGGAGTGAAATGGTCAAGTGATAGTTCTGTAGACAAAATAAATGGCTTCCATTTGTCATCACCTCTCAACCCTGTAAGGATTTGCCTTACCAATTTATCTTCCTCAATGTCTTCATCAACAGCTCCTAATGCATTTGCAATATCTTTCATCCTTGTTACATAGTCTGAGATGGATTGAGAGGCCTTCTTCTTGAAGGTAGTAAACTCTGCCCATAAGGATGCCTTCCTTGACTTTGTAGTGTTCTGGAAATGCTCCTCCAAAGCATTCCATATGTCAGTTGCACTTTCAAGACCTCTAATATGAGGTAACAAGTAATCATTGACTCCCATATAGATAATGCTCCTAGCTTGAGCATCTTTCTTCATCCAATTTTTCAGATCTGCTAACTCTTCCCTAGTTGGAACACTAGGATCTCTGAACTCTGGCTTCTCTTCTTCTCCTGTGATGTAACCAATCAAATCTTTGCTCATAAGATGAGCTTCCATCCTCATTGACCATGCAGGATAGTTTTCCCTATCCAATTTCTCTATCTGTAGAGCATCTCCCATCTTGTGTCCACCTGTGTATTGAAAACTTCAAGCTTTACAAGTAATGTATGTACCTTTACTTCGAATTAGACTCCTTTTGCCTTTCTTGATGTCGTATGATCTCCTCTTCAAGCTTTTGACTCCAAGCTTTCACTTCTTAGTTCTTCAAATGTTGAACTTCTTGAATCTGCAGCAGTCGAGACCTTCCTTTCCTTGATTTTGATGTCTCCTGCTCTGATACCACTGATGGAGAGTGTTAATCTCCAAAAGACCAACCTACTCTTGAATTTAGAACACCTCTATATCAAGAGTAAGTCAAAACCTTCACTAAATTAGAGGTCCAATCTTCAAATTATCAAATCTGAGAAAATATGTGAAGAAGATGAAACACAGAAAAGTCTGCTGCAGAATTTCTTCACATTGACTTATCAAACGTGTAAAGTTTTTGATGAAACTTTGTACATATCTTCTCCTAAAGATTGCGCATCACCTCCAAGTTGAATTACTTCAAAAGCTTTAGTATAACTTGAGAAATTGACTTCACAAGTTACCTATGTCTGAATCTGCACTTCTGAGAAGTCGATCTAGACACCCCTAACTTCTTAACTTTGGTTCTCACAATATCTAACCCGTTTTGCCAAATGCTTTTAGCCACGAGTAGATCACCTTCCAACTTAAAGATTAAGTGCTTACTTGCACAAAACTTTAAACTATGGAGTGAGCACTGACCAAAAGATTAAACTCAAAATTTGCGCCTGTTTCAGAGAACTGTAGACACTCAACACATATGAATGTTCCTACTAACAATTCTCCTAGCCTGTTTACAATTAGACTCTGAAATTCAGGTCACAGGCTCATTAACTAACAACTTAGATATTCTCAAAAGGATTTCACAATTGATCAAACACAGAAGGAGCAGACACGAAAAGATCGGGCGCAATATTTCTTCATTAACTCAGAAAATTACAACTGAGTGATGAGAGCTAACTCAACTAACTTTTCTCTATCTCTTGACTTCTAACTTCCTCAATCTTGGCTTCTACATATGCTCTCATACATGCCCCGACTTTTCTCAAAGTATTTATAGATAATTTGTACAAGATTCTTACTCAAACAAAGATCTGAGTCACCTATGACTATACTAATGTACATATGTGTACACTTCTCTTATCCTCTGAATATGTCTTTCTTCCAAGCTTCAATGGTTGATCCTTCCTTCACTCTTTAACCTTCCAAGTCTTCAATTGGTGATTGGTCTGCACCAACATATCTATCTATCTATCTATCTATCTATCCATCTATTGATCTATCTATTATCTATCTATCTATCTATCTATCTATCTATCTATCTATTTATCTATCTATCTATCTATCTATCTATCTATCTATCTATCTATGTATCTATCTATGTATCTATGTATCTATCTATGTATCTATATATCTATCCATCTATCTATCTATCTATCTATCTATCTATCTATCTATCTATCTATATATTGATGTATAAAACACCACGAGAAATGAATTAATGTGACACCAGAACACCTCTATAGTCACCACTAACTCATTGCCACTCCAAACTTTGAGAAATGATAACCGAAACCAAGACCTTTACTTCTACAGAACTTTCCAGTCACTAAAATGACATACCTTCAGTATTTTGTTAAGTTCTCTTAGCTCAGATATTATTTCTCCAAGATCTTTTGATGGATCGAAATAGATATGTAGAGCTTTCCAACAAGCTATTAGAAGCAAGAAACAGATATCTAGACCTCAAGTTATGGTCTTCACAAGATCACCCTGTATGACTTTCCAAAACCGGAAATTTTGCCTCTTTTAGTAATTCTGAGTGTCTAAAAATGAAAATTCGATGCCTAGCATCGACTTGCAACCAAAAGTCGGTGCCTAGTATTGACTTTCAGCTTTTTTAGCCACTTTTTGAGTGGCTGAATTATCCCCTTGAACACACACATGAACAAGACCACTTTTATGTGGGAAGTGGATCCCAAGCATCGACTTTATGTTGAAACTCGATGCCAGGCATCGAGTTGCTCCACAAACCTCATGTCTTAAGAATTTCTAGCATTACATAACACTCAGAGAATAAAACAAGGACTTATAAACACAAACTCGATGCCAGGCATCGAGTTACTTGGAAAACTTGATTTTTTGAATTCATCGCACAGTAGGCAAGCATGGAGATGATGGAGAGAGTCTCATACACAAAACTTTAACTATTTCTTCTCATAGCTATGAAAAACTCAGAAGTTTTACAGGTGCTATCTCACTCAGAGAAGCCCGACTATACTCACTCATACAAAATGAGTACTAACTCACTTTCTCATTGTCTTCCCCCTTCGCATCAGTTGATACAAACTAACTTATATATATTTTCTTATTCTCATGATTTTTAAAAAACTTCTAGAACTAAAATGAACTAACTTTACAAATATAATACACTTGTGAATTTGTCCCTTCACATAGGCATGTGGTTTTCTTCTAAAGCTTTGACCTTCAAATATATGTCCAGTTACTGATTGTTTCTTCAACAGCTCCCCCTCAATCACTAATTCACATTCTCTGTTTCTTCATATCATCTTCTTTTCTTTTACTCCTGCCATGCTTTTGAATCTGCTAGTCTTCACACCATCCAAGCTCTTTGTCATTATGTCTGCTATCTGATCTTTTGTAGAAATGTACTCCACTTCAATTTCTTTCTCCATTACCTTTTCTCTCAGGAAATGATAATGTATCTCTAGATGTTTGGTTCTTGCATGAAATACTAGATTTGCTGCAAGATAAAGTGAACTCATATTATCTCCATGTATTGTAGGTATACCTTGATCAATGCCCAAGCTTTTGAACAATGTCTGCATCCATATAACCTCCTTAGCTGCTTCCACAAGTCCTTTGTACTCAACTTCAGTTGATGATAATGCTACTCTATGTTGTTTCTTTGAACACCAACTTACAAGCTTATCACCAATGTATATCATGTAGCCATGAGTTGATCTTCTGTCATCCTGGTCACTATAGGCTCTCAACTTCAAATCTGATGTAAAAGGATAATATAATCCTTCCTTTATAGTTCCTTTGATATATCTGAGAACTCTTTGACCTGCAATCCAATGTGGGTCCTTTGGACAATGCATGAATTGTGACAAAACTCCCACTGCATAACTAAGATCAGGTCTTGTTAGTGTAGCATAAATCAAACTACCCACAAGAGATTGATAGTTCCTCATATCTTTGTATTCTGCACCATCATATTTACTGAGCTTGTGATTAACTTCAAGTGGAGTTGAAGCTTCTCTGCATTTTTCCATATCAAACTTCTTCAATAGATTCAAAAGATACCTTTCTTGTCATACATATATGCCATGATCTCTATAGGTGACTTCCATTCCAAGAAAGTATGATAACTTTCCTAGATCATTGATCTTGAATTCTTTTTCAAGTAATCTCTTTACCTCCTTGATTCCTTCATCTGAAGTACCTGTGATTATAATGTCATCTACATAAATACAAATGTAGATTGTACCTTCCTCTGTTCTTTTGATGAGTAGACTTGGATCTGCTTTTGAACTTTGATATCCAAGATCATTGAGATACTTCACCAATCTATAGTTCCATGCTCTTGGAGCTTGCTTTAATCCATATAGTGCTCTTCTCAGTCTGCAAACAAAATTTGGATATCTAGAATCTATAAACCCTTGAGGTTGTTCCATGTATACCTCATCTCATATGTATCCATTCAAGAATGCATCCTTTATATCCAATTGACTTGGAGTCCATCCTTTTGAAGCTGCAATAGCAATGATTGTCCTTATAGTTGACATCTTAGCTACAGGACTGAATGTCTCATCATAATCTATGCCATATGTTTGGGCATAGCCTTTCACCACCAGTCTAGCTTTGTATTTGGCTATACTTCCATCTGCAAGCTTCTTCACTTTATAAACCCATTTATTTCCAATTACTTTCTTACCATTTGGTTTAGGAACAAGTTCCCATGTCTTGTTCTCCTCCAATGCATTGAATTCTTCCTTCATTGCTTCTTCCCATTGCTTCTTCCCATTGCTTCTTCCCATTACTTCTTACCTTTAGCTTCATCGTAGTTCTGAGGTTCTTCATCATCTTTGACCATATATGCATAGTTCTTCTGAGTTATGTAAAAAGTATCATAAGAATACCCTTCTAGTTGTCTTCTAGTCCTGCTTGACCTTCTTGGTTCACATTGTTCATAAGTTTCTGGATACACTTCTTCATCAAATATAGGAGCTTCTTCATTCCTTCTTGTTAATCCACTTTTGGATGTACTTGCTTGCATATAGTCTTCATCTCTATTCACCTGCACAATTGATTTTCCTTTCTCACATCTTCTTACCTCTTCTTCAAATTCTTCAGCTGTATGACTTTGATCTGCATACCAACTTTTTTGTTCATCAAATGTAACATCTCTAGAAACAATAAATTGTTTGGTTAGAGGATTCCACAATCTGTAACCCATCTGCTTTTCATCATAACCAATGAACATATGTTTTTCTGCCTTTGGTTCAAGTTTATGTCTAAGTTGTGATGGCACATAAGCATATGCAATTGATCCAAACACTCTACAATGATCTAGTGTTGGTTTCTTACCCCACCAAGCTTCATATGGAGTCATTCCATTGAGAGCTGCACATGGTAATCTATTCACAAGATATGTAGCTGTATTTACAGCCTCAGCCCAAAGATAATTTGGACAATTCTTCTCCTTCAGCATAGCTCTAGCAAACTCAACCAAAGTCCCGTTCCTTCTTTCTGCTACACCATTTTGTTGTGGTGTATACCTATAGGTTATTTCGCTCTTAATACCTACATTCCAAAGATAATCATTGAACTCTTGGGAGAAGTATTCTCCCCCTCCATCAGACCTTAGTCTTTTAAGCTTTTGACATGTGACTCTCTCTGCATATGCATGAAAATGCTTGAAAGCTCCAAACACTTCTGATCTTTTCTTCAAAACATATAATGTTATCCATCTTGTAGCATCATCAATAAAAAGAACATAGTACCTTGAGCCACTAATAGATCCTTCTTTTGTTGGTCCCCATACATCTGTATGAATGAGCTCAAGTACTCCATCATGTTTGAATCCTTTCTTCTGAAATGGTAACCTGTGTGCTTTTCCCATCTGACATGCTTCACATTTATAAACCATATGTTGACTTTGCACATTTGGTAATCCTAGTACAAACTGATTAGCAACCATAGCTTTAATTTCTCTTTCATTGAAATGACCTAATCTCTTATGCCAGAGATCAAGTTCTGTAATCACTCCTTCACCATGTGTGAGCAAAGCTTGACCAATGTTCCCTTGAACTCTTAAAGTAAAGAGTCTACCTTCTTTCTTACCAGAGACAATTTGATTATATCCATTCTCTGGATCTTCAACAAATACTCCTTCATTTGTAAACCTGACTTGAAAACCTTTTTCAACTATATGTCCCACACTAATCAAGTTTTTAGGTATTGTAGGAACATACAAAACATTGGTTAGCAAATCTGCTCCACTCTTGCATTTCACTTTTCCAATTGAATGTACACTATGTCTTGTATTATCACCTGTTTGAACTACATGACTAGAAATGCCTTTTTCCAATTCTGACATCAATTCTATGTTTCCTGACAAATGATTAGAATATCCAGAGTCAATGTAAAATACCTTTAGATCTTCTTTATCTGATGTGTTGATTGAGTTCATCATCAATGATGTATGACTTTCATTCTGTGTGTCATTTTCATAGTTGTAGTAGGTGGTGTTGTAGGATTGATTATGTCCCCAACTTCTTCCTCCACCTGTACCATAGCCTCCTCTTTGACTTTGTCTACCTCTTTGAAAATTACTTTGATATCTTCCACCTCGACCTCTGCTATTGTTATTTTGATTCTGGTTTGATCCTTGTTGATTGTGCCAACAGTCATGAGCCAAATGATTACTCAATCCACAGATCCAACAAGCCTTCTTGTTGTTATTCTGATTACCTCTTCCTCTTGCAAAGCCTCTTGGTCTTCCTCTGCCAGTGCCTTTACCTCTTGCATAATAAACTTGAGAACTCGACTCCTCTTCATCCTTTGCTTTACCTTTATCTCCTTTCTTCTTGTTCTTCATGTACATTACAGACCTTTGTCCTTTATCTCCATCTCCCTTCAAGTCTTGCTCATATGTGAGCATCAAACCAAGCAACCGGTTCAAATATGGAACCTAATGATTTAATGAAAGTTCTGTTGATAAGAAAAAAGGTTTCCACCTTTCATCCCCTCTCAAACCTGCAAGTAGTTGAGCAATCAATTTGTGATCTTCAACATCTTCATCTATGGATCCAAGGCTATCTGCTAAATCCTTCATCTTAGTGACATAATCACTAATACTTTGACTTGGCTTCTTTTTGAATGTTGTAAACTCTGACCATAGACTTGCTTTCCTTGCTTTGGTAGTACTTTGGAAATGATATTCCAATGCATTCCATATATCTTCAAATGATTCCAATCCTCTGATGTGTGGTAGCAAATGATCTGAGATTGTATTGTAGATGTAAGCTTTTGCACTTGCATCCTTCTTCTGCCAATGC
>CM035419.1:178099931-178164931 GCA_020310875.1 Ceratopteris richardii
ATCAGAGCAGCTCTACAGTTTTACCCAATGGGAACCAAGCTTGATAATAGTTTTGTGAAAAAGAATAAAGAAACATATACACGATACTCTAAATTTCTTGACTTTAAGGGAAAAGAGAATGAGGAATATGCCATCAGGATGTTTCTGCAGTACTTTTGCTTCCCAAAACTACCAAGGTATACTATGCCACACAAACCGGTTACACTAATTATGTTCAACAACAAGGACAGAACTAAACCCTTTGGTGTGATGGATGTAACACCATACATACATGAACAGCTGAAAGAAGCAGCTAAACACTGGGAGCAGAAAAAGTATATGAATGGAGCCCAGTTTCTAACCAGGATTATATATCACGTATTGGGAATGGAAGATCAGTTGAAGCTGGCTCCAGAAGCACAATATTTCAGAAGTCTAATGATAGGAATCAAGAGTCCTCCCAGGAAGATGTCTGTGAGAGAAGCAGAAGGACAAACCAGCATGAGGGGAGCAGGAATGAAAAGAAAGGTAATCTCAGAGGAAGTGGTCCCTGTAAAGAAAAGGAGGTTGGATCCAAGAAAAGTTGAATTGGAGCAGGATGAAGCAACTAAAGAAGAACATGAAGCTGCTCAGAAGCAGGTTCAATCTTCTAATGACCCTCATCCACCTCATACCAGTAAAGAGCACTTATATACTTATCTGACTCAAGAAAATAACAAAAGGGCAGTATATGAGGCCCAATATCAAAAGATGCTGGAAGATTATTCTTGCAAAGCAACACATTGGGTTCAAGAGGAAGTAGAGCATTATGAAGAACTGCATGACCAAATGATGGCAGCTGAGACAGAGGAAGTATTTGTTAAAAAGGAAGTGGAGCTATTAGCATACTTCAAAGAACTACAAGGACCTCCTAAGACAAGAACTACAGTTGTGGCAAAAAAGAAGGTTCAGAAGAAACCAGTACAGAGGAAGAAGCTTGTAAGATGCCACGTTGATTTTCCACCTGGAAAGAAAAAAAAAAGATGTGTAGGTAATAATGAAATTTTATGTTTAGGATATTTTGATCATGTCTGCAAAATTTTGTAGCAATAAGTTTTTACATTCTCTCTCTAGAAAGTTGTCACATGAAATTTGTATGTTAATTTCGAGCATGAAGATGAATGAATCTGAAAAAGTGTTGTATGAGAGAAAGGTAGAGTATTCTTAGTAGAAAAACTTTACTTGATTGATTTTTTTGTAGTTCCTATGTTTTATGTCTCATTTGGTTCCATGAAGATAGGCTAATGAAGAGATTTTTCATGTTTTTTCATCTCTCTAGAATTTTCGATTTTGCAGGGTCCAAAAGTGATATCTGGAAGCAGATTTGGACCTGAGGCGTCTCTAACATTATTGTACAGATTTAAGAACTGAATATTTTTGTCTCTCACAAGCTCAAGTTGATTCCTCACTGTTTTTGAGTTACAGGGTTTTGAAAAGTGCCGTTTTCCAACACTTAAAAGAAAAAAAAAAAAGAGAAGCCTTCATTCATTCATCTTATTCATGTTCGCGGATTTAGAAAATGCACATGGGTATATGGGTTATTTTTGAGTGATTGACGTGTGTGTGAGTGTGTTGTAGGGATTACCTCTATTTTTGCAGGTATGATTCTTGATGGTGGACATGAAAAGTAGATGCATGGGTGGTCCGGAAGTCTTGCATGAGACATGCGAAAAGATGCTATCTTGGAGCATGCAGATTCTAAAAGTGCGGGTCTAGGAAGGCGTGATTGGTCGTGCGCTAACGAAAGGCGGAGATCCCAAAAAGACGAAGACTGAGAGATAGAAAAGGATGATGGTCGTACAGTCATTACGATCGTTTTTCGGCTTCTTGAATTGCGATTGAGATTGAGATTGAGATTGAGATTGAGATTGTGATTGTGATTGAGATTGGGATTGAGATTGTGATTGTGATTGAGATTGGGATTGAGATCAGCTCGGGGGTGGTCGGGTGGATGAGGCTTCACATTGAAGCAATCTGATAGATTTTGTAACGCAGATCAGAACTACTTGTAAATTTGTACAGATAATAAAATTCTCTCTCTTCTTGTTCTGCGTATACTCTGTTTGCCTTCTTTATATCTTGTGGTGTCGAAACCCATTATTCTGTGTGAGATTGTGACTCAAGTTTAGGAGACTTGTTACAAGTGGTATCAGAGCAGAGTTGGATTCCGCGACAAGATGCAGGCTTTGAAGAAGAAGATAGAAGAACAAGAGGAGCTTATCCGTAGATTGAATGCAGAATTACATAAAGAAAGATCCAACAAACAAAAAGAGGCTACTGCAAATGCTTTCATGGACCTCAATGCTGAAGGTGGTAATGGTGCGGGCACATCAAACGCACGTAGAGCTAGACGGCAACGTGAACCTGAAGAGGACGATGATGCAGGTGAATCTGCACTCAAGCAAGTGTTCAAAAGAGCAAAATTAAATGAATTTGATGGTGAGAAGAAAACTGGAGAGGATCTTGAAGCATGGATTGAGGAACTTGAAGATTTCTTTGACCTACGCGTATTTAGTGAGGAATCAAAAGCAAAGGTGGCAATTCTGCATTTGCGAGGAGTGGCAAAACTGTGGTGGAAATCTTATATATAGACAAGAACACGTGAAGGTCTGATCCTCTGGAAAGAATTTCGAGAGCAAGCAGAGAATCGTTATTGTTCTCCACATTATCAGATGGAAAAGAAAATGGAATTCTACTCTTTCAAGCAGCATATGGGATGATAGATATAACTTGTCCGTTGAAGTATATAAGGAGAAATTTTTGCATTTACATAAGTATGCACTAGAAGTTTCTGGAGATGCGCTGAAAAGCAAGTTTATTGAGGGTTTGCGGGAAGAGCTTCGCTATGAAGTAAAGGGGTCCGGATGTGTAGATTTTCTTGATGCGGTTGCAAAAGCAGAAAACTTTGAGAAGATGGAGAAGTTTACCACGAAAAAGGCATTCAAATCAAGGTTTATCTCAACAAGACATCGACCCCCAAGACCTATTTCAATAAATCAAAATGGATAGAGATCGACTAACTCTATTAACGATCAAGGAGGAAGACCAAAGCCGAAGCAAACACATACACCTAAGAAGCAAGAAGTTATGCACTGGCAACGTGATTTTGATTTCCTGGAGCAGGCTAAGAGGCTGGGACTTTGTTTTCGATGTGGAGAACAAGGACATCACACTTTTGAATGTCCAAACAAGGCCATCAACCATTCTATGCAAGCGAAGATAGCTCATCTACAAGAAGAAAACATGACAATTGAGGAAGCGGATGATCAAGGTAAGTGTTCTAGCCCTAGACTTCAATGCATGAAAACTTCTTCTCATTCAAGGGCATCGGTGATTAGGATTATGGGGGACATATCCTCACGTAAGGTTAGTTTCTTGATTGATTCGGGTAGTACAAATTGTTTCCTTTCACTTAAGATGGCAGAAGCTTTAGGGTTGCATATTGAGATGCAGACTAAAAGACCTCTACAGATGGCTTATGGTAGGATACACTATACTCGAGGCTGTATTGAGAATCTTGATTTCATGTTAGGAGAACATAAGTTTTTGGGTACCTTCCATGTAATTGAAATGAGAGAATGTGATGTAATCATCGGAATGGACTGGTTAGTTCATAACAGTGTCGTGATTGATTGTGAAAGCGGGATCCTTACTTTGAAAATAGAAGGGAAGGAACATCGTCTTCCAGGCAAGTGTAATTCAAGTTTTTCTCCTATTTCTGCAATAAAGTTGATTAGGGGTATTCGACAGGGTTGTGAGACATATTTGGTTTATGTGCATGACCTTCAGGAGAAGAAGAAAGAAGAGGAAATACCGGAATATGTTAAAAAACTTCTAGATGAGTACGCAGATGTATTTCCTGATGATCTACCGGGCATGCCTCCTCCTAGGAAAATTGACCATGCTATAGACCTTTATCCAGGAAGTGAGCCTTATTCTAGAGCACCTTATAGGTTCAATATTGATGAATTGAAAGAGTTGAAGCTCCAATTGGATGATCTATTGAAGAAGGAGTTGATAAGACCTAGTGTTTTAGCTTGGGGAGCACCTATTTTGTTTTAGAAAAAGAAAGATGGTTCATACAGACTTTGTATTCACTATAGGGGATTGAACAAGAAAACCATTAAGAACAAGTATCCACTGCCACACATAGATGAACTGCTGAGTCAATTGAGTGATGCCACAGTATTCACTAAAATTGGCTTAAGATCGGGATATCATCAAATTAGAGTAAAGTCTGAGGACATACCCAAAACCGCTTTCAGAACACGATATTGTCATTACGAGTTCACAGTTTTGCCTTTTGGATTAACAAATGCTCCTGCAACATTTATGTGTTTGATGAATAATATGTTTCATGAATATCTCGATGAATTTATATTAGTTTTTCTTGACGATATTTTTGTGTATTCTAAGGATGATGATGAACATACATTGCATCTCAGGAAGACTTTACAAAAACTAAGAGAGCATAAACTATATGGTAAGATGAGTAAATGCTTTTTTGCAAAAGGGGAAGTGACTTATTTGGGGAGATTTGTTTCTAAGGAAGGGATTCATATAGATCCTGAGAAAGTTAAAATCATAGTTGACTGGCCTACACCCAAATGTGTGAGGGATGTGAGAAGCTTCCTTGGTTTGGCACAATATGAGAGGGCACACATTAGGGAGTTTTCTCGAATTGCAAATCCTCTTACAGAATTGACAAAGAAAAATAGAGAGTTCACATGGAACGATGAGTGTCAAAAGGCGTTTGACGAATTAAAACAGAAAATTATCGAAAATTGTGTGCTAAAGATACCTGAGTTAGGGATTGATGCTAGTGGAAGCCAAATCGGATGCGTTCTTTCACAAGAAGGGAGGGTAGTGGCTTATGAGTCAAGGAAATTAAGGGAACATGAGCTAAATTATACAACACATGACTTAGAAATGCTTGCAGTTGTTCATGCACTTAAACATTGGAGACACTTATTGCTAGGAGTAAAGTTTGAATTAAGAACAGATCATCAGAGCCTTAAATACATATTTACTCAACCTTTACTTAACAATAGACCAAAAACTATGGATCCAATTGCTAAGTGAATATGATTTTGATATTAAATACTTAGCAGGAAAAGAAAACAAGGTGGCCGATGCTTTGAGTCGTAAACCCCTATGCAGTTCGATTTCTATTTTATCCTCTGATTTTGATATTGGAAAAGACTTAAAAGAAGATTTATTTTATGCAGCACTCTTGGAATTTTTGGGTATGAATCCAGGTTCTATGTTTCAGGGAAAATTTCATCTGAGAAATAATGATTTGTATTGTAATTCTCGTTTATGTATTTCTTCAGAATCTGTTTTGAAAGAAAAGATCCTGCATGACTGTCATGATGCACCTTTCTCTGCACACCCTGGTTTTTCTAGAACTTATGCAAAAGTGAAAGCTTCATATTACTGGCCACGTATGAGATATGATATTAAGAGGTATGTCGAAGAATGTCTGAAATGTCAACAGGTTAAGGCCGAATTTAAAAGGAGTCCTGGCATGTTCCAACCATTAGATGTGCCTGATCAAAAATGGGAATCCATCTCTATGGATTTCATAACAAAGTTGCCTGTGACCAGAAGTGGGCATGATACCATCTTTGTTGTCGTGGACCGTCTTACAAAGATGACACATTTTCTTCCCATGAGGAAAACTGATACAGCTTTGCATGTTGCTAAACTTTTCATAAAAGAAGTTTTTAGGTTACATGGTATACCCAAAAGTATAATTTTTGATGGGGATGCAAGGTTCACATCTAATTTTTGGAAAGCAACATTTCAATCCATAGGAACAGAATTATGCATGAGTACTGCATTTCATCCTCAAACCGATGGTGAGACCGAGAGGGTTAACAGGGTGCTTGAGGATATGTTACGCATGTATGTGAATGATAAGCAAAACAATTGGACTGAATATTTGCCCTTGGTTGAGTATGCATATAATAGTGCATGGCATTCCTCTATTAAGATGACACCTTTTGAAGCAATGTATGGTTATAATTCCTTGCTGCCGCATTCACTCTCAAAAAGAGGGTGTAGCTCAAGCGTAAGCACCACCTCCTTTACTTGTCAATCCGCGGAGACGTGAGGACCGGTATGAAGACCACGAGCAAGTGAAGGCACAAGTGCGTGAGTGAAAGCACACAAACATGCACACACATACACACACACGCGCACAAGGTAAGATCAAAGAGAGGAACAATGGAAGGATTTTCTATTACTAGAGAAATCTATTACAAAACTGAAATCTACAAGAAGCCAACCCCCAAAAATGAGCTCTCTAGCTCTTTTTATAGTTTTTAGACTAGTTTTGGCCCTGTCCAGACCTAGTGTCCGGCCTAGTTAAAAATTAGGTTCCAGGGCTTATTTGAGGGCTCAAACGGAGTCTAAAAATTATGAAAATTGGTAGGATGATACTTCTAATGCTTCTCAAGCTCGAGGACTCCTCGGCTTGCACAAAATGGAGCTACAAAAATAGAAAATGGTATTTACAATGGTTTTAGTGATGGAAATCACTATTTTTGTAGGGAATTCTTCTGAAAAGTTGACATGTACTTCTTGGAGCTCCCTACTTGCTCCTTCTTCTTGTGTGTGTCCACCTTTCTGATGTGCTTTCATGCTTGTGCTTGACCTTGAGTTCCAACACTCCCCTCCCTCTCGAGTCTGTCGTCCCTGACAAACCCTTGTTGTAGTGGTTGTTTCATGTAGTGCTTTGAGAGGTAGTATTCATTCTGTGTGAACAAGATTCATCTATCTTCCAAATTTGGAAGCGTTGGTTGTCCGGTTCTTCATTTGTCACTGCAAGCCTTTGCAAGTCGTAGTCCCTTAGTATGTGCTTCTTTCGTGGATTCCGCGTGAATGCATCGTTGTGAGCTTTCAAAGATTGTGAGTTGCTCAAAAGAGGTTATCAAGATTGAGTGGATCAACTACTAGCTTCGAATTGCTTCCTAGGTATTGATGTTGCCCCCAGGATGTCCTCTAGCTCTTCTAAAGATGATGTTCAGAGTAGTCATGCCAAGTACTCATAACCCATAGTGAATAAGGGGTAAGTGTGTTAGTGCATGGGTTGAAAAAAGTATGTGCCTTGTGCACGGCCTTGTAATGTAGCCCTATGCATGCTTACTTGGAAAATGCATTAGAAGAAGTATGGTGCAAAAATTTGGGGTCTTGAGCTAAGTGCTCAAGGGTATGCTGATGACAAGGTTTCCTACTCTATCATGGTTATAATGTGGCCCAAGTAGGAGATTCTTACCATAAGGAAAGGTCAGTCGATGCGGATCTCTTCGTGTTGTACACCTTTCATCATGATGGACCATTGGTTGGTTTATCATTGTCGATGAATGCTCTGGTGGATAGTCCACATAAGCATGACTCATTCATGTTCCATAAGCCAAACCTAGGAACGAGCTCTCTCTCGCTTTTCTTCTCTCACTTTTTTTTTCTTTCTTTTTTTTTTTTTTTTTTGAAAAAATATCACAAAACAAGAACACAAAAGTTAGTATCAAATAGAAATATTTGACATATGTCAATATGCTCTTGTGCTTGGGATTCTCAAGTGTGTCTATGCACGGCCGTGTAATGTGGCCCTATATTAATGCATACTTTGGAAATGCATGACCTGAATGGTGCAAAGGACAGGGTTGTGCAAGGAGCACATGGTTATCCCTCGTCGAGGCTTGATGTCACTTGCAGTTGTTGATGTCATCTTTTCTGGAGGTATCCATTGTATCTCGAGATGACAACTGATCATTCCTCCTTATAGGGATCCATTTGAGAACGGTCTGTGACTGGGTAGTGATCACCTTTGGCCGCTTCATGTTTGAATGATTTCGTGAGGGTTTGATCCATCGTGGTTGGCTCTTTACTTTGGTGGATGCTACCGGTACTTTCGTCTTCCAAACCCATATCCTTGCAGAAGAGGTTCTTTGATCTTTGTTGGAGCTCTGAGCTTGATTCAGTCCTTTACCTCGCCTTGGTGTCTTTGTTGTGCAGATTGTTGCCTTGAAGTCCCCTCCTGGATTTTTTATGAGGTTAGGCTTGATTGCTTGTGATCCTTGGATTGGAAGTGGTCTTTCTTGAGGATAAGTCATGGTAGGCCTAGACCATAGATTTTGAAGTCTAGTGTGAGGGGACTGATTTTGTGCAAGGGCTTTCTTTGGTACCCATATCATAGTGCGATTTGGTTGGGCTGTAAGTAATTTCTTGGCCACCCAAATTTGCTTGACATTACCAAGAAAATGTGATTTCTGTTTCTTGATGTAAGGGTCTTTTGGGCCTTCTATGTGAGTTTTTTGAGAAAACTCATCTTTACATGGGGAATGCAACAAAGGTTGGTTTTCTATACATTCATCAGGCTTATGCAAGGGGTCAATGGGTAGTGTTGTTGGAGATTGATCTAGAGATTCATCGATACATTTGTCCGTATTACACATTGAATCTCTAGATGTACAAATGGGTGATGCATTTCCATGATTGACCATCAATTTGACATTATTCTCCACACCAATGATACCTGGTATTTCGTGATCATCTCCTTCTTGATCATATGAGTGTAGATCATCCCTGCTTATGGTTTCATGAGGGGAATCCAAATTTACAGGAAGAGATGATCCTTCCACATCCCCCAAACACTTGGAGTCCTCCATTTCTCCATTCTCTAAGGTTTCCTGTGATTTACTCAAAGAAGGATTAGATTCAAAAACATGAGTAGAAAGAAAAAATTTTTCATGAAAAGCACACTCTTTGGAAAGATGATTTTGCCCCCAATTATCATAAGGCGGATAGTCATTAGGATTTTCCATTGACAAATATGTAGAAGCACGGGTAATAGGTGGAGAAAACTCCTCAAATTCTTGATGATTTTGTGTAATGAACCTTTGGGTGCCAATGATCAAGTCTTCATCTATACAATCCATGACAAAGAATGTTTCTGAAAATTGCATATCATCCACCATAACAGGCAACACAACTTTACCCATGCATTCATAATGTTCCCCATCCATGAGGATAGAAGGATGAGTTGTTGGTTGAATGTTCTCAAAGATAATGGTCACTAGGTCAATATGAATTAAATTCCACTCACAATTAGGATTGATATAAACACCCAACCTTCTATGGTCATATCCTATTCTAATATCCACAAAAGTATTATCATATTCTCTTGTTGCAAATAAGGATCCAACCCCCTTAGACATTTCCCCCGTTTCCTTGACTCCTTGCAATTTTTCTCTAAATGTTTCACCTTTATGTGATATTATCTCATGTATTTCATGTTTATCTCCCTCCTTTTTTTCAATCTTAGCCCCTTTTCTTCTATCTTTTGCTTTTTTCTTTCCCATGACACAATTTTTCTCCCCCTTGGTATTGCTCAAAAATCCTTTGGAGCCCCCTTGGTTTCCTAGCCCCACATGAGGCCCAACTTCAAATTATCCTATCTCAAAATCAACACGTTATTCTTGAAAAAAACTGTTGAGATCGTGTAGGATTTGAAACGAGCTTTCCAACGAGCTATAGAGCTCAAAAAATGGACTTTGGATGAAAAAGTTATGCCAATTCAGGCTCCTGGGGGTCAAAACAGGCAAACAGGACCTTTGGAGAAAATCGCGATTTTGTACCTTGAGACTCGTGTTCACAAAATCGTGTTTTCACAAAATCGTGTTTTGAAAATCGCGATTTTGAGTAGAAAATCGTGTTGTGAAAATCGCGATTTTGATCACAAAATCGTGTTTCTGAAAATCGTTTTTTTTTACATGAAAATCGTGATGTTGAGCACAAAATCGTGTTTATGAAAATCGCGATGTTGATCACAAAATCGTGTTTCTGAAAATCGCGATGTTGATCACAAAATCGTGTTTATGAAAATCGCGATGTTGATCACAAAATCGTGTTTATGAAAATCGCGATTTTGAACACAGAATCGTGTTTTTTGCTGAAAATCGTGATTTGTGAGAATCGCGATTTTGAGCCCACTGAAAATCGTATTTTCTCAGAATCGTGTTTTTGGCATGAAAATCGCGATGTTGAGCATAAAATCGTGTTTTTGAAAATCGCGATTTTGACTCAGAGAATCGTGATTTACAAAATCGTGTTTTTTCACAAAATCGTGTTTTCTCAGAATCGTGTTTTTGGCATGAAAATCGCGATGTTGAGCACAAAATCGTGTTTTTGAAAATCGCGATTTTGAGCAAGAATTCGTGTTTTCACAGAATCGCCTTTTTCACAAAATCGTGTTTTTGGCTGAAAATCGTGATTTGTGAGAATCGTGATTTTGAGCCCACTGAAAATCGTATTTTCTCAAAATCGCGTTTTGGACAAGAAAATCGCGATGTTGAGCACAAAATCGTGTTTTTGAAAATCGCGATTTTGACTCAGAGAATCGTGATTCACAAAATCGTGTTTTTTATTGAAAATCGTGATTTTTTGAGAATCGCGATTTTGAGTAGGGAATCGTGTTTTCTCAAAATCGTGTTTTTTGACTGAAAATCGTGATTTGTGAGAATCGCGATTTTGAGCACAATCACAGAATCGTGATTCTGAGAATGACCACAGAATCGTGATTTTTTCAGCCAACTTTTAGGCGGGAAAACAGAAAATCGTGATTTTTCAAAAAAATTTGAATTTTCACAGAATCGCGATTTTCATCACAGAATCGTGTTTTTTGGCGGGAAATTCAAATTTCTGAGCGCCGGCTATGGCGAGCTCCGTATGAGCAGAAAATCATGAAAAAAACACAGCGCTTGCTCTCCCTTGCTTCTCCTAACTCCTTCCCACACAATAATGCATGAAAAATGGTATGAAGATGGTGAAAATGCACTAAAAAACAAGAATTTTCTATGAAGAAGAAGATGGAAGAAGGTGGAGATGATGATGATGATGAAGATGAAGAGGAAAAAACAGAAAATGAACTGAAATGACAGTTTTTTTACCTTCCAACGTCGCAAATCTACGATCTTACCATCACAACACTCGTCCTCGAAGCTCTCTCCCCGGCAACGGCGCCAAAATTTGGTGTAGCTCAAGCGTAAGCACCACCTCCTTTACTTGTCAATCCGCAGAGACGTGAGGACCGGTATGAAGACCACGAGCAAGTGAAGGCACAAGTGCGTGAGTGAAAGCACACAAACATGCACACACATACACACACACGTGCACAAGGTAAGATCAAAGAGAGGAACAATGGAAGGATTTTCTATTACTAGAGAAATCTATTACAAAACTGAAATCTACAAGAAGCCAACCCCCAAAAATGAGCTCTCTAGCTCGTTTTATAGTTTTTAGACTAGTTTTGGCCCTATCCAGACCTAGTGTCCGGCCTACTTAAAAATTAGGTTCCAGGGCTTATTTGAGGGCTCAAACGGAGTCTAAAAATTATGAAAATTGGTAGGATGATACTTCTAATGCTCCTCAAGCTCGAGGACTCCTCGGCTTGCACAAAATGTAGCTACAAAAATAGAAAATGGTATTTACAATGGTTTTAGTGATGGAAATCACTATTTTTGTAGGGAATTCTTCTGAAAAGTTGACATGTACTTCTTGGAGCTCCCTACTTGCTCCTTCTTCTTGTGTGTGTCCACCTTTCTGATGTGCTTTCATGCTTGTGCTTGACCTTGAGTTCCAATAGAGGCCCTTGGAATTTAGAACAAATGATCTGGTATTTTTGAAAGTGAGTCCTTCTAAATCAAATATGGTTTTAGGCAAAGATCATCGATTGTCTCCTCGTTATGCTGGTCCTTTCAAAATCTTAAAGAAAATTGGTTCTGTTGCATATTTACTTGACCTACCTAATACTTTGAAAATTCATCCAGTCTTCCATGTTGGATTACTTAAAAAGTATGTTCCTAATGCTGATCATGTTTTGCAGGACAAATCTAAGTTGAAGGAAGATGCCACTTTTGAACTTGAACCGGAAGTTATATTGGATAGGAAAGTTAGACTTCTTAGGAATCGTGAAATAGTGGAAATTTTAGTAAAGTGGTTTGCATATCCTATTGAAGATTCAACATGGGTTGGTTTAGATGAGTTTATGGGACATTATCCTTCTTTCCAACTCTGAGGACAGAGTTCTTTAAAGAGGGGGAGAATTGTAAGATGCCACGTTGATTTTCCACCTAGGAAAAAAAATCTTAAAGAAAATTGGTTCTGTTGCATATTTACTTGATCTACCTAATACTTTGAAAATTCATCCAGTCTTCCATGTTGGATTACTTAAAAAGTATTTTCCTAATGCTTATCATGTTTTCTAGGACAAATCTAAGTTGAAGGAAGATGCCACTTTTGAACTTGAACCAGAAGTTATATTGGATAGGGAAGTTAGACATCTTAGGAATCGTGAAATAGTGGAAATTTTAGTAAAGTGGTTTGCATATCCTATTGAAGATTCAACATGGATTGGTTTAGATGAGTTTATGGGACATTATCCTTGTTTCTAACTCTGAGGACAGAGTTCTTTAAAGAGGGGGAGAATTGTAAGATGCCACGTTGATTTTCCACCTGGAAAAAAAGAAGAAGATGTGTAGGTAATAATGAAATTTTATGTTTAGGATATTTTGATCATGTCTGCAAAATTTTGTAGCAATAAGTTTTTACATTCTCTCTCTAGAAAGTTCTCGCATGAAATTTGTATGTTAATTTTGAGCATGAAGATGAAGGAATCTGAAAAAGTGTTGTATGAGAGAAAGGTAGAGTATTCTTAGTAGAAAAACTTTACCTAATTGATTTTTTTGTAGTTCCTATGTTTTATGTCTCATTTGGTTCCATGAAGATAGGCTAATGAAGAGATTTTTCATGTTTTTTCATCTCTCTCTAGAATTTTCGATTTTGCAGGGCCCAAAAGTGATATCTGGAAGCAGATTTGGACCTGAGGCGTCTCTAACATTATTGTATAGATTTAAGAACTGAATATTTTTGTCTCTCACAAGCTCAAGCTGATTCCTCACAATTTTTGAGTTACAGGGTTTTGAAAAGTGCCGTTTTCCAACACTTAAAAAAAAAAAAGAAAGAGAAGCCTTCATTCATTCATCTTATTCATGTTCGCGGATTTAGAAAACGCACATGGGTATATGGGTTATTTTTGGGTGATTGACGTGTGTGTGAGCACGTTACAGGGATTACCTCTATTTTTGCAGGTACAATTCTTGATGGTGGACATGAAAAGTAGATGCATGGGTGGTCCGGAAGTCTTGCATGAGACATGCGAAAAGACGCTATCTATGAGCATGCAGATTCTAAAAGTGCGGGTCTAGGAAGGCGTGATTGGTCGTGCGCTGGGGAAAGGCAGAGATCCCAAAAAGACGAAGACTGAGAGATAGAAAAGGATGATGGTCGTACAGTCATTATGATCGTTTTTCGGCTTCTTGAATTGCGATTGAGATTGAGATCTAGATTGAAATTGAGATTGTGATTGTGATTGAGATTGGGATTGAGATTGTGATTGTGATTGAGATTGGGATTGAGATCAGCTCGGGGGTGGTCGAGTGGATGAGGCTTCACATTGAAGCAATCTGATAGATTTTGTAACGCAGATCAGAACTACTTGTAAATCTGCACAGATAATAAAATTCTCTCTCTTCTTGTTCTGCGTATACTTTGTTTGCCTTCTTTATATCTTGTGGTGTCGAAACCCATTATTTTGTGTGAGATTGTGACTCAAGTTTAAGAGACTTGTTACAAGTGGTATCAGAGCAGAGTTGGATTCCGGGACAAGATGCAGGCTTTGAAGAAGAAGATAGAAGAACAAGAGGAGCTTATCCGTAGATTGAATGCAGAATTACATAAAGAAAGATCCAACAAACAAAAAGAGGCTACTGCAAATGCTTTCATGGACCTCAATGCTGAAGGTGGTAATGGTGCGGGCACATCAAATGCACGTAGAGCTAGACGGCAACGTGAACCTGAAGAGGACGATGATGCAGGTGAATCTGCACTCAAGCAAGTGTTCAAAAGAGCAAAATTAAATGAATTTGATGGTGAGAAGAAAACTGGAGAGGATCTTGAAGCATGGATTGAGGAACTTGAAGATTTCTTTGACCTGCGCGTATTTGGTGAGGAATCAAAAGCAAAGGTGGCAATTCTACATCTGCGAGGAGTCGCAAAACTGTGGTGGAAATCTTATATACTGACAAGAACACGTGAAGGTCCGATCCTCTGGAAAGAATTTCGAGAGCAAATAGAGAATCGTTATTGTTCTCCACATTATCGGATGGAAAAGAAAATGGAATTCTACTCTTTCAAGGAGCATGAGGATGATAGATATAACTTGTCTGTTGAAGAATATAAGGAGAAATTTTTGCGTTTACATAAGTATGCACTAGAAGGTTCTAGAGATGCGCTGAAAAGCAAGTTTATTGACGGTTTGCGGGAAGAGCTTTGCTATCAAGTAAAGGGGTCCGGATGTGTAGATTTTCTTGGTGCGGTTGCAAAAGCAAAAAACTTTGAGAAGATGGAGAAGTTTACCACGAAAAAGGCATTCAAATCAAGGTTTATCTCAACAGGACATCGACCCCCAAGACCTATTTCAATAAATCAAAATGGACAGAGATCGACTAACTCTATTAACGGTCAAGGAGGAAGACCAAAGCCGAAGCAAACGGATACACCTAAGAAGCAAGAAGTTATACACTGGCAACGTGATTCTGATTTCCTGGAGCGGGCTAAGAGGCTGGGACTTTGTTTTCGATGTAGAGAACAAGGACATGTCACTTTTGAATGTCCAAACAAGGCCATCAACTGTCTATGCAAGCGAAGATAGCTCATCTACAAGAAGAAAACATGACAACTGAGGAAGCGGATGATCAAGGTAAGTGTTCTGGCCCTAGACTTCAATGCATGAAAACTTCTTCTCATTCAAGGGCATCGGTGATTAGGATTATGGGGGACATATCCTCACGTAAGGTTAGTTTCTTGATTGATTCGGGTAGTACAAATTGTTTCCTTTCACTTAAGATGGCAGAAGCTTTAGGGTTGCATATTGAGATGCAGACTAAAAGACCTGTATAGGTTGCTAATGGTAGGATACACTATACTCGAGGCTGTATTGAGAATCTTGATTTTATGTTAGGAGAACATAAGTTTTTGGGTACCTTCCATGTAATTGAAATGAGAGAATGTGATGTAATCATCGGAATGGACTGGTTAGTTCATAACAGTGTCGTGATTGATTGTGAAAGCGAGATCCTTACTTTGAAAATAGAAGGGAAGGAACATCGTCTTGCAGGCAAGTGTAATTCAAGTTTTTCTCCTATTTCTGCAATAAAGTTGATTAGGGGTATTCGACAGGGTTGTGAGACATATTTGGTTTATGTGCATGACCTTCAGGAGAAGAAGAAAGAAGAGGAAATACCGGAATATGTTAAAAAACTTTTAGATGAGTACGCAGATGTATTTCTTGATGATCTACCGGGCATGCCTCCTCCTAGGAAAATTGACCATGCTATAGACCTTTATCCAGGAAGTGAGCCTTATTCTAGAGCACCTTATAGGTTCAATATTGATGAATTGAAAGAGTTGAAGCTCCAATTGGATGATCTATTGAAGAAGGAGTTGATAAGACCTAGTGTTTCAGCTTGGGGAGCACCTGTTTTGTTTCAAAAAAAGAAAGATGGTTCATACAGACTTTGTATTGACGATAGGGGATTGAACAAGAAAACCATTAAGAACAAGTATCCACTTCCACACATAGATGAACTGCTGATTCAATTGAGTGGTGCGACAGTAGTCACTAAAATCGACTTAAGATCGGGATATCATCAAATTAGAGTAAAGTCTGAGGACATACCCAAAACCGCTTTTAGAACACGATATGGTCATTACGAGTTGACAGTTTTGCCTTTTGGATTAACAAATGCTCCTGCAACATTTATGTGCTTGATGAATAATGTGTTTCATGAATATCTCGATGAATTTATATTAGTTTTTCTTGACGATATTTTTGTGTATTCTAAGGATGATGATGAACATGCATTGCATCTCAGGAAGACTTTACAAAAACTAAGAGAGCATAAACTATATGGTAAGATGAGTAAATGTTTTTTTGCAAAAGGGGAAGTGACTTATTTGGGGAGAGTTGTTTCTAAGGAAGGGATTCATATAGATCCTGAGAAAGTTAAAAGCATAGTTGACTGGCCTACACCCAAATGTGTGAGGGATGTGAGAAGCTTCCTTGGTTTGGCACAATATGAGAGGGCACACATTAGGGAGTTTTCTCGAATTGCAAATCCTCTTAATGAATTGACAAAGAAAAATAGAGAGTTCACATGTAACGATGAGTGTCAAAAGGCGTTTGACGAATTAAAATAGAAACTTATCGAAAATTGTGTGCTAAAGATACCTGAGTTAGGGAAGCCTTTTATTGTTGCATGTGATGCTAGTGGAAGCCAAATCGGATGCGTTCTTTCACAAGAAGGGAGGGTAGTGGCTTATGAGTCAAGGAAATTAAGGAAACATGAACTAAATTATACAACACATGATTTAGAAATGCTTGCAGTTGTTCATGCACTTAAACATTGGAGACACTTTTTGCTAGGAGTAAAGTTTGAATTAAGAACAGATCATCAGAGCCTTAAATACATATTTACTCAACCTTTAGTTAACAATAAACAAAAAACGATGGATCCAATTGCTAAGTGAATATGATTTTGATATTAAATACTTAGTAGGAAAAGAAAACAAGGTGGCCGATGCTTTGAGTCGTAAACCCATATGCCGTTCAATTTCTATTTTATCCTTTGATTTTGACATTGGAAAAGCATTAAAAGAAGATTTATTTTATGCAGCAATCTTGGAATTTTTGGGTATGAATCCAGGTTCTATGTTTCAGGGAAAATTTCATCTGAGAAATAATGATTTGTATTGTAATTCTCGTTTATGTATTTCTTCAGAATCTGTTTTGAAAGAAAAGATCCTGCATGACTGTCATGATGCACCTTTCTCTGCACACCCTGGTTTTTGTAGAACTTATGCAAAAGTGAAAGCTTCATATTACTGGCCACGTATGAAATATGATATTAAGAGGTATGTCGAAGAATGTCTTAAATGTCAACAGGTTAAGGCCGAATTTAAAAGGAGTCCTGGCATATTACAACCATTAGATGTGCCTGATCAAAAATGGGAATCCATCTCTATGGATTTCATAACAAAGTTGCCTGTGACCAGAAGTGGGCATGATACCATCTTTGTTGTCGTGGACCGTCTTACAAAGATGGCACATTTTCTTCCCATGAGGAAAACTGATACAGCTTTGCATGTTGCTAAACTTTTCATAAAAGAAATTTTTAGGTTACATGGTATACCCAAAAGTATAATTTCTGATAGGGATGCAAGGTTCACATCTAATTTTTGGAAAGCAACATTTCAATCCATAGGAATAGAATCACGCATGAGTACTGCATTTCATCCTCAAACCGATGGTGAGACCGAGAGGGTTAACAGGGTGCTTGAGGATATGTTACGCATGTATGTGAATGATAAGCAAAACGATTGGACTGAATATTTGCCCTTGGTTGAGTATGCATTTAATAGTGCATGGCATTCCTCTATTAAGATGACACCTTTTGAAGCAATGTATGGTTATAATTGTTTGCTGCCGCATTCACTTTTTAATTCACAGAATCAAGTTGAAATATCCAAACAGATGCTTGAAAACATGGATTTGGAGCTAAATAAGGTAAGGAAAAACATGAAAGATGCACAGAAACATCAAAAACTATATCATGATCTCAAAAAGAGGCTCTTGGAATTTAGAACAAATGATCTGGTTTTTTTGAAAGTGAGTCCTTCTAAATCAAATCTGGTTTTAGGCAAAGATCGTCGATTGTCTCCTCGTTATGCTAGTCCTTTCAAAATCTTAAAGAAAATTGGTTATGTTGCATATTTACTTGACCTACCTAATACTTTGAAAATTCATCCAATCTTCCATGTTGGATTACTTAAAAAGTATGTTCCTAATGCTGATCATGTTTTGCAGGACAAATCGAAGTTGAAGGAAGATGCCACTTTTGAACTTGAACTAGAAGTTATATTGGATAGGAGAGTTAGACATCTTAGGAATCGTGAAATAGTGGAAATTTTAGTAAAGTGGTTTGCATATCCTATTGAAGATTCAACATGGGTTGGTTTAGACGAGTTTATGGGACATTATCCTTCTTTGCAACTCTGAGGATAGAGTTCTTTAAAGAGGGGGAGAATTGTAAGATGCCACGTTGATTTTCCACCTGGAAAAAAAAAAAAGATGTGTAAGTAATAATGAAATTTTATGTTTAGGATATTTTGATCATGTTTGCAAAATTTTGTAGCAATAAGTTTTTACATTCTCTCTCTAGAACGTTGTCGCATGAAATTTGTATGTTAATTTCGAGCATGAAGATGAAGGAATCTGAAAAAGTGTTGTATGAGAGAAAGGTAGAGTATTCTTAGTAGAAAAACTTTACCTCATTGAATTTTTTGTAGTTCCTATGTTCTATGTCTCATTTGGTTCCATGAAGATAGGCTAATGAAGAGATTTTTCATGTTTCTTCATCTCTCTAGAATTTTTGATTTTGTAGGGCCCAAAAAGGATATCTGGAAGCAGATTTGGACCTGAGGCGTCTCTAACATTATTGTACAGATTTAAGAACTGAATATTTTTGTCTTTCACAAGCTCAAGCTGATTCCTCACTGTTTTTGAGTTACAGGGTTTGGAAAAGTGCCGTTTTCCAACACTTGTAAATCTGCACAGAGATTGGGATTGAGATCAGCTCGGGGGTGGTCGGGTGGATGAGGCTTCACATTGAAGCAATCCGATAGATTTTGTAACGCAGATCAGAACTACTTGTAAATCTGCACAGATAATAAAATTCTCTCTCTTCTTGTTCTACGTATACTCTATATGCCTTCTTTATATCTTGTGGTGTCGAAACCCATTATTCTGTGTGAGATTGTGACTCAAGTTTAGGAGACTTGTTACAAGTGGTATCAGAGCAGAGTTGGATTCCGGGACAAGATGCAGGCTTTGAAGAAGAAGATAGAAGAACAAGAGGAGCTTATCCATAGATTGAATGCAGAATTACATAAAGAAAGATCCAACAAACAAAAAGAGGCTACTGCAAATGCTTTCATGGACCTCAATGCTGAAGGTGGTAATGGTGCGGGCACATCAAACGCATGTAGAGCTAGACGGCAACATGAACCTAAAGAGGACGATGATGCAGGTGAATCTGCACTCAAGCAAGTGTTCAAAAGAGCAAAATTAAATGAATTTGATGGTGAGAAGAAAACTGGAGAGGATCTTGAAGCATGGATTGAGGAACTTGAAGATTTCTTTGACCTGCGCATATTTAGTGAGGAATCAAAAGCAAAGGTGGCAATTCTGCATCTGCGAGGAGTCGCAAAACTATGGTGGAAATCTTATATACAGACAAGAACATGTGAAGGTCCGATCCTCTAGAAAGAATTTCGAGAGCAAGCAGAGAATCATTATTGTTCTCCCCATTATCGGATGGAAAAGAAAATGGAATTCTACTCTTTCAAGCAGCATGAGGATGATAGATATAACTTGTCTGTTGAAGAATATAAGGAGAAATTTTTGCGTTTACATAAGTATGAACTAGAAGTTTCTCGAGATGCGCTGAAAAGCAAGTTTATTGAGGGTTTGCGGGAAGAGCTTCGCTATCAAGTAAAGGGGTCCGGATGTGTAGATTTTCTTGATGCGGTTGCAAAAGCAAAAAACTTTGAGAAGATGGAGAAGTTTACCACGAAAAAGGCATTCAAATCAAGGTTTATCTCAATAGGATATCGACCCCCAAGACCTATTTCAATAAATCAAAATGCACAGAGATCGACTAACTCTATTAACAGTCAAGGAGGAAGACCAAAGCTGAAGCAAACGGATACACCTAAGAAGCAAGAAGTTATGCACTAGCAACGTGATTCTGATTTCCTGGAGCGGGCTAAGAGGCTAGGACTTTGTTTTCGATGTGGAGAACAAGGACATCACACTTTTGAATGTCCAAACAAGGCCATCAACCGTTCTATGCAAGCGAAGATAACTCATCTACAAGAAGAAAACATGACAATTGAGGAAGCGGATGATCAAGGTAAGTGTTCTAGCCCTAGACTTCACGCATGAAAACTTCTTCTCATTCAAGGGTATCGGTGATTAGGATTATGGGGGACATATCCTCACGTAAGGTTAGTTTCTTGATTGATTCGGGTAGTACAAATTGTTTCCTTTCACTTAAGATGGCAGAAGCTTTAGGGTTGCATATTGAGATGGAGACTAAAAGACCTCTACAGATGGCTAATGGTAGGATACACTATACTCGAGGTTGTATTGAGAATCTTGATTTTATGTTAGGAGAACATAAGTTTTTGGGTACCTTCCATGTAATTGAAATGAGAGAATGTGATGTAATCATCGGAATGGACTGGTTAGTTCATAACAGTGTCGTGCTTAATTGTGAAAGCTGGATCCTTACTTTGAAAATAGAAGGGAAGGAACATCGTCTTGTAGGTAAGTGTAATTCAAGTTTTTCTCGTATTTCTACAATAAAGTTGATTAGGGGTATTCGACAGGGTTGTGAGACATATTTGGTTTATGTGCATGACCTTCAGGAGAAGAAGAAAGAAGAGGAAATACCGGAATATGTTAAAAAACTTTTAGATGAGTACGTAGATGTATTTCTTGATGATCTACCCGGCATGCCTCCTCCTAGGAAAATTGACCATGCTATAGACCTTTATCCAAGAAGTGAGCCTTTTTCTAGAGCACCTTATAGGTTCAATATTGATGAATTGAAAGAGTTGAAGCTCCAATTGGATGATCTATTGAAGAAGGAGTTGATAAGACCTAGTGTTTCACCTTGGGGAGCACATGTTTTGTTTCAGAAAAAGAAAGATGGTTCACACAGACTTTGTATTGACTATAGGGGATTGAACAAGAAAACCATTAAGAACAAGTATCTACTGCCACACATAGATGAACTGCTGAGTCAATTGAGTGGTGCCACAGTATTCACTAAAATTGACTTAAGATCGGGATATCATCAAATTAGAGTAAAGTCTGAGGACATACCCAAAAGCGCTTTTAGAACACGATATGGTCATTACGAGTTCACAGTTTTGCGTTTTGGATTAACAAATGCTCCTGCAACATTTATGCGTTTGATGAATAATGTGTTTCATGAATATCTCGATGAATTTATATTAGTTTTTCTTGACGATATTTTTGTGTATTCTAAGGATGATGATGAACATGCATTGCATCTCAGGAAGACTTTACAAAAACTAAGAGAGCATAAACTATATGGTAAGATGAGTAAATGTTTTTTTGCAAAACGGGAAGTGACTTATTTGGGGAGAGTTGTTTGTAAGGAAGGGATTCATATAGATCCTGAGAAAGTTAAAAGCATAGTTGACTGGCCTACACCCAAATGTGTGAGGGATGTGAGATGCTTCCTTGGTTTGGCACAATATGAGAGGGTACACATTAGGGAGTTTTCTCGAATTGCAAATCCTCTTACAGAATTGACAAAGAAAAATAGAGAGTTCACATGGAACGATGAGTGTCAAAAGGCGTTTGACGAATTAAAACAGAAAGTTATAAAAAATTGTGTGCTAAAGATACCTGAGTTAGGGAAGCCTTTTATTGTTGCATGTGATGCTAGTGGAAGCCAAATCGGATGCGTTCTTTCACAAGAAGGGAGGGTAGTGGCTTATGAGTCAAGGAAATTAAGGAAACATGAACTAAATTATACAACACATGACTTAGGAATGCTTGCAGTTGTTCATGCACTTAAACATTGGAGACACTTATTGCTATGAGTAAAGTTTGAATTAAGAATAGATCATCAGAGCCTTAAATACATATTTACTCAACCTTTACTTAACAATAGACAAAAAACGATGGATCCAATTGCTAAGTGAATATGATTTTGATATTAAATACTTAGCAGGAAAAGAAAACAAGGTGGCAGATGCTTTGAGTCGTAAACCCCTATGCAGTTCAATTTCTATTTTATCCTTTGATTTTGATATTGGAAAAGAATTAAACGAAGATTTATTTCATGCAGCAATCTTGGAATTTTTGGGTATGAATCCAGGTTCTATGTTTCAGGGAAAATTTCATCTGAGAAATAATGATTTGTATTGTAATTCTCGTTTATGTATTTCTTCGGAATCTGTTTTGAAAGAAAAGATCCTGCATGACTGTCATGATGCACCTTTCTCTGCACACCCTGGTTTTTCTAGAACTTATGCAAAAGTGAAAGCTTCATATTACTCGCCACGTATGAAATATGATATTAAGAGGTATGTCGAAGAATCTCTGAAATGGCAACAGGTTAAGGACGAATTTAAAAGGAGTCCTGGCATGTTACAACCATTAGATGTGCCTGATCAAAAATGGGAATCCATCTCTATGGATTTCATAACAAAGTTGCCTGTGACCAGAAGTGGGCATGATACCATCTTTGTTGTCGTGGACCGTCTAATAAAGATGGCACATTTTCTTCCCATGAGGAAAACTGATACAGCTTTGCATGTTGCTAAACTTTTCATAAAAGAAATTTTTAGGTTACATGGTATACCCAAAAGTATAATTTCTGATAGGGATGCAAGGTTCACATCTAATTTTTGGAAAGCAACATTTCAATCCATAGGAACAGAATTACGCATGAGTACTGCATTTCATCCTCAAACCGATGGTGAGACCAAGAGGGTTAAAAGGGTGCTTGAGGATATGTTACGCATGTATGTGAATGATAAGCAAAACAATTGGACTGAATATTTGCCCTTGGTTGAGTATGCATATAATAGTGCATGGCATTCCTCTATTAAGATGACACCTTTTGAAGCAATGTATGGTTATAATTGCTTGCTGCCGCATTCACATTTTAATTCACAGAATCAAGTTGAAATATCCAAACAGATGCTTGAAAACATGGATTTGGAGCTAAATAAAGTAAGGAAAAACATGAAAGATGCACAGAAACGTGAGAAATTATATCATGATCTCAAAAAGAGGCCCTTGGAATTTAGAACAAATGATCTGGTTTTTTTGAAAGTGAGTCCTTCTAAATCAAATATGGTTTTAGGCAAAGATCGTCGATTGTCTCCTCGTTATGCTGGTCCTTTCAAAATCTTAAAGAAAATAGTTTTTGTTGCATATTTACTTGACCTACCTAATACTTTGAAAATTCATCCAGTTTTCCATGTTGGATTACTTAAAAAGTATGTTCCTAATGCTGATCATGTTTTGCAGGACAAATCTAAGTTGAAGGAAGATGCCACTTTTCAACTTGAACTAGAAGTTATATTGGATAGGAGAGTTAGACATCTTAGGAATCGTGAAATAGTGGAAATTTTAGTAAAGTGGTTTGCATATCCTATTGAAGATTCAACATGGGTTGGTTTAGATGAGTTTATGGGACATTATCCTTCTTTCCAACTCTGAGGACAGAGTTCTTTAAAGAGGGGGAGAATTGTAAGATTCCACATTGATTTTCCACCTAGAGAAAAAAAAAAGATGTGTAGGTAATAATGAAATTTTATGTTTAGGATATTTTGATCATGTCTACAAAATTTTGTAGCAATAAGTTTTTACATTCTCTCTCTAGAAAGTTGTTGCATGAAATTTGTATGTTAATTTCGAGCATGAAGATGAAGGAAATTGAAAAAGTGTTGTATGAGAGAAAGGTAGAGTATTCTTAGTAGAAAAACTTTACCTGATTGAATTTTTTGTAGTTCCTATGTTTTATGTCTCATTTGGTTCCATGAAGATAGACTAATGAAGAGATTTTTCATGTTTTTTCATCTCTCTCTAGAATACTCGATTTTGCAGGGCCCAAAAGTGATATCTGGAAGCAGATTTGGACCTGAGGCGTCTCTAACATTATTGTACAGATTTAAGAACTGAATATTTTTGTCTCTCACAAGGATTCCTCACTGTTTTTGAGTTACAGGGTTTTGAAAAGTGTCGTTTTCCAACACTTAAAAAAAAAGAAAAAAGAGAAGTCTTCATTCATTCATCTTATTCATGTTCGCGGATTTAGAAAACGCACATGGGTATATGGGTTATTTTTGGGTGATTGACGTGTGTGTGAGTGCGTTGCAGGGATTACCTCTATTTTTGCAGGTACGATTCTTGATGGTGGACATGAAAAGTAGATGCATGGGTGGTCCGGAAGTCTTGCATGAGACATGCGAAAAGATGCTATCTTGGAGCATGCAGATTCTAAAAGTGCGGGTCTAGGAAGGCGTGATTGGTCGTGCGCTGGCGAAAGGCAGAGATCCAAAAAAGACGAAGACTGAGAGATAGAAAAGGATGATGGTCGTACAGCCATTACGATCGTTTTTCGGCTTCTGGAATTGCTATTGAGATTGAGATTGAGATTGAGATTGAGATTGTGATTGTGATTGTGATTGAGATTGGGATTGAGATTGTGATTGTGATTGAGATTGGGATTGAGATTAGCTCGGGGGTGGTCGGGTGGATGAGGCTTCACATTGAAGCAATCTAATAGATTTTATAACGCAGATCAGAACTACTTGTAAATCTGCACAGATAATAAAACTCTCTCTCTTCTTGTTGTGCGTATCCTGTGTTTGCCTTCTTTATATCTTGTGGTGTCGAAACCCATTATTCTGTGTGAGATTGTGATTCAAGTTTAGGAGACTTGTTACAAGTGGTATCAGAGCAGAGTTGGATTCCGGGACAAGATGTAGGCTTTGAAGAAGAAGATAGAAGAACAAGAGGAGCTTATCCGTAGAGTGAATGCAGAATTACATAAAGAAAGATCCAACAAACAAAAAGAGGCTACTGCAAATGCTTTCATGGACCTCAATGCTGAAGGTGGTAATGGTGCGGGCACATCAAACGCACGTAGAGCTAGACGGCAACGTGAACCTGAAGAGGACGATGATGCAGGTGAATCTGCACTCAAGCAAGTGTTCAAAAGAGCAAAATTAAATGAATTTGATGGTGAGAAGAAAACTGGAGAGGATCTTGAAGCATGGATTGAGGAACTTGAAGATTTCTTTGACCTGTGCGTATTTAGTGAGGAATTAAAAGCAAAGGTGGCAATTGTGCATCTGCGAGGAGTCGCAAAACTGTGGTGGAAATCTTATATACAGACAAGAACATGTGAAGGTCCGATCCTCTGGAAAGAATTTCGAGAGCAAGCAGAGAATCGTTATTGTTCTCCACAATATCGGATGGAAAAGAAAATGGAATTCTACTCTTTCAAGCAGCATGAGGATGATAGATATAACTTGTCTGTTGAAGAATATAAGGAGAAATTTTTGCGTTTACATAAGTATGCACTAGAAGTTTCTAGAGATGCGCTGAAAAGCAAGTTTATTGAGGGTTTGCGGGAAGAGCTTCGCTATCAAGTAAAGGGGTCCGGATGTGTAGATTTTCTTGATGCGGTTGCAAAAGCAGAAAACTTTGAGAAGATGGAGAAGTTTACCACGAAAAAGGCATTCAAATCAAGGTTTATCTCAACAGGACATCGACCCCCAAGACCTATTTCAATAAATCAAAATGGATAGAGATCGACTAACTCTATTAACGGTCAAGGAGGAAGACCAAAGCCGAAGCAAACGGATACACCTAAGAAGCAAGAAGTTATGCACTGGCAACGTGAATCTGATTTCCTGGAGCGGGCTAAGAGGCTGGGACTTTGTTTTCGATGTGGAGAACAAGGACATCGCACTTTTGAATGTCCAAACAAGGCCATCAACCCTTCTATGCAAGCGAAGATAGCTCATCTACAAGAAGAGAACATGACAATTGAGGAAGCGGATGATCAAGGTAAGTGTTCTAGCCCTAGACTTCAATGCATGAAAACTTCTTCTCATTCAAGGGCATCGGTGATTAGGAGTATGGGGGACATATCCTCACGTAAGGTTAGTTTCTTGATTGATTCGGGTAGTACAAATTGTTTCCTTTCACTTAAGATGGCATAAGCTTTCGGGTTGCATATTGAGATGTAGACTAAAAGACCTGTACAGATGGCTAATGGTAGGATACACTATACTCGAGGCTGTATTGAGAATCTTGATTTTATGATAGGAGAACATAAGTTTTTGGGTACCTTCCATGTAATTGAAATGAGAGAATGTGATGTAATCATCGGAATGGACTGGTTAGTTCATAACAGTGTCGTGATTGATTGTGAAAGCGGGATCCTTACTTTGAAAACAGAAGGGAAGGAACATCGTTTTGCAGGCAAGTGTAATTCAAGTTTTCTCCTATTTCTGCAATAAAGTTGATTAGGGGTATTCGACAGGGTTGTGAGACATATTTGGTTTATGTGCATGACCTTCAGGAGAAGAAGAAAGAAGAGGAAATACTGGAAAATATGTTAAAAAACTTTAAGATGAGTATGCAGATGTATTTCCTGATGATCTACCGGGCATGCCTCCTCCTAGGAAAATTGACCATGCTATAGACCTTTATCTAGGAAGTGAGCCTTATTGTAGAGCACCTTATAGGTTCAATATTGATGAATTGAAAGAGTTGAAGCTCCAATTGGATGATCTATTGAAGAAGGAGTTGATAAGACCTAGTGTTTCACCTTGGGGAGCACATGTTTTGTTTCAGAAAAAGAAAGATGGTTCATACAGACTTTGTATTGACTATAGGGGATTGAACAAGAAAACCATTAAGAACAAGTATCCACTGTCACACATAGATGAACTGCTGAGTCAATTGAGTGGTGCCATAGTATTCATTAAAATTGACTTAAGATCGGGATATCATCAAATTAGAGTAAAGTCTGAGGACATACCCAAAACCGCTTTTAGAACACGATATGGCCATTACGAGTTCACAGTTTTGCCTTTTGGATTAACAAATGCTCCTGCAACATTTATGTGTTTGATGAATAATGTGTTTCATGAATATCTCGATGAATTTATATTAGTTTTTCTTGACGATATTTTTGTGTATTCTAAGGATGATGATGAACATGCATTGCATCTCAGGAAGACTTTACAAAAACTAAGAGAGCATAAACTATATGGTAAGATGAGTAAATGTTTTTTTGCAAAAGGGGAAGTGACTTATTTGGGGAGAGTTGTTTCTAAGGAAGGGATTCATATAGATCCTGAGAAAGTTAAAAGCATAGTTGACTGGCCTACACCCAAATGTGTGAGGGATGTGAGAAGCTTTCTTTGTTTGGCATGATGGAGAGTGTTAATCTCCAAAAGAACAAGCTATCCTTGGTATTAGACCACCTCTAGACCAAGAATAACTTTAGACTCCACATAATTTTGGAAATCCACTAACACATTACCAAGAAGTTGACTAACTTTGAAGAAATCACTTCTCTGAAAAGTCTGCTGCAGATTAATCACTCATTGACTAATCAATTCTGTAAAGTTTTTAATAAAACTTTGCACAATGCTTCACCTTAAGATTGCGCACCTTCTCCAACTTAAATCTCTGCAAATGATTCAGTATACTCTGAGAAATCATACAAACAATTTACCTATGTGTAGAACACCTTCTCTGCAGTAGCGACTTTGACACCTGTAACTTCTTAGCTATAGTTCTCCCAATGTCGAACCCGTTTGATCAAGATCTTTTAGCCATAGATAGCTTATCTTTCAACTTAGATTTTGAGCCCTCACTTGTGTAAAACTTTACACTATGCACTGAGCAATGTTCATTTCTCTGAACATGAAATCTGCGCCAGTTTTGTCGACTCTCAGAACATCATCACATATGAATGTTCCTATGCAAAATTCTCTTAACCTGATGACAATTAGACTCTCAAATTCTAGCCATAGATTGATTAACTATGGACTTAGATATGTTCAGAAGGATTTCTCAAAAGATTAACTACAGAAGCAGCAGACACCAAAACATCGGGCGCGAGATTTTCTTGATTACTCAGAAAAATTTCAACTACATTGAAGAGACAACTTCAACTAACTTTCATGTGTCCAATGACACTTTCTACAACTGATTTCTCTCTTCCTATTCTCTATCTCTTATGCCCCAACTTTTTCAAAACATTTATAGGCAAATATGTACAAACTTATGACTAATCAAAAGTGTGAGTCATCTGTATATGAACTAATGTACATATGTGTACATAGCTTTGGATTTCTGAGTATGTCCTTCCTTCAAACTTCTGAATTTGTTCTCTTCTTGATTTCTTGACTTCATTTCTTCATAAACCTTCAATTGATGATTGATATGCACCAACAGCTCCCCCTCAATCATTAATTGAGGTTTTTCTCTATCTTCTTAATACCTGCCATATCCTTGAATCTCTGTAGCTTTGGTCCATCTAGACTTTTTGTCATCATGTCTGCAAGTTGATCTTTTGTAGGAGTATGCATAACCTCAATTTCCTTATCAATGACCTTCTCTCTCAGAAAATGATATTGTATTTCAATATGCTTAGTTCTAGCATGAAACACAGGATTAGCTACCAAGTATAGAGAACTCATATTGTCTCCACAAATAATAGGAGTACTTTGAATCACATCAAAAACCTTCATAAGTGTCTTTAGCCAAATTAACTCCTTTGCAGCTTCCACCATACCTTTATATTCTGCTTCTGTAGATGACAAAGCAACTGTATGTTGCTTCTTAGAACACCATGAAATCAATTTGTCTCCTACATAGCACAAATATCCATGTGTTGATCTTCTATCATCCACATTACCTGCCCAATCTGCATCACTATATATCTTCACTCTTGTATCAGAAGTAAATCCATAGTACAGCCCTTCTTTGAGTGTACCTTTGATGTACCTAAGTACTCTTTGTCCTGCAATCCAATGTTCCTTTCTAGGACAATGCATGAATTGTGAAAGCACACCAACTGCATATGATAAATCAGGCCTTGTCAATGTAGCATAAATCAAGCTACCAACCAAACTTTGATAGAGCTTCATGTCTCTGAATTCTTCTCCTCCAAATATAGACAATTTATGGTTTACTTCCAATGGTGTAGGTGCAAGCCTGCAATCTTCCATTTTAAATTTGGTTAGCAAATTTTTAAGATACCTTTCTTGGGTCACATATACTCCATGTTGAGTATATAAAATCTCTATTCCTAAGAAGAATGACAAGTTCCCCAAATCACTGATTTTGAACTCTTTCTCCATCTGCTTCTTGATCATTTGTATTCCTTTATCATCTGTTCCCGTAAGTATTATGTCATCAACATAAATACAAACATAAATGAATCCATCTTCACTTGCTTTGACTAGCAAGCTACTATCTGCCTTTGATGCTTGAAATCCAAAATCATTCAAGAATTTTACAAGCTTATAATTCCATGCCCTTGGGGCCTGCTTTAATCCATACAAAGCTCTCTTGAGCTTACACACATAATTTTGATTCACTTGCTCCATGTAAACTTCATCTGAAATGTAACCATTTAAAAAAGCATTTTTAACATCTAATTGAGATAGCTTCCAACCTTTACAAGCAGCAATTGCTATGAGAGTTCTGATGGTTGTCATCTTTGCCATAGGACTATAAGTCTCATCATAGTCCACTCCATATGTCTATGCATACCCTTTCACAACAAGTCTGGTTTTGTACCTAGACACACTTCCATCTGCAAATCTTTTTGTTTTGTAAACCCACTTACATCCAATAATTTTCTGGCTATTAGGTTTAGGAACCAGATCCCAAGTCTGATTCTCTATCAATGCATCATACTCCTCTTGCATGGCTTCTTCCCAATTTCTCTTGCCTTTGGCTTCATCATATGTAGATGGATCTTCATCTGCTTTTACCAAATAAGCATAATCTTTAGTAGTCAAGAATGAGGTGTCATAGCTATACCTTGTAGGTTGCCATTTGTGCCTAGATGATCTCCTAACTTCTGCACTTTTTGAAGTCTCTGGTTCATCACATTCTGGATCAAACCTTGGCCTCTCTTCAACTTCAACCTGTACTTCATTATACTCATTTTCATCAAGTAATTGAATCTTTGCTTTACCTTTCCTTTGATCCACTACTTCTTCAACATCTGCATGTACATTATATTTACCTGCATACCAAGTACCTTGCTCATCAAATGTAACATCCTTGGATACAAGGAATTGCTTTATGGATGGACTCCACAACCTGTATCCCATTTGCTTATCATCATAACCAATGAATACATACTTTTCTGCCTTAGGCTCCAACTTATGCCTCAATTGAGATGGCACATATGCATATGCCAAGCATCCAAATATTCTGCAATGATCCAAGGTAGGTCTTTTACCCCACCAAGCTTCATATGGTGTCATACCTTGCAAAGCTTTACAAGGCAATCTATTGACCAAATAAGTAGCTGTATTTACAGCCTCTGCCCACAAATAATTTGGGCAATTCTTCTCTTTCATCATGGACCTTGCAAACTCAACAAGAGTCCTATTTCTTCTTTCTGCTACCCCATTTTGTTGAGGAGAGTACCTGCAAGTAACTTCTCTCTTTATACCTGCATTCCACAAGTAATCATTGAATTCATTTGAAAAATACTCTCCCCCTCCTTAGTCTCTTCAATTTTTGACCTGTAATCCTTTCTGCATATGCATGATAGTGTTTAAATGTATTAAACACTTTTGATTTTTCTTTAATCACATAAATTGTGATCCATCTGGTAGCATCATCAACATATATGACATAATATCTTGAACCATTTATACTAAAGTCCTTTGAAGGACCCCACACATCTGTATGCACCAACTCAAGTCTTTCTGAATACATAAACCCATGCTTGGAATAGGATTGCTTATGGGCCTTACCTAATTGACATGCCTCACATCTGTATGTCATGTGTTGACCTGCAATGTTAGGCAACCCAAGCACTGAATCATTGTTAATCATTTCTTTAATACCTCTCTCATTGAAATGTCCAAGTCTTTTATGCCAAAGATCCAATTCAGATACCTTCTGCTCTCCATATGTGAACATAGCATGTCCAACATTTCCTTGTACCTTCAATGTGAAGAGCCTTCCTTCTTTCTTTCCTGTAACAACCTGTTTATACCCTTGACTAGGGTCTTCAACATAGACTCCATCATTGGTGAACCTTACCTCATATCCTTTTTCCACAATTTGACCTACACTGATCAAATTCTTTGGAATTGTGGGAACATAAAGAACCTTACTCAGAAGAGTGCTCCCATCTTTAGCCTTGACTGAACCAATTGACTTTACTTTATGCTTTGTATTATCACCTGTTTGAACTGTATGGTTAATTGCATTATGATCTAGATCAATCATCAAAGCAATATTTCCACTTAAATGATTACTACATCCTGAATCAATATAGAATACTCTCATGTCCTCATGTGAGGTTTCATATGTTGCATTCATAATGAGAGTCGAATCCTCCTTCTGATCTGATGCATAGTTGTAGTAGGTGTTATTATAGGATTGATTTTGGAAGCTTCTTCCTCCACCTCTTCCAGAAGAATTCCTACCACCTCTACCTCTGAAGTTTCCTCTCTGAAATCTACCACCTCTTGCTCTTTGATTAAAGTTCTGATAATTACCATTGTTCTGATTATTGTGCCAACAATCATGAGATAGATGATTGGTCTTACCACATATCCAACAAGCTCTTGCACTATCTTTGTTGTTTCTGCCTCTTCCTCTACTTCTACCATTTCCTTTTCCTCTTATGAAATTTGCTTGGTTTGAAGTACCTTCTTCTTCACCTGATTGTTGCTTTCCTTTGTTAGCTTTCTTCTTGTCTTTAGAGTACATTGCATGACCTGCACTCTTATCAACATCTCCTTTGACATCATTCTCAAAAGTTAGCATATGACCTAACAATTGATTCAAATCAGGAGTGAAGTGATCTAATGAAAGTTCTGTAGACAGAATAAAAGGCTTCCACTTCTCATCTCCTCTTAGCCCTGTGAGAATTTGTCTTACCAATTTATCTTCTTCAATATCTTCATCCACTGCACCTAAAGAATCTGCAATGTCCTTCATCTTTGTCACATAATCAGAGATTGATGGTGAGGCCTTCTTCTTGAAAGTAGTAAATTCTGCCCATAGTGAAGCCTTCCTTGATTTGGTTGTGTTTTGGAAATGCTCTTCCAAAGCATTCCAAATGTCACTTGCACTTTCAAGTCCTCTAATGTGAGGAAGCAAATAGTCATTGACTGCCATGTAGATTATGCTCCTTGCTTGAGCATCCTTCTTCATCCAATTCTTTAGATCTGACAATTCTTCCCTAGTTGGAACACTAGGATCTCTGAACTGAGGCTTCTCTTCTTCACCTGTAATGTATGCTATCAAATCTTTGCTCATCAGATGAGCTTCCATTCTCATAGACCAAGCTGGATAGTTCTCTCTATCCAACTTTTCAATTTGGAGACTATCTCCCATCCTTGCTTCACATGTAGTCTCAAAGCTTTAGACTTTACAAGAAATAAATGTACCTTAACTTCGAGTGTTGCTTCTTCTGATCCTTTTGATAATCTTTGCGTGTCTCCCTTCAATCTTTCTTCAACACTTTATCCTTCTGAACCCTCGAAATGTAAAACTTGTATGTCTGCAGCAGTTGGAGTCTTCCTTTCCTTAATTTTGACACAACCTACTCTGATACCACTGATGGAGAGTGTTAATCTCCAAAAGAACAAGCTATCCTTGGTATTAGACCACCTCTAGACCAAGAATAACTTTAGACTCCACATAATTTTGGAAATCCACTAACACATTACCACGAAGTTGACTAACTTTGAAGAAATCACTTCTCTGAAAAGTCTGCTGCAGATTAATCACTCATTGACTAATCAATTCTGTAAAGTTTTTAATAAAACTTTGCACAATGCTTCGCCTTAAGATTGCGCACCTTCTCCAACTTAAATCTCTGCAAATGATTCAGTATACTCTGAGAAATCATACAAACAATTTACCTATGTGTAGAACACCTTCTCTGCAGTAGCGACTTTGACACCTGTAACTTCTTAGCTATAGTTCTCCCAATGTCGAACCCGTTTGATCAAGATCTTTTAGCCATAGATAGCTTATCTTTCAACTTAGATTTTGAGCCCTCACTTGTGTAAAACTTTACACTATGCACTGAGCAATGTTCATTTCTCTGAACATGAAATCTGCGCCAGTTTTGTCGACTCTCAGAACATCATCACATATGAATGTTCCTATGCAAAATTCTCTTAACCTGATGACAATTAGACTCTCAAATTCTAGCCATAGATTGATTAACTATGGACTTAGATATGTTCAGAAGGATTTCTCAAAAGATTAACTACAGAAGCAGCAGACACCAAAACATCGGGCGCGAGATTTTCTTGATTACTCAGAAAAATTTCAACTACATTGAAGAGATAACTTCAACTAACTTTCATGTGTCCAATGACACTTTCTACAACTGATTTCTCTCTTCCTATTCTCTATCTCTTATGCCCCGACTTTTTCAAAACATTTATAGGCAAATATGTACAAACTTATGACTAATCAAAAGTGTGAGTCATCTGTATATGAACTAATGTACATATGTGTACATAGCTTTGGATTTCTGAGTATGTCCTTCCTTCAAACTTCTGAATTTGTTCTCTTCTTGATTTCTTGACTTCATTTCTTCATAAACCTTCAATTGATGATTGATATGCACCAACATGGCACAATATGAGAGGGCACACATTAGGGAGTTTTCTCAAATTGCAAATTCTCTTACAGAATTGACAAAGAAAAATAGAGAGTTCACATGGAACGATGAGTGTCAAAAGGCGTTTGACGAATTAAAACAGAAAGTTATCAAAAATTGTGTGCTAAAGATACCTGAGTTAGGGAAGCCTTTTATTGTTGCATGTGATGCTAGTGGAAGCCAAATCGGATGCGTTCTTTCACAAGAAGGGAGGGTAGTGGCTTATGAGTCAAGGAAATTAAGGAAACATGAACTAAAGGATGCGTTCTTTCACAAGAAGGGAGGGTAGTGGCTTATGAGTCAAGGAAATTAAGGAAACATGAACTAAATTATACAACACATGACTTAGAAATGCTTGCAGTTGTTCATGCACTTAAACATTGGAGACACTTATTGCTAGGAGTAAATTTTGAATTAAGAACAGATCATCACAGCCTTAAATACATATTTACTCAACCTTTAATTAACAATAGACAAAAAACGATGGATCCAATTGCTAAGTGAATATGATTTTGATATTAAATACTTAGCAGGAAAAGAAAACAAGGTGGCCGATGCTTTGAGTCGTAACCCCTATGCAGTTCAATTTCTATTTTATCCTCTGATTTTGATATTGGAAAAGAATTAAAAGAAGATTTATTTTATGGAGCAATCTTGGAATTTTTGGGTATGAATCTAGGTTCTATGTTTCAGGGAAAATTTCATCTGAGAAATAATGATTTTTATTGTAATTCTCGTTTATGTATTTCTTCAGAATCTGTTTTGAAAGAAAAGATCCTGCATGACTGTCATGATGCACCTTTCTCTGGACACCCTGGTTTTTCTAGAACTTATGCAAAAGTGAAAGCTTCATATTACTGGCCACATATGAAATATGATATTAAGAGGTATGTCGAAGAATGTCTGAAATGTCAACAGGTTAAGGCCAAATTTAAAAGGAGTCCTGGCATGTTACAACCATTAGATGTGCCTGATCAAAAATGGGAATCCATCTCTATGGATTTCATAACAAAGTTGCCTGTGACCAGAAGTGGGCATGATACCATCTTTGTTGTCGTGGACCGTCTTACAAAGATGGCACATTTTCTTCCCATGAGGAAAACTGATATAGCTTTGCATGTTGCTAAACTTTTCATAAAAGAAATTTTTAGGTTACATGGTATACCCAAAAGTATAATTTCTGATAGGGATGCAATGTTCACATCTAATTTTTGGAAAGCAACATTTCAATCCATAGGAACAGAATTATGCATGAGTACTGCATTTCATCCTCAAACCGATGGTGAGACCGAGAGGGTTAACAGGGTGCTTGAGGATATGTTACGCATGTATGTGAATGATAAGCAAAACAATTGGACTGAATATTTACCCTTGGTTGAGTATGCATATAATAGTGCATGGCATTCCTCTATTAAGATGACACCTTTTGAAGCAATGTATGGTTATAATTGCTTGCTGCCGCATTCACTTTTTAATTCACAGAATCAGGTTGAAATATCCAAACACATGCTTGAAAACATGGATTTGGAGCTAAATAAGGTAAGGAAAAACATGAAAGATGCACGGAAACGTCAGAAATTATATCATGATCTCAAAAAGAGGCCCTTGGAATTTAGAACAAATAATCTGGTTTTTTTGAAAGTGAGTCCTTCTAAATCAAATATGGTTTTAGGCAAAGATCGTCGATTGTCTCCTCGTTATGCTGGTCCTTTCAAAATTGTAAAGAAAAGTGTTTTTGTTGCATATTTACTTGACCTACCTAATACTTTGAAAATTCATCCAGTCTTCCATGTTGGATTACTTAAAAAGTATGTTCCTAATGCTGATCATGTTTTGGAGGACAAATCTAAGTTGAAGGAAGATGCCACTTTTCAACTTGAACCAGAAGCTATATTGGATAGGAGAGTTAGACATCTTAGGAATCGTGAAATAGTGGAAATTTTAGTAAAGTGGTTTGCATATCCTATTGAAGATTCAACATGGGTTGGTTTAGATGAGTTTATGGGACATTATCCTTCTTTCCAACTCCGAGGACAGAGTTCTTTAAAGAGGGGGAGAATTGTAAGATGCCACGTTGATTTTCCACCTGGAAAAAAAAAAAGATGTGTAGGTAATAATGAAATTTTATGTTTAGGATATCTTGATCATGTCTACAAAATTTTGTAGCAATAAGTTTTTACATTCTCTCTCTAGAAAGTTGTCGCATGAAATTTGTATGTTAATTTCGAGCATGAAGATGAAGGAATCTGAAAAAGTGTTGTATGAAAGAAAGGTAGAGTATTCTTAGTAGAAAAACTTTACCTGATTGAATTTTTTGTAGTTCCTATGTTTTATGTCTCATTTGGTTCCATGAAGATAGGCTAATGAAGAGATTTTTCATGTTTTTTCATCTCTCTCTAGAATATTCGATTTTGCAAGGCCCAAAAGTGATATCTCGAAGCAGATTTGGACCTGAGGCGTCTCTGACATTATTGTATAGATTTAAGAACTAAATATTTTTGTCTCTCACAAGCTCAAACTGATTCCTCACTGTTTTGAGTTACAGAGTTTTGAAAAGTGTCGTTTTCCAACACTTTAAAAAAAAAAAAAGAGAAGCCTTCATTCATTCATCTTATTCATGTTTGCGGATCTAGAAAACGCACATGGGTATATGGGTTATTTTTGGGTGATTGACGTGTGTGTGAGTGCGTTGCAGGGATTACCTCTATTTTTGCAGGTACGATTCTTGATGGTGGACATGAAAAGTAGATGCATGGGTGGTCCGGAAGTCTTGCATGAGACATGCGAAAAGATGCTATCTTAGAGCATGCAGATTCTAAAAGTGCGGGTCTAGGAAGGCGTGATTGGTCGTGCCCTGGCGAAAGGCAGAGATCCCAAAAAGACGAAGACTGAGAGATAGAAAAGGATGATGGTTGTACAGTCATTACGATCGTTTTTCGGCTTTTGGAATTGCGATTGAGATTGAGATTGAGATTGAGATTGAGATTGTGATTGTGATTGAGATTGGGATTGAGATTGTGATTGTGATTGAGATTGAGATTGAGATCAGCTCGGGGGTGGTTGGGTGGATGAGGCTTCACATTGAAGCAATCTGATAGATTTTGTAACGCAGATCAGAACTACTTGTAAATCTGCACAGATAATAAAATTCTCTCTCTTCTTGTTCGGGCGTATACTCTGTTTGCCTTCTTTATATCTTGTGGTGTCGAAACCCATTATTCTGTGTGAGATTGTGACTCAAGTTTAGGAGACTTGTTACAAGTGGTATCAGAGCAGAGTTGGATTCCGGGACAAGATGTAGGCTTTGAAGAAGAAGATAGAAGAACAAGAGGAGCTTATCCGTAGAGTGAATGCAGAATTACATAAAGAAAGATCCAACAAACAAAAAGAGGCTACTGCAAATGCTTTCATGGACCTCAATGCTAAAGGTGGTAATGGTGTGGGCACATCAAACGCACCTAGAGCTAGACGGCAACGTGAACCTGAAGAGGACGATGATGTAGGTGAATCTGCACTCAAGCAAGTGTTCAAAAGAGCAAAATTAAATGAATTTGATGGTGAGAAGAAAACTGGAGAGGATCTTGAAGCATGGATTGAGGAACTTGAAGATTTCTTTGACCTGCGCGTATTTAGTGAGGAATCAAAAGCAAAGGTGGAAATTCTGCATCTGCGAGGAGTCACAAAACTGTGGTGGAAATCTTATATACAGACAAGAACATGTGAAGGTCCGATCCTCTGGAAAGAATTTCGAGAGCAAGCAGAGAATCGTTATTGTTCTCCACATTATCGGATGGAAAAGAAAATGGAATTCTACTCTTTCAAGCAGCCTGAGGATGATAGATATAACTTGTCTGTTAAAGAATGTAAGGAGAAATTTTTGCGTTTACATAAGTATGCACTAGAAGTTTCTGGAGATGCGCTGAAAAGCAAGTTTATTGAGGGTTTGCGGGAAGAGCTTCGCTATCGAGTAAAGGGGTCCGGATGTGTAGATTTTCTTCATGCGGTTGCAAAAGCAGCAAACTTTGAGAAGATGGAGAAGTTTACCACGAAAAAGGCATTCAAATCAAGGTTTATCTCAACAGGACATCGACCCCCAAGACCTATTTCAATAAATCAAAATGGACAGAGATCGACTAACTCTATTAACGGTCAAGGAGGAAGACCAAAGCCGAAGCAAACGGATACACCTAAGAAGCAAGAAGTTATGCACTGGCAACGTGATTCTGATTTCCTAGAGCGGGCTAAGAGGCTGGGACTTTGTTTTCGATGTGGAGAACAAGGACATCGCACTTTTGAATGTCCAAACAAGGCCATCAACCATTCTATGCAAGCGAAGATAGCTCATCTACAAGAAGAAAACATGACAATTGAGGAAGCGGATGATCAAGGTAAGTGTTCTAGCCCTAGACTTCAATGCATGAAAACTTCTTCTCATTCAAGGGCATCGGTGATTAGGATTATGGGGGACATATCCTCACGTAAGGTTAGTTTCTTGATTGATTCGGGTAGTACAAATTGTTTCCTTTCACTTAAGATGGCAGAAGCTTTAGGGTTGCATATTGAGATGCAGACTAAAAGAGCTGTACAGATGGCTAATGGTAGGATACACTATACTCGAGGCTGTATTGAGAATCTTGATTTTATGTTAGGAGAACATAAGTTTTTGGGTACCTTCCATGTAATTGAAATGAGAGAATGTGATGTAATCATCGGAATGGACTGGTTAGTTCATAACAGTGTCGTGATTGATTGTGAAAGTGGGATCCTTACTTTGAAAATAGAAGGGAAGGAACATCGTCTTGCAGGCAAGTGTAATTCAATTTTTTTTCCTATTTCTGCAATAAAGTTGATTAGGGGTATTCGACAGGGTTGTGAGACATATTTGGTTTATGTGCATGACCTTCAGGAGAAGAAGAAAGAAGAGGAAATACCGGAATATGTTAAAAAAATTTTAGATGAGTACGCAGATGTATTTCCTGATGATCTACCGGGCATGCCTCCTCCTAGGAAAATTGACCATGCTATAGACCTTTATCCAGGAAGTGAGCCTTATTCTAGAGCACCTTATAGGTTCAATATTGATGAATTGAAAGAGTTGAAGCTCCAATTGGATGATCTAGTGAAGAAGGAGTTGATAAGACCTAGTGTTTCACCTTGGGGAGCACCTCTTTTGTTTCAGAAAAAGAAAGATGGTTCATACAGACTTTGTATTGACTATAGGGGATTGAACAAGAAAACCATTAAGAACAAGTATCCACTGCCACACATAGATGAACTGCTGAGTCAATTGAGTGGTGCCACAGTATTCACTAAAATTGACTTAAGATCGGGATATCATCAAATTAGAGTAAAGTCTGAGGACATACCCAAAACCGCTTTTAGAACACGATATGGTCATTACGAGTTCACAGTTTTGCCTTCTGGATTAACAAATGCTCCTCCAACATTTATGTGTTTGATGAATAATGTGTTTCATGAATATCTTGATGAATTTATATTAGTTTTTCTTGACGATATTTTTGTGTATTCTAAGGATGATGATGAACATGCATTGCATCTCAGGAAGACTTTACAAAAACTAAGAGAGCATAAACTATATGGTAAGATGAGTAAATGTTTTTTTGCAAAAGGGGAAGTGACTTATTTGGGGAGAGTTGTTTGTAAGGAAGGGATTCATATAGATCCTGAGAAAGTTAAAAGCATAGTTGACTGGCCTACACCCAAATGTGTGAGGGATGTGAGAAGCTTCCTTGGTTTGGCACAATATGAGAGGGCACACATTAGGGAGTTTTCTCGAATTGCAAATCCTCTTACAAAATTGACAAAGAAAAATAGAGACTTCACATGGAATGATGAGTGTCAAAAGGCGTTTGACGAATTAAAACAGAAAGTTATCGAAAATTGTGTGCTAAAGATACCTGACTTAGGGAAGCCTTTTATTGTTGCATGTGATGCTAGTGGAAGCCAAATCGGATGCGTTCTTTCACAAGAAGGGAGGGTAGTGGCTTATGAGTCAAGGAAATTAAGGAAACATGAACTAAAATATACAACACATGACTTAGAAATGCTTGCAGTTGTTCATGCACTTAAACATTGGAGACACTTATTGCTAGGAGTAAAGTTTGAATTAAGAACAGACCATCAGAACCTTAAATACATATTTACTCAACCTTTACTTAACAATAGACAAAAAACGATGGATCCAATTGCTAAGTGAATATGATTTTGATATTAAATACTTAGCAAGAAAAGAAAACAAGGTGGCCGATGCTTTGAGTCATAAACACCTATGCAGTTCAATTTCTATTTTATCCTCTGATTTTGATATTGGAAAAGAATTAAAAGAAGATTTATTTTATGCAGCAATCTTGGAATTTTTGGGTATGAATCCAGGTTCTATGTTTCAGGGAAAATTTCATCTCAGAAATAATGATTTGTATTGTAATTCTCGTTTATGTATTTCTTCAGAATCTGTTTTGAAAGAAAAGATCCTGCATGATTGTCATGATGCACCTTTCTCCGCACACCCTGATTTTTCTAGAACTTATGCAAAAGTGAAAGCTTCATATTAGTGGCCACGTATGAAATATGATATTAAGAGGTATGTCGAAGAATGTCTGAAATGTCAACAGAGTAAGGCCGAATTTAAAAGGAGTCCTGGCATGTTAGAACCATTAGATGTGCCTGATCAAAAATGGGAATCCATCTCTATGGATTTCTTAACAAAGTTGCCTGTGACCAGAAGTGGGCATGATACCATCTTTGTTGTCGTGGACCGTCTTACAAAGATGGCACATTTTCTTCCCATGAGGAAAATTGATACAGCTTTGCATGTTGCTAAACTTTTCATAAAAGAAATTTTTAGGTTACATGGTATACCCAAAAGTATAATTTCTGATAGGGATGCAAGGTTCACATCTAATTTTTGGAAAGCAACATTTCAATCCATAGGAACAGAATTATGCATGAGTACTGCATTTCATCCTCAAACCAATGGTGAGACCGAGAGGGTTAACAGGGTGCTTGAGGATATGTTACGCATGTATGTGAATGATAAGCAAAACAATTGGAATGAATATTTGCCCTTGGTTGAGTATGCATATAATAGTGCATGGCATTCCTCTATTAAGATGAAACCTTTTGAAGCAATGTATGGTTATAATTGCTTGCTGCCGCATTCACTTTTTAATTCACAGATTCAGGTTGAAATATCCAAACAGATGCTTGAAAACATGGATTTGGAGCTAAATAAGGTAAGGAAAAACATGAAAGATGCACAGAAACATCAGAAATTATATCATGATCTCAAAAAGAGGCCCTTGGAATAAGAACAAATGATCTGGTTTTTTTGAAAGTGAGTCCTTCTAAATCAAATCTAGTTTTAGGCAAAGATCGTCGATTGTCTCCTCGTTATGCTGGTCCTTTCAAAATCTTAAAGAAAATTGGTTCTGTTGCATATTTACTTGACCTACCTAATACTTTGAAAATTCATCTAGTCTTCCATGTTGGATTACTTAAAAAGTATGTTCCTAATGTTGATCATGTTTTGCAGGACAAATCTAAGTTGAAGGAAGATGCCACTTTTGAACTTGAACCAGAAGCTATATTGGATAGGAGAGTTAGACATCTTAGGAATCGTGAAATAGTGGAAATTTTAGTAAAGGGGTTTGCATATCCTATTGAAGATTCAACATGGGTTGGTTTAGATGAGTTTATGGAACATTATCCTTCTTTCCAACTTTGAGGACAGAGCTCTTTAAAGAGGGGGAGAATTGTAAGATGCCACGTTGATTTTCCACCTAGAAAAAAAAAAAAGATGTGTAGGTAATAATGAAATTTTATGTTTAGGATATTTTGATCATGTCTGCAAAATTTTGTAGCAATAAGTTTTTACATTCTCTCTCTAGAAAGTTGTCGCATGAAATTTGTATGTTAATTTCGAGCATGAAGATGAAGGAATCTGAAAAAGTGTTGTATGAGAGAAAGGTAGAGTATTCTTAGTAGAAACACTTTACCTGATTGAATTTTTTTGTAGTTCCTATGTTTTATGTCTCATTTGGTTCCATGAAGATAGGTTAATGAAGAGATTCTGCATCTGCGAGGAGTCGCAAAACTGTGGTGGAAATCTTATATACAGACAAGAACACGTGAAGGTCCGATCCTCTAGAAAGAATTTCGAGAGCAAGTAGAGAATGGTTAGTGTTCTCCACATTATCGGGTGGAAAAGAAAATGGAATTCTACTCTTTCAAGCAGCATGACGATGATAGATATAACTTGTCTGTTGAAGAATATAAGGAGAAATTTTTGCGTTTACATAAGTATGCACTAGAAGTTTCTGGAGATGCGCTGAAAAGCAAGTTTATTGAGGGTTTGCGGGAAGAGCTTCGCTATCAAGTAAAGGGGTCCGGATGTGTAGATTTTCTTGATGCGGTTGCAAAAGCAGAAAACTTTGAGAAGATGGAGAAGTTTACCACGAAAAAGGCATTCCAATCAAGGTTTATCTCAACAGGACATCGACCCCCAAGACCTATTTCAATAAATCAAAATGGACAGAGATCGACTAAGTCTATTAACGATCAAGGAGGAAGACCAAAGCCGAAGCAAATGGATACACCTAAGAAGCAAGAAGTTATGCACTCCCAACGTGATTCTGATTTCCTGGAGCGGGCTAAGAGGCTGGGACTTTGTTTTCGATGTGGAGAACAAGGACATCACACTTTTGAATGTCCAAACAAGGCCATCAACCGTTCTATGCAAGCGAAGATAGCTCATCTACAAGAAGAAAACATGACAATTAAGGAAGCGGATGATCAAGGTAAGTGTTCTAGCCCTAGACTTCAATGCATGAAAACTTCTTCTCATTCAAGGGCATCGGTGATTAGGATTATGGGGGACATATCCTCACGTAAGGTTAGTTTCTTGATTGATTCGGGTAGTACAAATTGTTTCCTTTCACTTAAGATGGCAGAAGCTTTAGGGTTGCATATTGAGATGCAGACTAAAAGACCTGTACAGATGGCTAATGGTAGGATACACTATACTCGAGGCTGTATTGAGAATCTTGATTTTATGTTAGGAGAACATAAGTTTTTGGGTACCTTCCATGTAATTGAAATGAGAGAATGTGATGTAATCATCGGAATGCACTGGCTAGGTCATAACAGTGTCGTGATTGATTGTGAAAGCGGGATCCTTACTTTGAAAATAGAAGGGAAGGAACATCGTCTTGCAAGCAAGTGTAATTCAAGTTTTTCTCCTATTTCTGCAATAAAGTTGACTAGGGGTATTCGACAGGGTTGTGAGACATATTTGGTTTATGTGCATGACCTTCAGGAGAAGAAGAAAGAAGAGGAAATATTGAAATATGTTAAAAAACTTTTAGATGAGTACGCAGATGTATTTCCTGATGATCTACCGGGCATTCCTCCTCCTAGGAAAATTGACCATGCTATAGACCTTTATCCAGGAAGTGAGCCTTATTCTAGAGCACCTTATAGGTTCAATATTGATGAATTGAAAGAGTTGAAGCTCCAATTGGATGATCTATTGAAGAAGGAGTTGATAAGACCTAGTGTTTCATCTTGGGGAGCACCTCTTTTGTTTCAGAAAAAGAAAGATGGTTCATATAGACTTTGTATTGACTATAGGGGATTGAACAAGAAAACCATTAAGAACAAGTATCCACTACCACACATAGATGAACTGTTGAGTCAATTGAGTGGTGCCACAGTATTCACTAAAATTGACTTAAGATCCGGATATCATCAAATTAGAGTAAAGTCTGAGGACATACCCAAAATCGCTTTTAGAACATGATATGGTCATTACGAGTTCACAGTTTTGCCTTTTGGATTAACAAATGCTCTTGCAACATTTATGTGTTTGATGAATAATGTGTTTCATGAATATCTCGATGAATTTATATTAGTTTTTCTTGACGATATTTTTGTGTATTCTAAGGATGATGATGAACATGCATTGCATCTCAGGAAGACTTTACAAAAACTAAGAGAGCATAAACTATATGGTAAGATGAGTAAATGTTTTTTTGCAAAAGGGGAAGTGACTTATTTGGGGAGAGTTGTTTCTAAGGAAGGGATTTATATAGATCTTGAGAAAGTTAAAAGCATAGTTGACTGGCCTACACCCAAATGTGTGAGGGATGTGAGAAGCTTCCTTGGTTTGGCACAATATGAGAGGGCACACATTAGGGATTTTTCTCGAATTGCAAATCCTCTTACACAATTGACAAAGAAAAATAGAGAGTTCACATGGAACGATGAGTGTCAAAAGGCGTTTGACGAATTAAAACAGAAAGTTATCGAAAATTGTGTGCTAAAGATACCCGAGTTAGGGAAGCCTTTTTTTGTTGCATGTGATGCTAGTGGAAGCCAAATCGGATGCGTTCTTTCACAAGAAGGGAGGGTAGTGGCTTATGAGTCAAGGAAATTAAGGAAACATGAACTAAATTATACAACACATGACTTAGAAATGCTTGTAGTTGTTCATGCAATTAAACATTGGAGACACTTATTGCTAGGAGTAAAGTTTGAATTAAGAACAGATCATCAGAGCCTTAAATACATATTTACTCAACCTTTACTTAACAATAGACAAAAAACGATGGATCCAATTGCTAAGTGAATATGATTTTCATATTAAATACTTAGCAGGAAAAAAAAACAAGGTGGCCGATGCTTTGAGTTGTAAACCCCTATGCAGTTCAATTTCTATTTTATCCTCTGATTTTGATATTGGAAAAGAATTAAAAGAAGATTTATTTTATGCAGCAATCTTGGAATTTTTGGTGTGAATCCAGGTTCTATGTTTTAGGGAAAATTTCATCTGAGAAATAATGATTTGTATTGTAATTCTCGTTTATGTATTTCTTCAGAATCTGTTTTGAAAGAAAAGATCCTGCATGACTGTCATGATGAACCTTTCTCTGCACACCCTGGTTTTTCTAGAACTTATGTAAAAGTGAAAGCTTCATATTACTGGCCACGTATGAAATATGATATTAAGAGGTATGTCGAAGAATGTCTGAAATGTCAACCGGTTAAGGCCGAATTTAAAAGGAGTCTTGGCATGTTACAACCATTAGATGTGCCCGATCAAAAATGGGAATCCATCTCTATGGATTTCATAACAAAGTTGCCTGTGACCAGAAGTGGGCATGATACCATCTTTGTTGTCGTGGACCGTCTTACAAAGATGGCACATTTTCTTCCCATGAGGAAAACTGATACAGCTTTGCATGTTGCTAAACTTTTCAGAAAGTTGTCGCATGAAATTTGTATGTTAGTTTCGAGCATGAAGATGAAGGAATCTGAAAAAGTGTTGTATGAGACAAAGGTAGAGTATTCTTAGTAGAAAAACTTTACCTGATTGAATTTTTTGTAGTTCCTATGTTTTATGTCCATTTGGTTCCATGAAGATAGGCTAATGAAGAGATTTTTCATGTTTTTTCATCTCTCTCTAGAATATTTGATATTGCAGGGCCCAAAAGTGATATGTGGAAGCAGATTTGGACCTGAGGCATCTCTAACATTATTTAAGATTTAAGAACTGAATATTTTTGTCTCTCACAAGCTCAAGCTGATTCCTCACTGTTTTTGAGTTACAGGGGTTTGAAAAGCCGTTTTCCAACACTTAAAAAAAAAAAAAAAAAAAAGAGAAGCCTTCATTCATTCATCTTATTCATGTTCGTGGATTTAGAAAACGCACATGGGTATATGGGTTATTTTTGGGTGATTGACGTGCGTGTGAGTGCGTTGCAGGGATTACCTCTATTTTTGCAGGTACGATTCTTGATGGTGGACATGAAAAGTAGATGCATGGGTGGTCCGGAAGTCTTGCATGATACATGCAAAAAGACGCTATCTTGGAGCATGCAGATTCTAAAAGTGCGGGTCTAGGAAGGCGTGATTGGCCGTGCGCTAGCGAAAGGCGGAGATCCCAAAAAGACGAAGACTGAGAGATAGAAAAGGATGATGGTCGTACAGTCATTACGATCATTTTTCGGCTTCTGGAATTGCGAGTGAGATTGAGATTGAGATTGAGATTGAGATTGTGATTGTGATTGAGATTGGGATTGAGATTGTGATTGTGATTGAGATTGGGATTGAGATTAGCTCGGGGGTGGTTAGGTGGATGAGGCTTCACATTGAAGCAATCTGATAGATTTTGTAACGCAGATCAGAACTACTTGTAAATCTGCACAGATAATAAAATTCTCTCTCTTCTTGTTCTGCGTATACTCTGTTTGCCTTCTTTATATCTTGTGGTGTCGAAACCCATTACTCTGTGTGAGATTGTGACGCAAGTTTAGGACACTTGTTACAAGTGGTATCACAGCAGAGTTGGATTCCGGGACAAGATGCAGGCTTTGAAGAATAAGATAGAAGAACAAGAGGAGCTTATCCGTAGATTGAATGCAGAATTACATAAAGAAAGATCCAACAAACAAAAAGAGGCTACTGCAAATGCTTTCATGGACCTCAATGCTGAAGGTGGTAATGGTGCGGGCACATCAAACGCACGTAGAGCTAGACGGCAACGTGAACCTGAAGAGGACGATGATGCAGGTGAATCTGCACTCAAGCAAGTGTTCAAAAGAGCAAAATTAAATGAATTTGATGGTGAGAAGAAAACTGGAGAGGATCTTGAAGCATGGATTGAGGAACTTGAAGATTTCTTTGACCTGCGGGTATTTAGTGAGGAATCAAAAGCAAAGGTGGCAATTCTGCATCTGCGAGGAGTCGCAAAACTGTGGTGGAAATCTTATATACAGACGAGAACACCTGAAGGTCCGATCCTCTGGAAAGAATTTCGAGAGCTAGCAGAGAATCGTTATTGTTCTCCACATTATCGGATGGAAAAGAAAATGGAATTCTACTCTTTCAAGCAGCATGAGGATGATAGATATAACTTGTCTGTTGAAGAATATAAGGAGAAATTTTTGCGTTTACATAAGTATGCACTAGAAGTTTCTGGAGATGCGCTGAAAAGCAAGTTTATTGAGGGTTTGCGGGAAGAGCTTCGCTATCAAGTAAAGGGGTCCGGATGTGTAGATTTTCTTGATGTGGTTGCAAAAGCAGAAAACTTTGAGAAGATGGAGAAGTTTACCATGAAAAAGGCATTCAAATCAAGGTTTATCTCAACACGACATCGACCCCCAAGACCTATTTCAATAAATCAAAATGGACATAGATCGACTAACTCTATTAACGGTCAAGGAGGAAGACCAAAGCCAAAGCAAACGGATACACCTAAGAAGCAAGAAGTTATGCACTGGCAACGTGATTCTGATTTCCTGGAGCGGGCTAAGAGGCTGGGACTTTGTTTCCGATGTGGAGAACAAGGACATCGCACTTTTGAATGTCCAAACAAGGCCATCAACCGTTCTATGCAAGCAAGATAGCTCATCTACAAGAAGAAAACATGACAATTGAGGAAGCGGATGATCAAGGTAAGTGTTCTAGCCCTAGACTTCAATGCATGAAAACTTCTTCTCATTCAAGGGCATCGGTGATTAGGATTATGGGGGGCATATCCTCACGTAAGGTTAGTTTCTTGATTGATTCGGGTAGTACAAATTGTTTCCTTTCACTTAAGATGGCCGAAGCTTTAGGGTTGCATATTGAGATGGAGACTAAAAGACCTGTACAGATGTCTAATGGTAGGATACACTATACTCGAGGCTGTATTGAGAATCTTCATTTTATGTTAGGAGAACATAAGTTTTTGGGTACCTTCCATGTAATTGAAATGAGAGAATGTGATGTAATCATCAGAATGGACTAGTTAGTTCATAACAGTGTCGTGATTGATTGTGAAAGCATCCTTACTTTAAAAAAAGAAGGGAAGGAACATCATCTTGCAGGCAAGTGTAATTCAAGTTTTTCTCCTATTTCTGCAATAAAGGTGATTAGGGGTATTCGACAGGGTTGTGAGACATATTTGGTTTATGTGCATGACCTTCAGGAGAAGAAGAAAGAAGAGGAAATATCGGAATATGTTAAAAAACTTTTAGATGAGTACGCAGATGTATTTCCTGATGATCTACCGGGCATGCCTCCTCCTAGGAAAATTGACCATGCTATAGACCTTTATCCAAGAAGTGAGCCTTATTCTAGAGCACCTTATAGGTTCAATATTGATGAATTGAAAGAGTTGAAGCTCCAATTGGATGATCTATTGAAGAACGAGTTGATAAGACCTAGTGTTTCACCTTGGGGAGCACCTGTTTTGTTTCAGAAAAAGAAAGTTGGTTCATACAGACTTTGTATTGACTATAGGGGATTGAACAAGAAAACCATTAAGAACAAGTATCCACTACCACACATAGATGAACTGCTGAGTCAATTGAGTGGTGCCATAGTATTCACTAAAATTGACTTAAGATCGGGATATTATCAAATTAGAGTAAAGTCTGAGGACATACCCAAAACCGCTTTTAGAACACGATATGGTCATTACGAGTTCACAGTTTTGCCTTTTGGATTAACAAATGCTCCTCCAACATTTATGTGTTTGATGAATAATGTGTTTCATGAATATCTCGATGAATTTATATTAGTTTTTCTTGACGATATTTTTGTGTATTCTTAGGATAATGATGAACATGCATTGCATCTGAGGAAGAATTTACAGAAACTAAGAGAGCATAAACTATATGGTAAGATGAGTAAATGTTTTTTTGCAAAAGGGGAAGTGACTTATTTGGGGAGAGTTGTTTCTAAGGAAGGGATTCATATAGATCTGAGAAAGTTAAAAGCATAGTTGACTGGCCTACACCCAAATGTGTGAGGGATGTGAGAAGCTTCCTTGGTTTGGCACAATATGAGAGGGCACACATTAGGGAGTTTTCTCGAATTGCAAATCCTCTTAGAGAATTGACAAAGAAAAATAGAGAGTTCACATGGAACGATGAGTGTCAAAAGGCGTTTGACGAATTAAAACAGAAAGTTATCAAAAATTGTGTGCTAAAGATACCTGAGTTAGGGAAGCCTTTTATTGTTGCATGTAATGCTAGTGGAAGCCAAATCAGATGCGTTCTTTCACAAGAAGGGAGAGTAGTGGCTTATGAGTCAAGGAAATTAAGGAAGCATGAACTAAATTATACAACACATGACTTGGAAATGCTTGCAGTTGTTCATGCACTTAAACATTGGAGACACTTATTGCTAGGAGTAAAGTTTGAATTAAGAACACATCATTAGAGCCTTAAATACATATTTACTCAACCTTTACTTAATAATAGACAAAAAACGATGGATCGAATTGCTAAGTGAATATGATTTTGATATTAAATACTTAGCAGGAAAAGAAAACAAGGTGGCCGATGCTTTGAGTCGTAAACCCCTATGCAGTTCAATTTCTATTTTATCCTCTGATTTTGATATTGGAAAAGAATTAAAAGAAGATTTATTTTATGCAGCAATCTTGGAATTTTTGGGTATGAATCCAGGTTCTATGTTTCAGGGAAAATTTCATCTGAGAAATAATGATTTGTATTGTAATTCTCGTTTATGTATTTCTTTAGAATCTGTTTTGAAAGAAAAGATCCTCCATGACTGTCATGATGCACCGTTCTCTGCACACCCTAGTTTTTCAAGAACTTATGCAAAAGTGAAAGCTTCATATTACTGGCCACGTATGAATATGATATTAAGAGGTATGTCGAAGAATGTCTGAAATGTCAACAGGTTAAGGCCGAATTTAAAAGGAGTCTTGGCATGTTACAACCATTAAATGTGCCTGATAAAAAAAGGGAATCCATCTCTATGGATTTTATAACAAAGTTGCCTGTGACCAGAAGTGGGCATGATACCATCTTTGTTGTCGTGGACCGTCTTACAAAGATGGCACATTTTCTTCCCATGAGGAAAACTTATACAGCTTTGCATGTTGCTAAACTTTTCATAAAAGAAATTTTTAGGTTACATGGTATACCCAAAAGTATAATTTCTGATAGGGATGCAAGGTTCACATCTAATTTTTGGAAAGCAACATTTCAATCCATAGGAATAAAATTATGCATGAGTACTGCATTTCATCCTCAAACCGATGGTGAGACCGAGAGGGTTAGCAGGGTGCTTGAGGATATGTTACGCATGTATGTGAATGATAAGCAAAACAATTGGACTGAATGTTTTCCCTTGGTTGAGTATGCATAGAATAGTGCATGGCATTCCTCTATTAAGATGACACCTTTTGAAGCAATGTATGGTTATAATTGCTTGCTGCCGCATTCACTTTTTAATTCACAGAATCAGGTTGAAATATCCAAACAGATGCTTGAAAACATGGATTTGGAGCTAAGGTAAGGAAAAACATGAAAGATGCATAGAAACGTCAGAAATTATATCATGATCTCAAAAAGAGGCCCTTGGCATTTAGAACAAATGATCTCGTTTTTTTGAAAGTGAGTCCTTCTAAATCAAATCTGCTTTTAGGCAAAGATCGTCGATTGTCTCCTCGTTATGCTGGTCCTTTCAAAATCTTAAAGAAAATTGGTTCTGTTGCATATTTACTTGACCTACCTAATACTTTCAAAATTCATCCAGTCTTCCATGTTGGATTACTTAAAAAGTATGTTCCTAATGCTGATCATGTTTTGCAGGACAAATCTAAGTTGAAGGAAGATGCCACTTTTGAACTTGAACCAGAAGTTATATTGGATAGGAGAGTTAGACATCTTAGGAATCGTGAAATAGTGGAAATTTTAGTAAAGTGGTTTGCATATCCTATTGAAGATTCAACATGGGTTGGTTTAGATGAGTTTATGGGACATTATCCTTCTTTCCAACTCTGAGGACAAAGTTCTTTAAAGAGGGGGAGAATTGTAAGATGCCACCTTGATTTTCCACCTGGAAAAAAAAAAAAGATGTGTAGGTAATAATGAAATTTTATGTTTAGGATATTTTGATCATGTCTGCAAAATTTTGTAGCAATAAGTTTTTACATTCTCTCTCTAGAAAGTTGTCGCATGAAATTTGTATGTTAATTTTGAGCATGAAGATGAAGGAATCTGAAAAAGTGTTGTATGAGAGAAAAGTAGAGTATTCTTAGTAGAAAAACTTTACCTGATTGAATTTTTTGTAGTTCCTATGTTTTATGTCTCATTTGGTTCCATGAAGATAGGCTAATGAAGAGATTTTTCATGTTTTTTCATCTCTCTCTAGAATTTTCGATTTTGCAAGGCCCAAAAGTGATATCTGGAAGCAGATTTGGACCTGAGGCGTCTCTAACATTATTGTACAAATTTAAGAACTGAATATTTTTCTCGCTCACAAGCTCAAGCTCATTCCTCACTGTTTTTGAGTTACAGGGTTTTGAAAAGTGCCGTTTTCCCACACTTAAAAAAAAAAAAGAGAAGCCTTCACTCATTCATCTTATTCATGTTCGCGGATTTAGAAAACGCGCATGGGTATATGGGTTATTTTTGGGTGATTGACGTGTGTGTGAGTGCGTTGCAGGGATTACCTCTATTTTCGCAGGTATGATTCTTGATGGTGGACATGAAAAGTAGATGCAAGGGTGGTTCGGAAGTCTTGCATGAGACATGCGAAAAGACGCTATCTTGGAGCATGCAGATTCTAAACGTGCGGGTCTAGGAAGGCGTGATTGGTCGTGCAGTTGCGAAAGGCGGAGATCCCAAAAAGACGAAGACTGAGAGATAGAAAAGGATGATGGTCGTACGGTCATTACGATCCTTTTTCGGCTTCTGGAATTGCGATAGAGATTTAGATTGAGATTGAGATTGAGATTGTGATTGTGATTGAGATTGGGATTGAGATTGTGAATTGTGATTGAGATTGGGATTGAGATCAGCTGGAGGGTGGTCGGGTGGATGAGGCTTCACATTGAAGCAATCTGATAGATTTTGTAACGTAGATCGGAACTACTTGTAAATCTGCACAGATAATAAAATTCTCTCTTTTCTTGTTTTGTGTATACTCTGTTTGCCTTCTTTATATCTTGTGGTGTCGAAACCCATTATTCTGTGTGAGATTGTGACTCAAGTTTAGGAGACTTGTTACAAGTGGTATTAGAGCAGAGTTGGATTCCGGGACAAGATGCAAGCTTTGAAGAAGAAGATAGAAGAACAAGAGGAGCTTATCCATAGATTGAATGCAGAATTACATAAAGAAAGATCCAACAAACAAAAAGAGGCTACTGCAAATGCTTTCATGGACCTCAATGCTGAAGGTGGTAATGGTGCGGGCACATCAAACGCACGTAGAGCTAGACGGCAACGTGAACCTGAAGAGGACGATGATGCAGGTGAATCTGCACTCAAGCAAGTGTTCAAAAGAGACAAATTAAATGAATTTGATGGTGAGAAGAAAACTGTAGAGGATCGTGAAGCATGGATTCAGGAACTTGAAGATTTCTTTGACCTGCGCGTATTTAGTGAGGAATCAAAAGCAAAGTTGGCAATTTTGCATCTGCGAGGAGTCGCAAAACTGTGGTGGAAATCTTATATACAGACAAGAACACGTGAAGGTCCAATCCTCTGGAAAGAATTTCGAGAGCAAGCAGAGAATCGTTATTGTTCTCCACATTATCGGATGGAAAAGAAAATGGAATTCTACTCTTTCAAGCAGCATGAGGATGATAGATATAACTTGTCTGTTGAAGAATATAAGGAGAAAATTTTGCGTTTACATAAGTATGCACTAGAAGTTTCTGGAGATGCGCTGAAAAGAAAGTTTATTGAGAGTTTGTGGGAAGAGCTTCGCTATCAAGTAAAGGGATCTAGATGTGTAGATTTTCTTGATGTGGTTGCAAAAGCAGAAAACTTTGAGAAGATGGAGAAGTTTACCACGAAAAAGGCATTCAAATCAAGGTTTATCTCAATAGGACATCGACCCCCAAGACCTATTTCAATAAATCATAATGGACAGAGATCGACTAACTCTATTAACGGTCAAGGAGGAAGACCAAAGCCGAAGCAAACGGATACACCTAAGAAGCAAGAAGTTATGCACTAGCAATGTGATTTTGATTTCCTGGAGCGGGCTAAGAGGCTGGGACTTTGTTTTCGATGCGGAGAACAAGGACATCGCACTTTTGAATGTCCAAACAAGGCCATCAACCGTTCTATGCAAGCGAAGATAGCTCATCTACAAGAAGAAAACATGACAATTGAGGAAGCGGATGATCAAGGTAAGTGTTCTAGCCCTAGACTTCAATGCATGAAAACTTCTTCTCATTCAAGGGCATCGGTGATTAGGATTATGGGGGACATATCCTCACGTAAGGTTAGTTTCTTGATTGATTCGGGTAGTACAAATTGTTTCCTTTCACTTAAGATGGCAGAAGCTTTAGGGTTGCATATTGAGATGCAGACTAACAGACCTGTACAGATGGCTAATGGTAGGATACACTATACTCGAGGCTGTATTGAGAATCTTGATTTTATGTTAGGAGAACATAAGTTTTTGGGTACCTTCCATGTAATTGAAATGAGAGAATGTGATGTAATCTTCAGAATGGATTGGTTAGTTCATAACAGTGTCGTGATTGATTGTGAAAGCGGGATCCTTACTTTGAAAATAGAAGGGAAGGAACATCGTCTTGCAGGCAAGTGTAATTCAAGTTTTTCTCCTATTTCTACAATAAAGTTGATTAGGGGTATTCGACAGGGTTTTGAGACATATTTGGTTTATGTGCATGACCTTCAGGAGAGGAAGAAAGAAGAGGAAATACCGGAATATGTTAAAAAACTTTTAGATGAGTACGCACATGTATTTCCTGATGATCTACCGGGCATGCCTCCTCCTAGGAAATTTGACCATGCTATAGACCTTTATCTAGGAAGTGAGCCTTATTCTAGAGCACCTTATAGGTTCAATATTGATGAATTGAAAGAGTTGAAGCTCTAATTGGATGATCTATTGAAGAAGGAGTTGACAAGACCTAGTGTTTCACCTTGGGGAGCACCTGTTTTGTTTCAGAAAAAGAAAGATGGTTCATACAGACTTTGTATTGACTATAGAGGATTGAGCAAGAAAACCATTAAGAACAAGTATCCACTACCACACATAGATGAACTGCTGAGTCAATTGAGTGGTGCCACAGTATTCACTAAAATTGACTTAAGATCGGGATATCATCAAATTAGAGTAAAGTCTGAGGACATACTTAAAATTTCTTTTAGAACACTATATGGTCATTACAAGTTCACAGTTTTGCCTTTTGGATTAACAAATGCTCCTGCAACATTTATGTGTTTGATGAATAATGTGTTTCATGAATATTTCGATGAATTTATATTAGTTTTTCTTGACGATATTTTTGTGTATTCTAAGGATGATGATGAACATGCATTGCATCTCAGGAAGACTTTACAAAAACTAAGAGAGCATAAACTATATGGTAAGATGAGTAAATGTTTTTTTGCAAAAGGGGAAGTGACTTATTTGGGGAGAGTTGTTTCTAAGGAAGGGATTCATATAGATCCTGAGAAAGTTAAAAGCATAGTTGACTGGCCTACAGCCAAATGTGTGAGGGATGTGAGAAGCTTCCTTGGTTTGGCACAATATGAGAGGGCACACATTAGGGAGTTTTCTCGAATTGCAAATCCTCTTACACAATTGACAAAGAAAAATAGAGAGTTCACATGGAACGATGAGTGTCAAAAGGCGTTTGACGAATTAAAACAGAAAGTTATCAAAAATTGTGTGCTAAAGATACCTGAGTTAGGGAAGTCTTTTATTGTTGCATGTGATGCTAGTGGAAGCCAAAGCGGATGCGTTCTTTCACAAGAAGGGAGGGTAGTGGCTTATGAGTCAAGGAAATTAAGGAAACATGAACTAAATTATACAACACATGACTTAGAAATGCTTGCAGTTGTTCATGCACTTAAACATTGGAGACACTTATTGCTAGGAGTAAAGTTTGAATTAAGAACAGATCATCAGAGCGTTAAATACATATTTACTCAACCTTTACTTAACAATAGACAAAAAACAATGGATCCAATTGCTAAGTGAATATGATTTTGATATTAAATACTTAGCAGGAAAAGAAATAAAGGTGGCCGATGCTTTGAGTCATAAACCCCTATGCAGTTCAATTTCTATTTTATCCTCTGATTATGATATTGGAAAAGAATTAAAAGAAGATTTATTTTATGCAGCAATCTTGGAATTTTTGTGTATGAATCCAGGTTCTATGTTTCAGGGAAAATTTCATCTGAGAAATAATGATTTGTATTGTAATTCTCGTTTATGTATTTCTTCAAAATCTGTTTTGAAAGAAAAGATCCTGCATGACTGTCATGATGCACCTTTCTCTGCACACCCTGGTTTTTCTAGAACTTATGCAAAAGTGAAAGCTTCATATTACTGGCCACGTATGAAATATGATATTAAGAGGTATGTCGAAGAATGTCTGAAATGTCAACAGGTTAAGGTCGAATTTAAAAGGAGTCCTGGCATGTTACAACCATTAGATGTGCCTGATCAAGAATGGGAATCCATCTCTATGGATTTCATAACAAAGTTGCCTGTGACCAGAAGTGGGCATGATACCATATTTGTTGTCGTGGACCGTCTTACAAAGATGACACATTTTCTTCCCATGAGGAAAACTGATACAGCTTTGCATGTTGCTAAACTTTTCAGAAAGTTGTTGCATGAAATTTGTATGTTAATTTCGTGCATGAAGATGAAGGAATCTGAAAAAGTTTTGTATGAGAGAAAGGTAGAGTATTCTTAGTAGAAAAACTTTACCTGATTGAATTTTCTGTAGTTCCTATGTTTTATGTCCATTTGGTTCCATGAAGATAGGCTAATGAAGAGATTTTTCATGTTTTTTCATATTTCTCTAGAATTTTTGATTTTGCAGGGCCCAAAAGTGATATCTGGAAGCAGATTTGGACCTGAGGCATCTCTAACATTATTGTACATATTTAAGAACTGAATATTTTTGCCTCTCACAAGCTCAAGTTGATTCCTCACCGTTTTTCAGTTACAGGGTTTTGAAAAGTGCCGTTTTCCAACACTTAAAAGAAAAAAAAAAGAGAAGCCTTCATTTATTCATCTTATTCATGTTCACGGATTTAGAAAACGCACATGGGTATATGGGTTATTTTTGGGTGATTAACGTGTGTGTGAGTGCGTTGCAGGGATTACCTCTATTTTTGTAGGTACGATTCTTGATGGTGGACATGAAAAGTAGATGCATGGGTGGTCCGGAAGTCTTGCATGAGACATGCGAAAAGACGCTATCCTGGAGCATGCAGCTTCTAAAAGTGCGGGTCTAGGAAGGCGTGATTGGTCGTGCGTTGGCGAAAGGCGGAGATCCCAAAAAGACGAAGACTGAGAGATAGAAAAGGATGATGGTCGTACAGTCATTACGATCGTTTTTCGGCTTCTGGAATTGCGATTGAGATTGAGATTGAGATTGAGATTGAGATTGAGATTGTGATTGTGATTGAGATGGGGATTGAGATTGTGATTGTGATTGAGATTGGGATTGAGATCAGCTCGGAGGTGGTCGGGTGGATGAGGCTTCACATTGAAGCAATCTGATAGATTTTGTAACGCAGATCAGAACTACTTGTAAATCTGCATAGATAATAAAATTCTCTCTCTTCTTGTTCTACGTATACTCTGTTTGCCTTCTTTATATCTTGTGGTGTCGAAACCCATTATTCTGTGTGAGATTGTGACTCAAGTTTAGGAGACTTGTTACAAGTGGTTTCAGAGCAGAGTTCGATTCCGGGACAAGATGCAGGCTTTGAAGAAGAAGATAGAAGAACAAGAGGAGCTTATCCGTAGATTGAATGAAGAATTACATAAAGAAAGATCCAACAAACAAAAAGAGGCTACTGCAAATGTTTTCCTGGACCTCAATGCTGAAGGTGGTAATGGTGCAGGCACATCAAATGCACGTAGAGCTAGACGGCAATGTGAACCTGAAGAGGACGATGATGCATGTGAATCTGCACTCAAGCAAGTGTTCAAAAGAGAAAAATTAAATGAATTTGATGGTGAGAAGAAAACTGGAGAGGATCTTGAAGCATGGATTGAGGAACTTGAAGATTTCTTTGACGTGCGCGTATTTAGTGAGGAATCAAAAGCAAAGGTGGCAATTCTGCATCTTCGAGGAGTCGCAAAACTGTGGTGGAAATCTTATATACAGACAAGAACACGTGAAGGTCTGATCCTCTGGAAAGAATTTCGAGAGCAAGCAGAGAATCGTTATTGTTCTCCACATTATCGGATGGAAAAGAAAATAGGATTCTACTCTTTCAAGCAGCATGAGGATGATAGATATAACTTGTCAGTTGAAGAATATAAGGAGAAATTTTTGCGTTCACATAAGTATGCACTAGAAGTTTCTGGAGATGTGCTGAAAAGCAAGTTTATTGAGGGTTTGCGGGAAGAGCTTCGCTATCAAATAAAGGGGTCCGGATGTGTAGATTTTCTTGATGCGGTTGCAAAAGCAGAAAACTTTGAGAAGATGGAGAAGTTTACCAGGAAAAAGGCATTCAAGTCAAGGTTTATCTCAACAGGACATCGACCCCCAAGACCTATTTCAATAAATCAAAATGGACAGAGATCGACTAACTCTATTAACGGTCAAGGAGGAAGACCAAAGCCGAAGCAAACGGATACACCTAAGAAGCAACAAGTTATGCACTAGCAACGTGATTCTGATTTCCTGGAGCGGGCTAAGAGGCTGGGACTTTGTTTTCGATGTGGAGAACAAGGACATCGCACTTTTGAATGTCCAAACAAGGCCATCAACCGTTCTATGCAAGCGAAGATAGCTCATCTACAAGAAGAAAACATGACAATTGAGGAAGCGGATGAGCAAGGTAAGTGTTCTAGCCCTAGAATTCAATGCATGAAAACTTCTTCTCATTCAAGGGCATCGGTGATTAGGATTATGGGGGACATATCCTCACGTAAGGTTAGTTTCTTGATTGATGCGGGTAGTACAAATTGTTTCCTTTCACTTAAGATGGCAGAAGCTTTAGGGTTGCATATTGAGATGTAGACTAAAAGACCTGTACAGATGGCTAATGGTAGGATACACTATACTCGAGGTTGTATTGAGAATCTTGATTTTATGTTAGGAGAACATAAGTTTTTGGGTACCTTCCATGTAATTGAAATGAGAGAATGTGATGTAATCATCGGAATGGACTGGTTAGTTCATAACAGTGTCGTGATTGATTGTGAAAGCAGGATCCTTACTTCTAAAATAGAAGGGAAGGAACATCGTCTTGCAGGCAAGTGTAATTCAAGTTTTTCTCCTATTTCTGCAATAAAGTTGATTAGGGGTATTCGACAGGGTTGTGAGACATATTTGGTTTATGTGCATGACCTTCAGGAGAAGAAGAAAGAAGACGAAATACCAGAATATGTTAAAAAACTTTTAGATGAGTACGCAGATGTATTTCCTGATGATCTACCGGGCATGCCTCCTCCTAGGAAAATTGACCATGCTATAGACCTTTATCTAGGAAGTGAGCCTTATTCTAGAGCACCTTATAGGTTCAATATTGATGAATTGAAAGAGTTGAAGCTCGAATTGGATGATCTATTGAAGAAGGAGTTGATAAGACCTAGTGTTTCACCTTGGGGAGCACCTGTTTTGTTTCAGAAAAAGAAAGATGGTACATACAGACTTTGTATTGACTATAGGGGATTGAACAAGGAAACCATTAAGAACAAGTATCCACTGCCACACATAGATGAACTGCTTCAGTCAATTGAGTGGTGCCACAGTATTCACCAAAATTGACTTAAGATCGGGATATCATCAAATTAGAGTAAAGTCTGAGGACATACCCAAAACCGCTTTTAGAACACGATATGGTCATTACGAGTTCACAATTTTGCCTTTTGGATTAACAAATGCTCCTGCAACATTTATGTGTTTGATGAATAATGTGTTTCATGAATATCTCGATGAATTTATATTAGTTTTTCTTGACGATATTTTTGTGTATTCTAAGGATGATGATGAACATGCATTGCATCTCAGGAAGACTTTACAAAAACTAAGAGAGCATAAACTATATGGTAAGATGAGTAAATGTTTTTTTTCAAAAGGGGAAGTGACTTATTTGGGGAGAGTTGTTTCTAAGGAAGGGATTCATATAGATCCTGAGAAAGTTAAAAGCATAGTTGACTAGCCTACACCCAAATGTGTGAGAGATGTGAGAAGCTTCCTTGGTTTGGCACAATATGAGAGGGCACACATTAGGGAGTTTTCTCGAATTGCAAATCCTCTTACACAATTGACAAAGAAAAATAGAGAGTTTACATGGAACGATGAGTGTCAAAAGGCGTTTGACGAATTAAAACAGAAAGTTATCGAAAATTGTGTGCTAAAGATACCTGAGTTAGGGAAGCCTTTTATTGTTGCATGTGATGCTAGTGGAAGCCAAATCGGATGCGTTCTTTCACAAGAAGGGAGGGTAGTGGCTTATGAGTCAAGGAAATTAAGGAAACATGAACTAAATTATACATCACATGACTTAGAAATGCTTGCAGTTGTTCATGCACTTAAACATTGGAGACACTTATTGCTAGGAGTAAAGTTTGAATTAAGAACAGATCATCAGAGCCTTAAATACATATTTACTCAACCTTTACTTAACAATAGACAAAAAACAATGGATCCAATTGCTCAGTGAATATGATTTTGATATTAAATACTTAGCAGGAAAAGAAAACAAGGTGGCCGATGCTTGGAGTCGTAAACCCCTATGCAGTTCAATTTCTATTTTATCCTCTGATTTTGATATTGGAAAAGAATTAAAAGAAGATTTATTTTATGCAGCAATCTTGGAATTTTTGGGTATGAATCCAGGTTCTATGTTTCAGGGAAAATTTCATCTGAGAAATAATGATTTGTATTGTAATTCTCGTTTATGTATTTCTTCAGAATCTGTTTTGAAAGAAAAGATCCTGCATGACTGTCATGATGCACCTTTCTCTGCACACCTTGGTTTTTCTAGAACTTATGCAAAAGTGAAAGCTTCATATTACTGGCCACGTATGAAATATGATATTAAGAGGTATGTCGAAGAATGTCTGAAATGTCAACAGGTTAAGGCCGAATTTAAAAGGAGTCCTGGCATGTTACAACCATTAGATGTGCCTGATAAAAAATGGGAATCCATCTCTATGGATTTCATAACAAAGTTGCCTGTGACCAGAAGTGGGCATGATACCATCTTTGTTGTCGTGGACCGTCTCACAAAGATGGCACATTTTCTTCCCATGAGGAAAACTGATACAGCTTTGCATGTTGCTAAACTTTTCATAAAAGAAATTTTTAGGTTACATGGTATACCCAAAAGTATAATTTCTGATAGGGATGCAGGGTTCACATCTAATTTTTGGAAAGCAACATTTCAATCCATAGGAACAGAATTACGCATGAGTACTGCATTTCATCCTCAAATCGATGGTTAGATCGAGAGGGTTAACAGGGTGCTTGAGGATATGTTACGCATGTATGTGAATGATAAGCAAAACAATTGGACTGAATATTTACCCTTGGTTGAGTATGCATATAATAGTGCATGGAATTTCTCTATTAAGATGACACCTTTTGAAGCAATGTATGGTTATAATTGCTTGCTGCCGCGTTCACTTTTTAATTCACAGAATCAGGTTGAAATATCCAAACAGATGCTTGAAAACATGGATTTGGAGCTAAATAAGGTAAGGAAAAACATGAAAGATGCACAGAAACGTCAAAAATTATATCATGATCTCAAAAAGAGGCCCTTGGAATATAGAACAAATGATCTGGTTTTTTTGAAAGTGAGTCCTTCTAAATCAAATCTGGTTTTAGGCAAAGATCCTTGATTGTCTCCTCGTTATGCTGGTCCTTTCAAAATCTTAAAGAAAATTGGTTCTGTTGCATATTCACTTGACCTACCTAATACTTTGAAAATTCATCCAGTCTTCCATGTTGGATTACTTAAAAAGTATGTTCCTAATGCTGATCATGTTTTGCAGGACAAATCTAAGTTGAAGGAAGATGCCACTTTTGAACTTGAACCAGAAGTTATATTGGATAGGAGAGTTAGACATCTTAGGAATCGTGAAATAGTGGAAATTTTAGTAAAGTGGTTTGCATATCCTATTGAAGATTCAACATGGGTTATTTTAGATGAGTTTATGGGACATTATCCTTCTTTCGAACTCTGCGGACAGAGTTCTTTAAAGAGGGGGAGAATTGTAAGATGCTACGTTGATTTTCCACCTGGAAAAAAAAAAAGATGTGTAGGTTATAATGAAATTTTATGTTTAGGATATTTTGATCATGTCTGCAAAATTTTGTAGCAATAAGCTTTTACATTCTCTCTCTAGAAAGTTGTCGCATGAAATTTGTATGTTAATTTCGAGCATGAAGATGAAGGAATCTGAAAAAGTGTTGTATGAAAGAAAGGTAGAGTATTCTTAGTAGAAAAACTTTACCTGATTGAATTTTTTGTAGTTCCTATGTTTTATGTCTCATTTGGTTCCATGAAGATAGGCTAATGAAGAGATTTTTCATGTTTTTTCATCTCTCTCTAGAATTTTTGATTTTGCAAGGCCCAAATGAATTTGATGGTGAGAAGAAAACTGGAGAGGATCTTGAAGCATGGATTGAGGAACTTGAAGATTTCTTTGACCTGTGCGTATTTAGTGAGGAATCAAAAGCAAAGGTGTCAATTCTGCATCTGCGAGGAGTCGCAAAACTGTGGTGGAAATCTTATATACAGACAAGAACACGTGAAGGTCCGATCCTCTGGAAAGAATTTCGAGAGCAAGCAGAGAATCGTTATTGTTCTCCACATTATCGGATGGAAAGGAAAATGGAATTCTACTCTTTCAAGCAGCATGAGGATGATAGATATAACTTGTCTGTTGAAGAATATAAGGAGAAATTTTTGCGTTTACATAAGTATGCACTAGAAGTTTCTGGAGATGTGCTGAAAAGCAAGTTTATTGAGGGTTTGCGGGAAGAGCTTCGCTATCAAATAAAGGGGTCCGGATGTGTAGATTTTCTTGATGCGGTATCAAAAGCAGAAAACTTTGAGAAGATGGAGAAGTTTACCACGAAAAAGGCATTCAAATCAAGGTTTATCTCAACAGGACATCGACCCCCAAGACCTATTTCAATAGATCAAAATGGACAAAGATCGACTAACTCTATTAACGGTCAAGGAGGAAGACCAAAGCCGAAGCAAACGGATACACCTAAGAAGCAAGAAGTTATGCACTCGCAACGTGATTCTGATTTCTTGGAGCGGGCTAAGAGGCTGGGACTTTGTTTTCGATGTGGAGAACAAGGACATCGCACTTTTGAATGTCCAAACAAGGCCATCAACCGTTGTATGCAAGCGAAGATAGCTCATCTACAAGAAGAAAACATGACAATTGAGGAAGCGGATGATCAAGGTAAGTGTTCTAGCCCTAGACTTCAATGCATGAAAACTTCTTCTCATTCAAGGGCATCGGTGATTAGGATTATGGGGGACATATCCTCACGTAAGGTTAGTTTCTTGATTGATTCGGGTAGTACAAATTGTTTCCTTTCACTTAAGATGGCAGAAGCTTTAGGGTTGCATATTGAGATGCAGACTAAAAGACCTGTACAGATGGCTAATGGTAGGATACACTATACTGGAGGCTGTATTGAGAATCTTGATTTTATGTTAGGAGAACATAAGTTTTTGGGTACCTTCCATGTAATTGAAATGAGAGAATGTGATGTAATCATCGGAATGGACTGGTTAGTTCATAACAGTGTCGTGATTGATTGTGAAAGCGGGATGCTTACTTTGAAAATAGAAGGGAAGGAACATCGTCTTGCAGGCAAGTGTAATTCAAGTTTTTCTCCTATTTGTGCAATAAAGTTGATTAGGGGTATTCGACAGGGTTGTAAGACATATTTGGTTTATGTGCATGACCTTCAGGAGAAGAAGAAAGAAGAGGAAATACGGGAATATGTTAAAAAACTTTTAGATGAGTACGCAGATGTATTTCCTGATCATCTACCGGGCATGCCTCCTCCTAGGAAAATTGACCATGCTATAGACCTTTATCCAGGAAGTGAGCCTTATTCTAGAGCACCTTATAGGTTCAATATTGATGAATTGAAAGAGTTGAAGCTCCAATTGGATGATCTATTGAAGAAGGAGTTGATAAGACCTAGTGTTTCACCTTGGGGAGCACCTGTTTTGTTTCAGAAAAAGAAAGATGGTTCATACAGACTTTGTATTGACTATAGGGGATTGAACAAGAAAACCATTAAGAACAAGTATCCACTGCCACACATAGATGAACTGCTGAGTCAATTGAGTGGTGCCACAGTATTCACTAAAATTGACTTAAGATCAGGATATCATCAAATTAGAGTAAAGTCTGAGGACATACCCAAAACCGCTTTTAGAACACGATATGGTCATTACGAGTTCACAGTTTTGCCTTTTGGATTAACAAATGCTCCTGCAACATTTATGTGTTTGATGAATAATGTGTTTCATGAATATCTCAATGAATTTATATTAGTTTTTCTTGACGATATTTTTGTGTATTCTAAGGATGATGATGAACATGCATTGCATCTCAGGAAGACTTTACAAAAACTAAGAGAGCATAAACTATATGGTAAGATGAGTAAATGTTTTTTTGAAAAAGGGGAAGTGACTTATTTGGGGAGAGTTGTTTCTAAGGAAGGGATTCATATAGATCCTGAGAAAGTTAAAGGCATAGTTGACTGGCCTACACCCAAATGTGTGAGGGATGTGAGAAGCTTCCTTGGTTTGGCACAATATGAGAGGGCACACATTAGGGAGTTTTCTCGAATTGCAAATCCTCTTACAGAATTGACAAAGAAAAATAGAGAGTTCACATGGAACGATTAGTGTCAAAAGGCGTTTGACGAATTAAAACAGAAAGTTATCAAAAATTGTGGATGAGGCTTCACATTGAAGCAATCTGATAGATTTTGTAGCACAGATCAGAACTACTTATAAATCTGCACAGATAATAAAATTCTCTCTCTTCTTGTTCTGTGTATACTCTGTTTTCCTTCTTTATATCTTGTGGTGTTGAAGCCCATTATTCTGTGTGAGATTGTGACTCAAGTTTAGGAGACTTGTTACAAAGCTAACCAAGAAGAGTAAAGGAAAATCAGTAGTAGAATTTGTAACCATAAAAGAGACAGAAGAAGTGACATTAGGAGAAAAGCAGAAGGAATCTACTGCTGGAGAAGAGTTAAAATTGGAAAAATCAAGCATAGCAGGTTCATCACAATTCTCCTCAGACTCTGAAAGTGACATTGAAAATTTTTTGCTAAAAAGTTTGAATTTATTAGTTCCCAGTACACCCAATGTGATCACATAGGCCATTGAAAAAAATAAAACACCAGAAGACATGAGTAAGAAGACACAGGAAAAGCAAGTTCAGGAAGCATCAGCAAAACAACTTAGTCCTGAAGAAGAAAGAAGGATGATGAAAGGTAAAGCAGTAATGATAGAAGAGGAGGGAGTGAGAAAAGAGTTCAGTTGTGGATTAATAGATTCAGGATTAAAGTCAATATGGACAAGACCTTCACAACAAACCTATTTCAAATTGGATGAAGGGAAAGTAGAAGCAGAAGAAAGAGCACAGATATGCAGTCAAGCCAATAAACAAAAAGATACAGCTCAAGTCAAGGAAATAGAAGAGGAAATAGTAGAAAAAGAGAATGCTCAAGAAGTAGAAGAGGGGATTACAGAGAAAGAGATCAACCAAAGCATAAAAGACATCCTGAATGATTTAAATCATAATGAAGAATTCACAAATACAGAAGAGCAAGGATAAGAGGAAGGCTTAGATCTCATGGATATAGATGAGCAAGAGGGAGGACAGGAAGAGCAGACAAGTAATGATCAGACAAAACTTGCGGAGGAAACTAATTCAACCATAAATCAGGAAGAAGGAGTACAAGTAAAAGAAAGACAATTCTTTGAAGAAGAACAACAAGTGATGGAAAACAAGAAGGTAGAAGAAATAAAGACAACTAGAGATATATCAGAACAGCAGAATAAGGATGATCAAATATTGGAAGATGAAAAAGAGGTGACAGATCAAGAAAAAATGGAAGCAGATAAAAGTCTTGAAGAACAAAAGACTCAGGACCTAGAGTATGAGGAAGAAGATGAAGAGGAGAATGAATGTAAAGAAAATAAGTAGATTGAAGTCAAACAAATGGAAATAGAAGTTGGGTTGGAAAGGACACCTAAAAATATAAGATCTGCTTGCAAAATCATTATGAGCAACATAGAGCAGTTCAGACCATCCAGCAGAAATATGATTATATTA
>CM035419.1:178179931-178187431 GCA_020310875.1 Ceratopteris richardii
CACTTCCACACCTAAATCTGCAAGTAACATCTCTAGCCATGATGCCTCACATGCTGCCATTGCAACACCTCTATACTCAGCCTCTGTACTCGACAAAGCAACAGTGGGTTGCTTCTTACTGCTCCATGTAATAGCTGCACCTCCAAGTGAGAAAAGAAAGCCACTAGTAGATCTTCTATCTGGAGTACTACCAGCCCAATCTGCATCAGTGTATCCATGAACCTGCAAATCTACACCAGCTTCATAAAACAATGCATAATCCAAAGTAGCACTCACATAACGTAGAGTGCGCCTCAGAGCATCCAAATGTGGCCTCTTGGGAACCTGCATAAATTGACTTTCAAGTCCAACAGTATAACTTAGATGAGGCCTTATAATTGTGAGATATATAAGACTTCCCACAATTTTCCTGTACATAGTAGCATTTTCCAGTGCTTCACCTGATGTAGTATCCAATTTCAAATTCTGATCTAATGGCATAGAAATTGGCTTACAATCAGCCATACCATACTTTTGCAGCATATTCAAGGCATATTTCCTTTGCGACATCCATATACCTGTTTCTGTATGTATAAACTCAATGCCCAAGAAATAGCGCAGCACACCAAGATCTTTCATGTTGAATTCCTGCATAAGAAGTTTCTTTAGCTCTTTGATGCTTTCTTCATTATCACCACCTACAATCAGGTCATCAACATAAATAGCCACAATAGTGATGCCATCATCAGCCTTCCTTGCATATAGTGAGTGATTTGCATCACACATAGAGAACCCAATGCTGGTTAAGTAATCAGCAATCCTTGCATGCCATGCACGAGGGGCTTGCTTCAGCCCATACAAAGCCTTTTGCAACCTGCAAACATATTCTGGATGCTTTGAATCTTCATATCCTTGTGGCTGGTCCATATATACTTCTTCCTATAACTCACCATGTAGGAAAGCATTCTTCACATCCATCTGATGCAAAGTCCATCCTTTTGTTGTAGCTAATGCAACAAGTGTTTTGACAGTAGACATTTTAGCTACAGGGCTGAATGTTTCCTCATAATCAATGCCATATGTCTATGCATAACCTTTAGCTACCAATCGTGCTTTATACCTGCTTATGCTACCATCAGCATTATGCTTTACCTTGTAAACCCATTTGCAACCTATGGATTTCTTTCCTTGCGGCAATGGAACCAGCTTCCATGTATCATTTCCATAAAGTGCAGCCATCTCCTCATCCATAGCTTTTTCCCAATCTGCATTACCAATTGCATCTTCAAAACAAGAAGGTTCAGCATCTTGTATTACCTTTGTCATGTAGGCACAATGGCGAGCCATGTAACTATCATATGTCAATCGTTGCACTGAATTACACATCCTCCCAGATCTTCTTAGTCCTGGGTCACTTCTTCTTGTATCATCTGCATGTGCCCTTCTTACTCCTGGAGTCTTCACAGAAGGCAATCCCAGTTCCTCATCAAGACTCTTTTCTGAACCACTTGAATCTCCATCAACATCTTCAAAACATGCACCTATTTTACTACCAGCAGAAAGCTTTTCTTTACCTTTCTTGGATGTATTTGATGAATTTGCTGGACTGAAATTTCCACGCAATCTTCCACTCCATGGATTTGAGTTGGAACTATTGCTTGGTGATGCATCCGGTCCACTCAAAACTTGAGATTCTGCACTAGATTTTTCAGCATTTTCTTTGTCATTTGGTTCAAGATTCAGTCCTTCTTTGGCATCTGCATAGAAGCTTGAGATTTCATCAAATACCACATCTCTGCTCACCTTCACCTGTCGTGTGAGTGGGTTATAACATTTGTACCCCTTTTGCTCAAGGGAATATCCAATGAAGACACATTTTTCTGCTTTTGGATCAAGCTTCGTCCTCAACTCATCTGGAACATGTACATATGCAATACAGCCAAAAACTTTCAGATGTGATAAGTTTGGCTTTTTACCTGTAAACTTCTCTTCAGGTGTAACTTGATGTACAACAGCAGTCGGAGTTCTGTTCATGATGTATACAGTAGTATGCATAGCTTCTGCCCAATAACAATGAGGCATATTCTTCTCAGCCATCAAGGCTCTTGCTATTTTTGCAATATGTCTATTTTTGCGTTTAGCAACACCATTCTGTTGTGGTGTGTACCTGCATGAAAACTGACGCCGAATCCCATGATTTTTTAGAAAACTACTGAACTCATTTGACATGTATTCACCTCCTCCATCAGATCTTAATGTTTGAATGTACTTCCCTATCTGCTTTTCCACCATAACTTTAAAATTCTTGAAGTGAGTAAACACCTCACTCTTCTCTTTCATGAAATATACCCATACTTTGCGTGTATGGTCATCAATGAAAGTAACATAAAACTTGCAACCGCCCATAGATGTGGTCTTTGCTGGACCCCAAACATCTATATGTACTACTTCTAGTACATTCTCACTAACATGCTTGTCATGTGGAAATGATGCTCTTGATTGTTTACCAAATTGACATGCTGCACATACCTTTTGCATTTCTGCAACTTTGAAATTTGGTAGTCCATGGACAATCTCCTTTGATTGCATCAGTTTCAGCCTTTGCAAGTTTGCATGTCCAATCCGTTTGTGCCATATCTCTATATCTGCAATAACTCCTGCACCTTTTGCAAACATGGCGGCATTCATTTTAGGAATCTTCACATTTAAGGTGAACATCCTACCCACTTTGTTTCCTTTGGCAACCAATCGTCCATCCTGCTTGTACTCTTCTACATATAATCCATCAGCATTGAACCTAACTTGTAATCCCTGGTCAACCATTTGTCCAACAGAAACCAGATTCTTCGTTATATTTGGAACATGCAGCACATCAGCGATATGTTTTACCTTTCCGTCCTCCATAGATAATGCTATGTTTCCTGTATGCTCAATAGGATGCGATGTGTCATCACCTGTTTCAACATATCCAGGAACTGACATTTTCTACAAACTACTAAACCATTCTGCATGACTTGTCATGTGATTTGAAGCACCTGAATCAACATACCAGACATTATCATTCGATTTTGAAACACCAGCAGACATCGTATTCATCATGTGACGTTGAACCATAAACAGCTTCTCAGAATCATCTGCACTTGTGGATGCATAGTTGTTTTGCTGCCTTCTGTTATTTTGATTCTTTAACCTGCAATCACGTTCAAAGTGTCCAGGTTTACCACAATTCCAGCATCCTTTACTATCATTACCTGAATCATTTCTTTGGAAATTTCTGCGACCTCTTTGGCTCCCCCTGCCTCGAAACTGTCCTCTTCCTCCTGCATGATTCTGTTGTTGACCTTGGTCTTGGTTACTGTTTCCTCTTCCACTTCCAAAACCTCTACCTCTGCCTCTTCCTCTGCCAGAGTAGAATACCTGCTCAGAACTGGGCTTTCCTTGGGAGTTTGATCCTCACCAAGATTCTTTTCTTCAATAATCAGCATAGAGACCAAATCAGCAAAATTCGGAATATTTTCCTTGGTCTTTATAGAAGTTCTGAACTGCTTATATGCAGCTCCTAAACCACGAAGGCACACTTCCACCTTATCATCATCATCTACATTCATGCCAATAGATGCAAGTGACTCATATATGCTTTTGATTTTTAGAGTGTAGTCACTTACCGACATGCTCTTTTTCTCCAATGTATGCAGCTCGTTCTTGAGATGCAATTTTCGTGCCTTTGTATTGGTCTCATACAAAGTGGCCAAACTGTTCCAAGCCTCTTTTGGAGTCTTGGCATCCTGTATGTGTCCAATCATGCTATCCTGTATGCTAACAGATAGCCAATACATTACCTTTCGCTCCTTGATTCCATTCCTCATATGCTCTTAACTGTTCTGCAGTCCGATTCCTTTCTGGTAACTGCGGAGCATTTTCATTCTCTCCTTCGATGTACTTCCAGTAGCCTTTTCCCATCAGGAAATTCGTCATTCTGAATCTCCAAGCATGGAAGTTGTTCTTGTCTAGCTTATCACTCATAAGCTGGCTCATTCCATCTACGTTTGCCATTTCTGCAACAATTCACAACACCTCAACACACTACAAGCAGCACTTCTGCTTGAACACTGTCGCACTACGACATGATAGTTCGATCTCAGTAAAACACAGTTTTCGTGTATCAACAGTACACGGAATTGTTTGAAATTCTGAATCTGGAATATATGAGTGTCTCGAAACACAACGCAAGTTACAGTTTATGAAACTGACCAGGTTTTTCTGTGGGCCCCACCTTGCGGGCTTGAAACGGAGGTCGAGATGGCTCCGAAACTTCGACCTTCATGGTGATTTTCATACCAAACGAAGGCCGTTTGTGAAATCGCATTTTCTCCACGCCTTGCCGCGTAGTCTTCACCATCGCCTTCTCCACGAGCTCTCTACAGCCACGCTGGCTCTAATACCATGTCACGAGGAAGGAGATAAGGAAGAGAGCTCACACACACACTCTCACTCTCAAGGAGAAGCACACACACAGATTGAGGCAAGGAAGAATGATCTTCTTCTTCTTCTTCTATTACATAAAAGGAATGTACAAGAATGACCTAAAAACAAGAATACAACAAGTGCAATATATAAAGACCAGTACATAAAGAAAAACCTAATGTCCGCGAATGAGTGAGCTGGCAAGAAACAAATGTGCCATCACTCTCGGTAGATAAATCTAATAAAGCTCAATGAAGTATCCCTAGCATATACCGGCGTGACCATTATACATGTCAGAGAAACGAAAAACTGGTACGTGTCATCCTGGATCATCACATGTTGAGCTTGATATCTCAACACTTTATACATGCCATGTCTTTGAATCTCTGTAGCTTTGGTCCATCCAAGCTCTTGGTTAACATATCAGCTATCTGATCTTTTGTTGAAGTATGTATGACTTCAATCTCTTTATCCATCACCTTCTCTCTTAGAAAGTGATATTGAATCTCAATGTGTTTAGTCCTGGCATGAAACACAGGGTTAGCAGCTAAGTACAATGAACTCATGTTATCTCCATGAATAGTGGGTGTACTCTGAATGATATCAAAACTCTTCATCAGAGTCTTAAGCCATATCACTTCCTTTGCAGCTTCAACCATACCTTTGTACTCTACTTCTGTGGATGATAAAGCAACTATGTGTTGCTTCTTTGAACACCAAGAAATTAACTTATCTCCCACATAACACAAGTATCCATAAGTTGATCTCCTATCATCTGGATTACCTGCCCAATCTGCATCACTATATATCTTGATGTTTGTATCTGATGTAAAACCATAATACAAACCCTCTTTGAGTGTACCCTTAATGTACCTCAACACTCTTTGTCCTGCAATCCAATGTTCTTTCCTAGGGCAATGCATGAATTGAGACAAAGTCCAACTGCATATGACAAGTCAGGCCTAGTTAATGTAGCATAGATCAGACTACCAACCAAACTTTGATATAGCTTCATGTCCTTGAACTCTTCACCTCCATATCTGCTCAATTTGTGATTCACCTCCATTGGATTAGGTGCTACCCTGCAATCATTCATCTTAAACTTGATCAACAAGTTTCTCAAATACCTTTCTTGAGTCACATACACTCCATGTTGAGTGTATAAGATCTCCATGCCCAAGAAATATGACAAATCTTCCAAATCACTAATCTTAAATTCTTTCTCTATTTGCTTCTTTAGGCTTTGAATGCCTTTCTCATCTGTACCTGTAAGAATTATATCATCAACATATATGCACATGTAAATGAATCCATCATCACTTGCTTTAACAAGCAAGCTACTATCTGCCTTTGACACTTGAAATCCAAGTTCTTTCAAGAACTTCACAAGTCTATAATTCCATGCCCATGGGGCCTGCTTCAAACCATACAAAGCTCTCTTGAGCTTACATACATACTCTGGATACCTTTCATCTCTGAATCCTTGGGGTTTCTCCATGCCTTAATTGTGATGGCACATATGCATATGCCAAACACCCAAATACTTTGCAATGATCTAGAGTAGGTGTCTTACCCCACCATGCCTCATATGGTGTTATACCCTGCAAAGCTTTACATGGTAAACTTTTGACCAAATATGTGGCTGTGTTTACAGCCTCAGCCCATAAATAATTAGGGCAATTTTTCTCCTTCATCATTGACCTTGCAAACTGAAAAAGAGTCCTATTTCTTCTCTCTGCTACACCATTTTGTTGAGGAGAGTACCTGCAAGTAATTTCTCTTTTTATACCTGCATTCCACAAGTAATCATTGAACTCATTAGAGAAATACTCTCCCCCTCCATCTGACCTTAGTCTCTTCAATTTATGACTTGTAATTCTCTCTGCATACATATGATAATGTTTGAATGTATTGAATACCTCTGACTTATCTTTGATCACATAGATAGTGATCCATCTGGTAGCATCATCAACATAAATCACATAATACCTTGAACCATTGATACTGAAATCCTTTTATGGTCCCCACACATCTGTGTGTACCAACTCAAGCTTCTCTGAATACATAAAACCATGCTTGGAATAAGATTGCTTATGAGCCTTACCTAATTGACATGCCTCACATCTGTATGTCCTATGTTGACCTGCAACATTAGGCAATCCAAGCACTGAACCATTGTTAATCATATCTTTGATACCTCTTTCATTAAAATGTCCAAGTCTTTTGTGCCAAAGATCTAACTCAGAGATCTTATGTCCTCCATAAGTGAACAAGGCATGACCAACATTACCTTGGATCTTCAATGTGAACAAGCTTCCTTCTTTCTTCCCTGAAACAATTTGTTTATACCCATTCCTAGGGTCTTCCACAAACACTCCTTCATTAGTGAACCTAACTTCATAACCTTTTTCAACAATTTGTCCTACACTTATCAAATTCTTAGGAATTGTAGGAACATACAAGACCTTACTCAAGAGGGTGCTACCATCCTTGGCCTTCACTGATCCAATTGACTTCACATTGTGCTTTGTATTGTCACCTGTTTGAACTACATGATTAGTTACCTTATTTTCCAAATCAGTCATCAATGCTATGTTACCACTCAGGTGATTGCTACACCCTGAGTCAATGTAGAAGACTCTTTGGTCTTCACTTTGCCTTTCACAAGTTGCATTCATTATCAATGTTGAATCCTCCTTCTGATCTGAAGCATAATTGTAGTAGGTATTTTTGTATTGTTGACTTTGGAATCCTCTACCTGCATTTCTTCCAAAGTAACCTCTACTACCTCTACCTCTGAAATTACCTTTGATTTCTGCCACCTCTTCCTCTTGAATTAAAGTTCTGATTATATCCACCATTACTTTGAGTATTATGCCAACAATCGTTAGCTAAGTGATTTGTCTTACCACAAATCTAGCAAGCTTTGACTCCATCTTTATTACTCTTGCCTCTTCCTCTACCTTTGCCACCTCCTCTTCCTCTTAGGAAGTCTGCTTGACTAGTTGTGCCTTCATCTTCATTTGCTTGTTGCTTTCCTTTGATATTCTTCTTCTT
>CM035419.1:178192431-178327431 GCA_020310875.1 Ceratopteris richardii
TCTCAACCTTATTTCTTCGTTAGAAATAGCACCATCTTGGCCAACCCAAGAATTGTCGTAGTGGTTCGAAGGCCCACCCGGGTAGATAGGTCCGCTCCAAGATTCAAATTGTGGCAGCGAAAACAACGGCTGGTGGATCAAGCCAACCGCTAGAAATAACGGCGCACGCCGGGTGCTTAGAGCAAACTCAGGTGCAGTTGGGAAAACAAAACTCCATGACAATAGATTAGAGAATTTGTAAGAAAAGAAATTAGGAAAACAATTCAGCATACTTGTTCAAGAAATATTCTTATTATCTAGCAATGCTGTCAACTCCTAAAAACTCAAAGAGAGTAATTGTAAATAAGTAGACTTTTCGAAATTTACGATGATTAAAGTTTTAACATCCATACTATGCTTGACTTGATTCTCTAGATAAGTTTATGTCATATGCTTCATGTTTTTCTTCATCTCAGAACTCAACACAAGTAACAGACATACCTTTATATTTTGTTTAAGATTCGTTCACAAATCATTAAAGCAGTTCAAAATTTACTAAAAAAATTTCCGACATGTAATTCTTCCAAAGTTTTGTTCGCATAACATACTAGAGTTGCCGCAATAATCAAAAAGCGATACACCAGGCAAATTATTTGTGCAGAGTGAAGACTTCAGAAAACAAAATTGATTTGGTTTGCAAACAACCATTCAAGAGAAGATAGAATATTCGAAAAAATAATCGGAGGATTGTCAGAGAATAGCGCAATTAGAATAAGGATAATGGATTGCTTAAATTATACATAACATCCACAATAATATTTAGTATAGCTATAAGATGAATCACTTAAATTTTGATCGTAATTGCGCAGTTGTCTCCAAACTCTATTGATGTCAGATCAAGCGTTTTATCAGGATTGATTCTTTCCCAGAAGCACGGTTGAATAAACTTCACATACCTGCGTTGTACTTTAAGTTCTACTACAGTGATAAATTTGTTCCCAATTTCTGTCAATAATCATTCACAATGACTATTTATCTTTCAGCTTCGTTCAATAGTTAAAAAAAACATCAGAGCATAGCAGAATAATGGCGTCATCGGATCATCTTCAATCATCAAATATAGTGCGTCAGAAGTTTTAGATTTTATCATTTAAAAAATGCGCTGTTGACGAATGACTTTTGGTGGAATCACCATAAAAACAAAAGATTTTTAATCCTATCCTCTGCAATAATGGTTCGGTAAAATCTGATGATCGCAATAGCGGAAAGGCAATTCAATGACTTTTTCTGTTAATGCAAATCGGACAGTTGCACAAGATTGCAATTAGAATTCAGCATCAATTATGATACTAAATCGTGTTGAATCACTTCGTCCTAATTGCCAAAAGGTGATTCACAAATTGGCCTCCTGTTGAAGTCTGGAACAAATGGTTTACTGAACCAATATAAAACAGCCAATTTCCTCAGCGCTTCGCAAAATCAATTAACAATAAAATCTTCATAGTGCTACCGCTGGGTATGCAATTTGAATGCGATCAAATGAACGCAACTTGATTCAGAAAAGAGTCTTTTAGTTTTGATTTTCTATAATCATATATGTCATAGTCATTACACAAAACAGAAAAAACACAACAATTATCTCTTCTGTATGCAGATATGCGTTCTTTTATCAAGTCTCGAGGAACTTTAAAAATTGTACAGTGTCAGATCTTTCAGCTTTAGACACGCATGTAAAACTTAAAGTGCAACGCTCGTTGGAAAAATCATTGTCGTCAGTTATCAGAAATTGATCATAAATAGATATAGGCATATCGTGCGTTGACGGCATAACTCAAAGTACAGTTGTTTCAACAAATTAAGACATTAGTGATTCCAAACTTTACCCGAATCGAGGAAGCAGGTCAGTTGGAGGATTGTTCTATTCACATTTGAAAGTTTTGTCTGAGATGGTATGTTCTAGATCATAAACATATCCTTCTCCAAATCTTTTAACAAGTAGGTCGGGCTCCGGACATACGCTGGAGTCACTTAGGAGTTGATAATACGTAATTGAATTAGCAATAGACCGAAAAATTTTTTAATCATCTTTTGTTGATTGCAGAGAGAGAAATCTCTCCAACAACGCCATCATGTTTACGGGAGCTAGAGAAAGTCGGGTTAAGGAACCTCTGCACACCAACATCATGGATGCCGAACTACCTTAACTAAATATATGGCACGAACCAGGTCAATGCAAAACATAAAAATTACCAATCGTATTCCTTACTTTTGGACAGAGATCCACCACTCAAAGCGGTGGAGAACGCTCAATCGCACTACCGCCCCACCTCAGGTATGTTAGGTTAGACATTGGATAGCCTCCTAGCAGACGCGATTAACCAAGTCGAAGAGGAACGAGTGGAAAACTTTTCTTTTGGGCGAGGCCCTCCTTTCTATGGATAGAGCGAATCCTGACCCTTGAACGTCATCTTGGCGGCGGAGGAGATCGTTCTTGAAGCACTGAGGATGATCTTGGAAGTGGTATATGAATCAGCATTCAGTAAAATGTCGCACGGGTTCCGATCGAGAAAATCGTGTTGTACTGTGCCTCAAAGCATATGCACCAAGTTCAAAGCCGCTATATGGGCAAAAAAGGAGGCACAAGCAACTGCTACGACACCATCAATTCGCGTATACTACTTGAAGTCATTGGAAGAAGGATCGGAGACAACAAGTCAATGAGACTTATCTAAGGAACACTATGCGCGGGCAAATGCAAATTCAGCACCGCAACAAAGGCAGCTTGTCAGCAAGGGCCCCGACGGTGGCCTGCAAAAAACAAAGAGATTCTGCAGGTGCAGGGAAATCACATATCCCCGATACTAGCAAGTATCTATTATAACGTGCTCGATTGACGGGTGATAGATAAAATCCGGAGATTTCACCGTGGCGAGGACAAGCCTATAGGATGGGAAACACGAAGCATTTTCTGGGAAAAAAAGAGCAAGTGGATAAACCTCACCTTCAAGCTAAAGTACACTCCAAAAAAGGGACAAGCTTAATAGGTAGCGGAATTGGTTTGTCGATGAAAAGAGACACCCGCTACGAGAATGAACGAAAGGACTTTCGATGATTAAAACATGTTCGTTATGTAGACAATTCTCTCATCGGAGTTACCGCTCCACTACCAAAGGCAAAGTGGCCAGAGGTGGAAATGGCAGAGCTCTCGAGAGAGTGCTCAGAATGGAAGGGAAATATACAAATTACTCATTTGTGCAGTGGGGAAACCCCATTTTTGAAAACAACCATTAGCCTGATGGACACTCATATCGAGCGAGGCTCCAAGCAAAGAATCAGCTCTATTATATGAAAACCAATAATTGCATCCGTCTACATGAAAGCTTCTGTAAATAGGGTAATCACTAGACCGTACAAGATACACGTGCCCTCATGAGAGAGGGAATCTGTGATAGCACTGAAGCGGAACAGGCACGACTAAATCATATAGTATCACAACTATGTCATTATGGGCTTTTTACGTTATCATTCTTTCGCAGATAATTGGTTGGATTTTTCGTCATGTCCCGGACTGTTCATTTACTTGAGCTGTGTATGTACTATTTCGATAATATGGTGAGTGCCTAGCAAACATTGTAAATATATCGATCAAAGACAGAGAGTTGTTGGGGATCAACCGCTTATCTAGGCTGCAGAAAATGATGGTATGGAGCACACTAGAGAGGGCAGTCAGGTTGCATACCTAATATGCAAATGCGAGCAAGGCCAAGAAAGACATCTTAGAGACGTACTTTATACCTTAATAGATGGAAGGAAGGTAATCCGTCGAGGTCCTTATTTAAAAGAAGGGGGAAAATGCTTGAATGAAAAACACTGCTAACTTTACGGATGTGGATCAGTAGTTAATAAGTCGTTCCATCTAACATGTCCACCCCTCATGAAGGAATGAATAGCTATGTTCACCAAATGACAAAGAACTCACTCCCAAGAATCCTGCTGAAAGTGGTGATTAAGCGAGATTCAGCCTTTTCTGAAGATTGAAAACGAGCGAAAATGAATGAAATGAACAAATATTTCCAACCTTAACCATGTAGTAAAGAAGTGAAGACCATTAAGGTCTTGTCTTGTCTTGCTACAACTACACCATGTAGTAAAGAAGCTTGACCAAGCTCGAAGGGAAGACCATTAAGGTCTTGTCTTGTCTTGCTTAAGCATTTTCTTTAGCGCTGGCTTAAGCTAATACCTATACCTTAACGGTCAACTTTACGACACTAAAGAAGACTGAGTCTTGTGCTAATTCGCTTAAGCCTTTAGGTTTCTTTTAGCCCATTTACTTTAGGTAAACTCCCATTTACCTATCGTTTAAGTTAAGCAAAACAAGACAAGGCAAGACCAACATCGCGAACGCTTAAGCCTGGTTTTCTACGTTGTAGCCTTCACCTTTAGGTTTTCTACGTTGTAGCCTTCACCTTTAGGTTAAGCATTTACCTTAAAGGCCCGGAGGGAAGACCATTATGGTCTTGCTTAAGCTACACCATTATGGTGAAGGCTTAGCAATAATGTAGGCTACATCTACACCATTATCGTCTTGTCTTGCTACAGCGATAATGTAGGCTATAGCTTAACCACTAAGGCATGCATCGAGACCATTAAGGTCTTGTCTTGTCTTGTCTTGCTATAGCGATAATGTAGGCTACAGCTACACCATGTTGGGCTTGCGCTTAGCTTAACCATGTTGGTCTCGAAGGGAAGACCATTAAGGTCTTGTCTTGCTTAAGCGTCTTCTTTAGCACCTGGTCTTCCCTTCTTGACTACATGGTGTAGCTAAGATAGCACCTTTTAGGTGTAGCTAATACCTAAAGGCCTGAAGGGAAGACCATGTAGGTGAAGCTACATCGGTTTAGCTTAAGCCTAAACGGGCTAATACCGTTTAGGTTTTGGTAAATGCTTAAGCAAAATAATGGAAATAGCTTGAGCAAGACAAGACCATTCAGGTCAAAGCTTCGGGTAATGGTCTTCCCTCCACTTTTAGTGTAATAGCTTAAATGATTAGGTAAATCTAAACTAACCATTTACCTAAAGGTATTAGCATAGCATGTAAACAGTCAACGGTGAATCAAGGCGTTTACCGTTACGTTTACTTTAGTTTTCTAACGTAGTTTACCTTTACAGTATTAGCTTTGCCCCTATGGTGCCGTTTACCGGTAATGGAGCTAATCCGCAGCGCCCCATAAGTAAACGTTTTCGATGAAGCGTTTACCTGTTTGGTTTTTGGGTTATTTTACGTGTTGTAAACGTAGTTAGGTGACGTTTACAACTCAGTAATTATCACACTGTATGGGGCGTAGCATTTACCTTATGGAGCTTACTAAAATTGAGTTGTAAATGTAAATGGTCAACGGTGAATCAGAGCTAATATCGAAAACGAAAACTTATGGGGTGAAGCTTAGCTCCTAACGGGCTAAGGAAAACCCTTTAGCAAGACAAGACCAACATGGTCTTCCCTTCTACATGGTCTTCCCTCCGGCCCTTTATGGTTTTCTTTACGATAGGGGCGAAGCAATTAAGCTATTACGTTGCGCATAAAACCTATACGGGTAAGCTAATACCTATTGGCTTAAGCTAATACCTATACCTTTACGGTCAACTTTAGCCCTTTAGGTTTTACACGTAAGTTTTGCTTAAGTCCAATAGGTGCTAAAGAAAATGCTATAGCAAGACAAGACCAACATGGTCAAGCTTCTTGACTACATGGTGTAGCTTAAGCATTCGCTGTAGCCAACATGGTGTAGTTGTAGCCTTCATGGTAATAGCTCGCCTAAGCAAAATCTTTAGGTAATATTAAGCAAAACCTTTAGGTAATATTAAGCAAAACCTTTAGGTAATAGATTAAGCAAAACCTTTAGGTAATAGCTTAAGCAAAATCTTTAGGTAATAGCTCGCTGTAGCAAGAGAAGACCTTAATGGTCAAGCTTCTTGACTACATGGTGTAGTTGTAGCTTAACCAACATGGTAATATTAAGCAATACAACACAAGACAAGACCAACATGGTCTTCCCTTCGGGCCAACATGGTGTACCTTCTTGACTTCATTGCTTCTAAAGAAAACGGTAATAGCTTCACCCCTTCTTGACTTTATAGCTCTTTAGCTCAAGACCAACATGGTCTTCCCTCCGGGTGGCCCTTTACTTAATGGTTTTCTTTAGCCCGATAGGCTTAATCAATTAAGCGAAAACCGATAGGCTTAAGCGATTAAGCTAATATCTAAAGGGAATCGGACGAACACTCGTTTACCATTACGGTTTTCTAAGCACCCATTAAGGTTTGTTTTGCGGTGTTTTCTTTAGCGCTTTCCATTTACAACTCAGTCAACTTTAGCACCCCGATAAACTTTAGCGAAAAAACAAGACAATACAAGACCAACATGGTCAAGCTTCTTGACTTCATCCTTTGCCCCTTCTTGACTTCATCGTTCACCCCTTCTTTACTTAATCACTCGCTTAAGCCTTCGGGTTAGGTGTAGTGTTTACCTAAAGGCTACAGTGTCTTCTTTAGCACCTTTTAGGTTTTATTTACTTTCTCTTCGCTAAAGCCTAATCGGGTATGGTTTTCTTTAGTTTACGTTTACAACTCAGTATTAGTAAGCTCCAAAACAACTCAGTATTAGCATAGTAAGCTCCAAAACAACTCAGTATTAGCATAGCTCCAAAACAACTCAGTTTTAGTAAGCTCCTAATGGGGCTATGCTAATACCTTTAGGTAAACGGTTTTCTTTAGCACTAATACCTGACGGTAAATGCTTCACCCTGACCTTTTAGGGTGAAGCTAATACCTAAAGTAAACGGTTAAGCTAATACCTAAAGCCGAAGGGAAGACCATGTAGGTCAAGCCTAAGCGGGTTAGTTTACCTAAAGTAAACGGTTAAGCTAATACCATGCATAGTGCCTTTATGGAAAACTTTAGCTCCATAAGTAAACATTTTTTCTTAAACTTTAGTGATGGTATTAGCTTTGACCGGCTGGTCCTTAACGATTAAGCGTTGATGCATAATCGTTACGGTATTAGCTCCGATTCACCGATTCCCCATTGATCGTTTACTGTTAGGTATTAGCATAGCCCGTTTATGTTTACAACTCAGTTTCCTTTAGCTCCTATTGGTGCTATGCTAATACCAGTAAGGTAAACGTTTCCTTTAACATGTTAGGTAAATGGCCCCATACGGTGCGATAGTTTACTGAGTTGTAAACATAAACTAACTACATTTACAACACGTATTAACTACGCCCCATAGGTGCTATGTGTTTAAGTTTACTATTAGGTATTAGCTTCTATAGTGTTGTAAACATTTTCGGTATTAGCTTCGATTCACCTAGTGCACTTTTCACCTACATATAATGAAATCCACCTTACGGGTTTACCATTAAGAATTATTAACTAACAGCTAATTACGCTTTTCCAAATGAGAAGACCCGATGATACACATATGCTCTTCGGATAGTGGGAGAAGTTATTAGTCTTCTGTGTAGTAGCTGGATAGGTTTAGCTATCTATGCACCTTTTAGAACGTTAGTACTGACCACACTGAGGGATATGCCCAGTGAGCGAAGGGCAAAAAAGGTTACAAGCAGTCTCAGTTTTTGGCCTTGCACCAAACATCCAATGAACCATGGACTAAGAAACGGCCACTGCATGAAAAGACTATGTCCGGGAGACCGCCCCATGAGGTACATCTTTCGCCGTCGGCCACGATAGACTATTCAATACACTCAAAATTGGAGTACCCCGGTAAGGTTCCCTCGCCTAGCGGTTCGGTGGGGAAGGGTGGGCTGCCAAGCTACAAGCCCTATGGGAGCAGGATTCTCTAAAAAGTGAAAGCCCTAATGAGTAACTATGGATATGCCCACTTGGAGATTTAGGATGAGGGTCAATGGAAAGGGAAATGGAATGTAAGTAGGTTTTACATAGAGAAGACCTACCTGAAAATAGGAACAACTTCCCAGCTAGAAGGTTGATGCAGTTGTGTTTACAAGGTTGATGCAGACAAATGATACGGACAAGATGCATGCTCTCACTCATACAATATATACATGCAAGACTCTAGTAAGACGAGTCACACAGGGCAGGCCAAGGAAATAAAGTTAGCAGCGACAAAACAAACACCCGAAACGACAAACAATGGGGTGACTGGTGACTGGCCCCCACCTAAGGGATAGATACAGCGGGAGGTCTCCTATCTGCTAGGGCTATAGCACTCATTTTTTTGGGCTTTTCGGCCTTATTCAGCCAACCACTAAACTAAAAAATAGGTGGAGGTTAACCTTCATAAGGAGTTGACCACACGAATAAGGTTCAATGGTTTGAGTCCTCTATCCTCACATAAGGGAGGCCACCTATTGTATTGGGGGTGTTTACTGTATGTAATGTGCTAAAGTTTCAGCGTTTATGTTAAGTAAACAGGAAGGCCACCACCGGCTAAACTGAAGGTTGGTTCCAACACTTCCAACAATACTCGATCGAAAACGGAAAGACTCGGTCATAAACCCCGCTTATGTGATGGAAAAAGCTACACAACCTTTTTTTTTTTTACTTTCTTTTTCTACCCAAGTTGAATGGCTAGCTAGGAGTGTTGGAGATTCACTCACTAATTATGCATAACGACATAAAGACAAAGGAAAGCAGAAACAAAGTATTCAGAAAAACCAAAGCCTTAGTGAAGGGACAAATTCACGTCTGTAATATGCAACGTAGAAGTTTCCAGAATTACGAGTTTGTTGAAACCCTAATCAAAATTGTATATAAGAGAGTTGAGAGTTAGAAGAATAGTGTAAGTGAGAGTGAGTGCACATATAGCAAATGTATGAGAGTAGAAGATGCCAAAGATCGCGTATGTAAAGATGAATAACAGAACCTGAAATGTCGGGTATTCATCTGAGAGAGATGGTAAGGAATAACTACTCAGAGTAGGAGAGTTTTCCATAGCTATGAGCAAAGTGAGGCCAAGCTATATTTTGTACACATCTTCTCTAATAGAAAACACATGTTCATGTGGAAGTTTTGAGTGTATTCTTCGTATGTGAAGAAATCTGAGAGATTTCATGTTACTGTGAAAGTTAGTTAACAGTTACAATTTTCTCAGTAAACGTTTTCCGGTACTTCTGTAAGATAGATCTTGCAACATAGTGTAAAGTTTTTCATGAGAGATAGCTCATCTTGAAGCCAGTAGTCTCAACTATAAGTTGATCAAAGATTTCGGTGAAATAGACATGTACACACAGTACTAAGTCTGACCTTAAAGAACTGATGAAGTTTTCTTTTAAGCTTCAGATAGAGTCCATTCAGTGAAGGAAGTTCACGTATCACTTCCTTACTTCATGTATACACATTTGAAGTAACTACAAACAAAATTGCAGTTGATTCCAGTAGTATCCCGGTACAATTACGGTGACATTCCGATAACAGCCCGATGAAGTTCTGGTGAAATTTTGGTGAGTTCAAAACACAGTTTTGACAAAGTTAAGTGACGCAAAGATTATTTAACTGTAAGCAAATACAGTAGTATAAAAACTGAAGTAAATCAGCTCAGAATTGAAGCTTGAAAGAAACATGAAGCTTTCTGTAAAGTGAATTTTCGGTATTCACTAGATACAGTTATAAGTTTTCAGTTTCAGAAAGTTTGCTAAGCTACTGATGATTATAGAGGTGTTCTAACATCACTCTAGCTTAGTTTCTGTGGTGTAAGTGAATTCCGCAATAAGCGCTGCACCAACAGTGGTATGAGAGCCGTGAGATCGAAGAAGTGGTATCAAAGCAGGTTAATCAACAGTGATATCATAGTGGTAAGATCCACAAGTGGTACCAGAACAGAAAAGGTTCTGAAGAGCAAAAAAGGTTTCTCAGAAGAAGAAACGGAAAGAGAATTTGAAGAATTCTCATAAAGGAAGGTGAAAGCTGAAGTGATCAACAACAAACGGCGTCAAGAAACGTTCCGAAGTAATTCTCAAGGGTAAAGGTTTGTAAAAGGTAAAACCTTTTAACATTACACTCACTGAAAGTAACAGAAACAAGAAGATTATGGCAGATCATATCTCTATTGACAAATTGGGCATAGATAATTATCCCGCATGGGTAATGCGAATGGAAGCTTTACTTATGAGTAAAGACTTAATGAAATATGTGACAGGAGAAGAAAAGAAGCCGATTTTCAAAGATGACAGTCAACCGAAGAAAGAAGAATTAGAAGCCTTCAAGATGTGGCAGAAGAAAGATGCAACGGCAAGAGCTTATGTTTACAATACCATTACAGATCATCTATTACCGCACATTAGAGGTCTGGAGAAAGCAGAAGATATATGGAGAGCGTTGGAAGATCACTTCCAAAATACTACGAAAGCTAGAAAGGCTAGCTTATGGTCGGAGTTCACAACGTTCAAGAAAAAGCAAAGTCAAAGCATTAGTGATTATGTCACTAAGACGAAGGACTTGGTAGACAGTCTTGGATCAATTAATGAATATATATATCAGGTTAATAGCGCAACTGCTTGCAGGTTTGAGAGGAGATGAAAGGTGGAAACCTTTCGTACTCTCAACTGAACTGTCTTTAAATCATTTTGTACCAGATTTAAATCAGTTGCTTGGACTAATGCTAACGTTTGAGCAAGATTTGAAGACAGATGGAGAAAAAGGACATAGTTCAGCTATGTATGCAAAGAATAAAAAGAAAGGTGATAAAGGTAAAGAAAAAGATGAAGAAGAAGTGACTGCTCAAGCAAATTATGCAAGAGGACGAGGTAATGTCAGAAATAAAAGTAGAAGTAATACAAAAGGAAGAAGTAACAAGAAAGCTTGCTGGATCAGTGGATTAAGCAATCACTTGGCTCATGATTGCTGGCATAATTCTCAAGGATCAAGTCAGAATCAGAACAATAACAATAGAGGCAGAAATGGAAGATGTCAAAGAGGAAGACAAAGCCAAAGAGGCGGATATGGTAGAGGTGGAGCAAGAAGTTGGGGACATAATCAGTCTCACAATACTACCTACTACAACTATGCAAATGATACGCAGAATGACGATCATACAACATTGATGATGAACTCGATAAGTGTGTCAGGAAATGAAGACCTAAAGGTATTCTATATTGACTCTGGTTGTTCAAATCATTTGTCAGGAAATATAGAGTTGTTATCAGAACTAGAAGGAGGTATTTCAAATCATACAGTACAGACAGGTGATAACACAAAACATAATGTAAGGTCAATTGGAAAGGTAAAGTGTAAGAATGGAGCTGACCTACTAACAAATGTTTTGTATGTTCCAACAATGCCGAAGAATCTGATCAGTGTGGGTCAGATAGTAGAAAAAGGTTTTCAAGTCAGGTTTACAAATGAAGGAGTATTTGTTGAAGATCCAGAGAATTGTCCATGGTAAAAAGGAAGGTAGACTTTTTACTTTGAAAGTACAAGGGAATGTTGGTCAAGCCTTGATTACACATGGTGATGAGGTATTTACAGAACTAGACCTCTGGCATAAGAGGTTAGGACATTTTAATGAAAAGGGAATCAAAGCTATGGTGGAGAAACAATCCATGAGAGGATTACCAAATATGAAGAACCAACATATGATTCACAAGTGTGAAGCATGTCAGATGGGAAAAGCTCACAGGTTACCATTTCAGAAAAATGGTTACAAACACGATGGTGTGCTAGAACTTATACATACAGATGTATGGGGGCCAACGAAAGAAGGATCTATTAGTGGCTCAAGATATTATGTTCTTTTCATTGATGATGCAACAAGATGGATAACTCTTTATGTTTTGAAAGAGAAATCAGAAGTGTTTGGAGCTTTCAGGCATTTTCATGCATATGCTGAAAGACTTACAAGACAGAAACTCAAAAGACTAAGGTCTGATGGAGGAGGAGAATATTTTTCTCGAGAGTTCAATGATTATATGTGGAATGCAGTTATCAAAAGAGAAATAACTTGTAGGTATACACGGCAACAAAATGGAGTAGCAGAAAGAAGAAATCGAACTCTAGTTGAGTTTGCAAGAGCAATGCTAAAGGAGAAAAATTGTCCAAACTATCTTTGGGCTGAGGCTGTAAATACAGCTACATACATGGTAAACAGATTACCATGTACAGCTTAAAATGGGATGACCCCTTATGAAGCTTGGTGGGGTAAGAAACCAACACTTGATCATTGTAAAGTGTTTGGATCAGTTGCTTATGCTTATGTACAGTCACAACTTAGACATAAGCTTGAACCAAAAGCAGAAAAATATTTATTCATCGGATATGATGAAAAACAGATGGGTTATAGGTTATGGAGTCCTCTAACCAAACAGTTTACTATTTCCAAAGATGTAACATTTGATGAAGGAAAAAGCTGGTATACAGATAAAGAGCATAGTGTTGAAACACTTGAAGAAGAGATAAGAAGAAATGAAAAAGGTAAATCACATATGCAGGTGAATGGAGATGAAGATCATATGCAGGCAAGTACGTCCAGGATCGGATCAGGCATGAGAAATGAAGATGGATCAAGATTTGATGAAGATGTGTATTCAGATACACATGAAGAGTTTGAACCTAGAAGGTCAAACAGAGTAAGAAAACAACCAACAAGGTATTCCTATGACACTTCTTATTTAACTCAGAAAAACTATGCTTACTTAGTAAAGGAAGATGAAGAACCTCTGAATTACAGTGAAGCAAAAGGTAAGAAACAATGGGAAGAAGCAATGAAAGAGGAGTTCAATGCTCTTGAAGAGAGCAAGACTTGGGAACTTGTTCCAATACCAAATGGTAAGAAAGTGATTGGAAACAAATGGGTTTACAAAGTTAAGAAGCTTGGAGATGGAAGGATAGCCAGATACAAAGCTAGACTGGTAGTCAAAGGCTATGCTCAGACATATGGCATAGATTATGATGAGACGTTTAGTCTGGTGGCAAAGATGTCAACCATAAGGACATTGATTGCTATAGCAGCATCAAAAGGATGGAAGCTAAGTCAGCTAGATATCAAGAATGCATTTTTGAATGGATATATATCAGATGAGGTTTACATGGAACAACCTGAAGGGTTCGTAAGTTCCACTTACCCAAATCATGTTTGCAGGTTAAGAAGAGCTCTCTATGGATTGAAGCAAGCTCCAAGAGCTTGGAATTACAGACTTGTGAAGTATCTCAATGATCTTGGATACCAAAGCTCGAAGGTTGATGCAAGTCTACTCGTTAAGAAAACAGATGAATGTATGATCTACATTTGTATTTATGTAGATGACATAATAATCACAGGAACCTCAGATGAAGGAATCAAAGAGGTAAAGAGACTGCTTGAAAAAGAGTTCAAGATCAGTGATCTAGGAAAGTTATCATACTTTCTTGGAATGGAAGTTACATATACAGGACATGGTGTATATGTCTCGCAAGAAAGGTATCTCCTAAACTTACTGAAGAAGTTTAACATGGAGAATTGCAGAGAAGCTTCAACACCACTTGAAGTAAATCATAAACTCAGAAAATATGGTGGTGTAGAGTTTAAAGATATGAGGAAGTATCAGTCGTTAGTAGGAAGCTTAATTTATGCTACACTAACAAGACCGGATCTCAGTTATGCAGTGGGAGTTCTCTCACAGTTCATGCATTGTCCGAAGGATCAACATTGGGTTGCAAGACAAAGAGTTCTTAGATATATCAAAAGAACTATAAAAGAAGGATTATATTATCCTTTTACATCAAATATAAAGCTGAGAGCATACAGTGACTCGGATTGGGCAGGAAGTCAAGATGACAGAAGGTCAACACATGGATATATGATATACCTAGGAGATAAGCTTGTAAGCTGGTGTTCAAAGAAGCAACACACAGAAGCTTTATCGTCAACAGAAGCAGAATATAAAGGACTTGTGGAAGCAGCTAAAGAAGTGATATGGATGCAGACCTTGTTCAAAAACATGGGTATTGATCAAGGTATACCTATCATACATGGAGATAATATGAGCTCGTTATATCTTGCAACAAATCCAGTATTTCATGCAAGAACAAAACACATAGAGATTCAATATCATTTCCTAAGGGAAAAGGTAATGGAGAAGGAGATTGAATTGGTATTCACTCCTACAAAAGATCAGATTGCAGATATTCTGACAAAGAGCTTAGATGGAGTAAAGACAAGCAGATTCAAAGAAATGGCAGGTATAAAAGAAAAGAAGGATATATGAAGACCGGAAGATGCAAATTAGTGATTGAGGGGGAGCTGTTGGAGATTCACTCACTAATTATGCATAACGACATAAAGACAAAGGAAAGCAGAAACAAAGTATTCAGAAAAACCAAAGCCTTAGTGAAGGGACAAATTCACATCTGTAATATACAACGTAGAAGTTTCCAGAATTACGAGTTTGTTGAAACCCGGATCAAAATTGTATATAAGAGAGCTGAGAGTTAGAAGAATAGTGTAAGTGAGAGTGAGTGCACGTTGTCGTCGAGATTTGCTCTCCTCTCTCACTTGTGAAGGCCTACAAAAAACATATTTGGTGAAGGTAGCCGGAATTCCCCGAGAAGTCCAAGATGCATCAAGGATGTCAAAGGAAGGTCACATACAAAGTTTCAAAGAAATCAAGAAAGTCCATCGTAGCGGTCAAAGCTGGTCAAAGTTGGGAAATTAGGGCAAAAATTTCATTGTCACCAAATTAGATGAAAATTCATATACTTGTAAAGATTGTCAAAGGCAGTCTATAGCCCAAATTTCAGCAGAAAATGGATTTTGTAGCACATTGATATGCTATGTTCATTTTGTAAAAATGTAATTTTTCTAGTTTGACCCTACAAATTCTTGTATAGAAATTTATGTTAGCCATATGGTTTGGCATGTATAAAGATCCTATGTGGCTACATATTTGTACAAATTTTCAAGGCTATCAGAGCTTCCTAGACACCTTAATGCCACCTTGCAAGCTTCCAAATGTAGTCAAACTTGTACAAGGGAGATTTAGATGGGAGTTTTTTCTGCATATTCCTGAAGGAGATCTTTGGAAACATAGTCCTACAATGTTTCATCTTCATCAAAGACTTTTTGGAGGGTCAAAGAGCACAAAGTCCAGTTTTCAAGGTCACCGCAGTTTTCTAGAATAAGAAAATTGAAGGCTTGAATGTCTGCCACATGTCAAAATATGATTGAACCATGTTGTACGGTCAAGATGAGCTCATATTCAAGGGTGGAGATGCACTAAAGCATAAAGGAAGGAGGATCCACGAATTTTTTCCATAAAAGAAGACCTTTTTTACAATCAAAGATCAATAATGCAACATTTCTCCAAAAATAGTGGCTTATCTTATCCGAATTGATGTCAGCACTGATCCGACGGTCCAGATCATCCCCAGATCCAATGGTGGAGAATGAGGGCGCCTAAATTTCACTCCTTTACACTAGATTTGATAGAAAGAACAATTCCAAGCCATTGATTTGATTAATCAAATGGTTGTAATCGAAAGTAGTGATCCTAGAGTTGAGAGTTGATTTCTCTAGATCCAAGGGCCCAAATTCATTCAAAAAACTATATAAACCCCCCTCCAAACTCCTAGAGCATCATTGTTAGGCATCCATAGGGCTCATGCTAGCTTACGGTTTCCTTGAGACGATCACCCTCGGTTGAGCGAGTGAGGATCCAAGGTGAGCTAGTATGAGTATAGAACCTAGTTTCAAATTTAAGTTAGATCTCCAATTTAGGATAGGCTCTTGAAACCAGCATCTCTATCTTGACTCACCCTCGGTGGAGCGTGTGAGTGAGTTAGAGCTGATTTTAATGAGTCTTAGATTTCTTTAGTTAGACGTTACGAGCCTAGACAGACATAGGGTCACTAGAGTGGAACTCACCTTCTTACGTGTGACATTCGGTTGAACTGTCATGGTTTGAGGGTCGGAACCACCTTTGATCAGTAGACTGCTTAGCATGACGTACCACGACGATATTTTACATGTAACTTAATGCAAATCCTTTTAATTCATGTCACTTGTCACTTGTCTCTTGTCACCTCTCTCAGTCTCTTAAGTATTTTTACATGTCTTCTATTTCTTCTATGTGTGAGAAGGCTCCGCAGTATTGCGTTGAACCAGTGAGGATGTTTCTTTGAGCTTGTGAGTAAAATCCATCATCATAATTCACTTGCATGCATATAATCCATACAAATCCAAACATATTTATTAGTTTCTGAAAGTGTATAAGAAGCTCCAATATTGGACCATTCTTCCTTTCGAAACTGATTTATGTGTGAGGATTCCATCTATTCTCATCATGCATACATATCATCCAAAGAAGGCTATACATATGGATTAGAATTAGGAAGTGTTTAAGAAGCTCCTCCAATGGACCATTCTTCCTTCCAAATTTGATTCGTGTGTATGGTTCTCTTTCATTCTTATCATTCATGTTCATAAATCTAACTTGCACTCCTACATTCCTATTCCCATAATCATTTCAACATCTCTCTCATCTCCATACCCAACATTAATTTCACCTTCACATCTTTAAACCTTCCAACATTCATTAGCTTCATACACCCTGTGTGTGCCACGACCGGACCCGATCCACCCGGATTGCGATCACCTCCACATTTGAACCCGACGTGAAACGCTTTGTGGCATTTGCTTCTGATCTTGTTGGGAGGTTGTGATCCATATCCTTTGTTTCATATTTTTCATCCTCAACATATCATCATCATCGTTCTTGAGTGTTGCACTGGATTTCTCACAGTATCGTGCACATCTTCGTCGCGAAGTAAACACATTTGTGAGAGATCTAGAACATCGTGCATCACTTGCTTATTCACATAAGATGGAGGAAGGATTCAAATCCCTTATTGTTGAGAAACAAGGCCAAAGAATAGTCTCTTCTATGTTGAGAGAGAAGGGAAAATTCAATGGCATCAACATCACAAGCTACTTAGATTTGTTTGAAGAGCAAGCTATGATTTTTGGTCTTCCTGAAGATCTTTTGATATCATTCTTTGAACGAATTGTTGATAGCTCTATCATAAACCGTGTCACTCAATATGATAGTCTTCCTTGGAGTGATTTTAGAAAGGAGATGCTCAAAGAATTCTATCTTGAAGATTATAGCCAACATAATCGAGATGGATTCTTACGATGGGTCAATTCTCCAAAGCCTAGTAGCTCTATTACTCACTTACAAAATGAGTATATTAGACGCTATGAACAACTTCCTGATGAGGATAAGATAACTTTGGAACCTGATCTTGTGATCAATTTTCTTAAGCTTCTTCATCCTGAAACTCGTAGGGAAGTTGAACGGCGATTAGAAGAACCAGATAAGCGCTATGGTCTTACTGACAATTGGCAAAAAGTGCGTAAAGTAGTAGAGGCTGTAGCCCATAGACATCAAAGACAATCCATGCTTTATGAGCAAACTAGTCTTCCTCAAGCTAGCCTTCCACAAACTAAGGAGCAAGTTAGAGAACAATCCCATGCTATGCTTTTTGACTCTACTCCTATTCCTCAAATGATGGAGCCTACTCAAGGTTTTAAAGTAGAGCCAAATAAAAGTGTAGTTGAACAATCTCAAGTGGATATTCTCACTAAGCAAATGGAAAGTCTTATTGCTACACAATCCAATTTGGCCAAGACTATAGATGCTTTACAATCTAGTTACACCAAAACTTTCCAAAATCAAATGAACCCAATGACTTTTCAAGAGCCTAATCAACATGTTATAGCTACCAATCAAAATCCACAAATAGCTCCTACTCAAGCATATCAAGTTCCTCCAATGCATAATCCTTCAATGCAAAATCCTCATCCTCATGTGCAAAATCCTCAAATGAATCAAAACATGTATCCTCAAGCTTCTCAAATAGCTTTTCAAAATCCTCAAAATCAAAATTTTCAAAATCATCAACCGTATAATATGGAAGCTCCTCTTGCACCTCAAGTACCACATGTTGCTCCCCAAGCTCCTCAAATACATCAATTGCATTTTCAAAATCCTAATTATCCTGTTCAAGCAATACCTTATCAACAAAATCCTCAATTTCAAAATTTCCCACCACAAGTTAATCAAAATCCTCAAAATCAAAATGGTTTTGTGTGTGGCCCTCGTAGGTGTCCTTGGTGTGATTCGTTAGAGCACTTTTTGAGAGATTGTGAATTATTGAAGGCTGCTAAGGAGCAACGACTAGTAATAGACATAGACAAGAAAATCTGTGACTATCGATCTAGGCTACCTTTGCAAGGAAATTATGGTAAGGGAGGAATGAAAAAACATTATGAAAATATAACCATAATGGACGTAGGAACTAGAGGAGTGAAACTAGAAGCTCTTGATGAACAACAAGTAGAATCAAGTAAACCCACAAAGGAAGGTGATTTTTCTATAGAGGCTTTAGTAAGAGCACGGGATGAGATTAGGAGAATAACGGCTTGGGAGTCACCAATAGAAGATAAATCTCTTATTTCTCACATATCCAATGTAGAAGAAAAACGAAAAAGAGATGAAGCTGAGCCTAGTGAAAGAAGAGTAACACGAAAACAAACCTCAGAGGGAATAGAAACAATCATAGAGCAGGGAGAAACATCACAATCCAAAGATAAAAAACAAGAAGCACAACCCAATGAACAAAAACAAGAGGAGAAACAAAAAGGGAAGAAGACAAAGCAAAGAAAAACAGAACCAAAGCCTTTGGATAAACAAGAACAATCAAAACAAACTGAAGACCAAACACAAGAACATGAACAAAAACAAGACCCTGAGCAAAAACAAAAGAAACCAAAGAGAAAACCTAAAGCCATCTTGATTTCAGAAATTGAGAGAAAAATAGATCCTATGGAGATTTTAGATGACATTTTGCTTAAGAGTCAAGTGACTATGTCTTTAGAACAAGTTTTCTCTATTGCAAAGCCTGTTTTTAAAGATAACTTTATCGGCCTAATTAAAAGGAAGAGGTTTCCACTTAATCTAGATACTGAGATGCAAGATTCTCTAGATCAAGATCAAGCTATGAATGAAGCCTTAAACTTTGATGAATCTGATGAAGAGGACTTTGATGATGATGAAGTAAATGTTAATAAAAATTTCTTAGGACCTATTCAACCTGACCATGAAAATCATGAAAACAATCCTGAAAGCCACTTCAAAAGAACATTTTGGTCTAGAGGTACATCAGAGATGCATGTTAAAATAGGAAATGATAAGAACACTATCACTGTAAATGCATTAGTAGATTCCGGCTCTGAAATCAATGTGATTTCAAGAGAAGTCTATGATAAGTTTCGATGGCCCATAGATAAAGATTGTGGATGGCGTATGAGAACTGCAGATAATGGTGTAGGTACCCTGTATGGAGCTTGTGCTAGTGTGCCCATATCCATAGGAGGAATCACAGAAGAGTTTCACTTTTCTATTCAAGATAATTGCTCCTATGAAGTTCTCTTAGGTCAACCCTTTATTTGTGAGAGTCGTATGGAAACTAAAGCCATGGATGATGGGTCTACCTATGCTAGATTTAAGTCTAAGGATGGAATGCAATCACTTCAAGTCATGACAGTAGGAGTGAACCATCCTAGGAATCGATTGTCAATTAGAAAGAAACCTATTGTTACTCATGGTCATGAGCATGCTTGTAGTGATTGTGCACCTCGATTCATGTTTGGAGCTACATATGATCAAAATTTCGGATAGAATCCATTGTTGAGCGGGACAACAGTGGATATTGGTTTGACATCTCGCATCCAACCAACATGTACAATAGTTTGTCACTTTGTTTTCCACATTCTAGATTAGATTTTCTTCATAAGAGTCAATTGTCCAAGTCTTTTATCCAAAAAACCCAAAAAAATTATAAAAACAACAAAATCATGGAACATGATGAGAACATTGAGCATGTGATTGAGACATCTCATTGTTTCTCTACTCTTGAGGAGTTAGAGTTATGTCTTCAACAAAATTCTAATTCCCATATTATTCTTCTTTCTTCCCTTGATGAGTATGCTCTAATCCAAGAGTATGCTCTCAATGTTGACAAGTGCTCAAAATTTAACCAAACACATGATGCCTTAGTTGAAACAAAGTACAAAACTGTAGACAAAAAAATCAAACCCATAGCTCAACCATTACCTCAAGGAAGTAATGAAAAAATTATTGATGTGAAAAATGATCCAATTCTTCGGGATAAGAAAAACATAGGACATAAATTCACGGATGAGACAATCAAACATGTGAGAATTGGTAGAGATGATGACTTTCTTTTGCCAGCAGAGAGAGATAAATTTGAGAGAGTTATACGTAGCCATGGAAAAGCCTTTACTATGTATCCTCATGAGATTGGTTGTGTAGATCCTAAGCTAGTTGCACCCATGATAATCTTTACTATTCCACATATTCCATGGAATCTTCGTCCTATACCTGTTCCAAAGGCTCACTTACCTGAGCTAATGAAACTACTTAAGGAGAAGATAAACATGAGAATTTTAGAGCCATCTTTTGCACCTTACTCAAACAGATGGTTCACTGTGCCTAAAAAGAATGGGAAACTACGTTTTATTCAAGATCTCCAACCCGTCATTAAAGTCACCATAAGGAATGTAGGAACAGGACCCATTGTAGATGAGTTTGCTGAATCATTTTCAGGACATTCTATCTATTCAATGGGTGATTTATATTTTGGATATGACCAATTCCAGTTAGCAATTGACAGTCGTGACATAACCACAATGAAAACTCCTTTAGGCTTAGTGCGAATGTGTACTTTACCTCAAGGAGCGACTAATTCTGTGGCTCATATGATGAGTGCTATGAATATGGTCTTACATGATTTTATCCCTCATATAACTATGCCATTCATTGATGATATTCCAATTAAAGGGAGTGAGGAACGTGTAAAGGACATTACTTTAGATTCATCTGGATGTCGTAAATTTGTTCTTGACCATATCTCTGATTGTGAAAGAATATTTCAACGATTTGAAGAGGTAGGTCTCACATTTTCCATAGAGAAATCTGTTTTTGGTGTCAACGAGGTGCTTATTGTTGGACATTTATGTGGCCATTATGGTCGAAAGCCATACCCACAAAAAGTTGATGCCATTAGCAAGATTTCTGAAACATGTAACAACGTGAGTGAGGTACGTAGATTTCTTGGTGCTTGCATCTTTTATGTTATTTGGATCCCTCACTTTGCTCATCTTGCTGATTGTCTTTATGACTTGTTGAGGAAGAAACGAAAATTTATTTGGACTGACAAACACACTCAAGCTATGCGTAAATTGAAGAAATTATTGCTTAAAGCTCCCATCCTTAAGCGTGTAGACTATTCTGCTAACAAACCTATTATATTGACTGTTGATACTAGTCCTATTGGTATAGGTTGGGTCATAAGTCAAGATGATAGTGAAGGGAATAGATATGCAATTAGGTTTGGTGCCAAAATTCTACATGAAACACAACGAAAATATCCACAAATCAAACGAGAACTATGGGGTATGGTAACAGCTTTGAAAACAGACAAAGAATATTTCATTGGTGCAAATGTCAAAGTTGAGACTGATTGTTTGCCTCTCATTGGAATGATAGCCAATTGTTCATCTCCTGATATAGCCATGCTTAGATGGATCTCATATATTAAGTTCATAAATCCTGAGTTAGTTCATATTTCAGGTAAGTCAAACTCAGTTGCTGATATGTTATCGAGAGCTAGATTTGATGATGATCTTGAAAGTGATCTAATAAAGAATGTGAATTTAGTTGACTATGTTCCACATATATATGAGTATGAGAAATTTCATGAGTCTGAGTACGAAGATGAATGGAGAGACATAGGAAAGTATCTCAGTACACTACAACCATTACCTAGCTGGACTACGAATAGATTCCGTAACATTAGGAAACGAGCTTATAACTTTTTCCTATGTAATGGTTATCTTTGGAGACATGCTAAGGGTAAGGTTAAGAATCCACAACGAGTCCTAGGAAAACGAGGTCTTCAATTGCAAGTAATGAAGGAAATGCATGAGACATTATGGGCAGGTCATAAAGGATTTTTTGGAACATATGAAAAAATTAAAAGTACCTATTATTGGCCTAGGATGTATACATTAGTAGCTATGTTTCTACATGTTCTACTTGTCAACTTCATTCATCAGTCAAACATAGAGATCCGTTGCATCCTACTTATCCACCTTGTATTCACTACAAGTGGGTAGTAGATCTTGTAACTATGCCTAAAGGTATTGACAAAATGCGTTACATTGTACTTGCAAGAGAAGACTTAACTAATCATGTAGAGGGACGTGCACTACGATCTAAGACCACTTCCAATGTTTGCAAATTCTTGCTTGAAGATGTCATAAGTCGCTTTGGGTACATAGAGAAAGTAGTTGCCGATCGTGGAGAGTTAAATGCGAGAGAAGCTAAAGAGTTCTTTGAGCGTCACGGTATTCGTTTGTCTCTCACTACTGCATATAACCCAGAGGCCAATGGTAAAATAGAGAGAGGGCATCCACCTATTGTGAAAGCCATATCTAAAGCATGTAATGGTGACATCAAACAATGGCCTAAATTCTTACCTTTTGCACTTTGGGCAGATAGAATGACATGCACACGTACTACTGGATATATGCCTGCTGAACTCATGTACTGTCAAAAACCATTGTTTCCAATTCAGTCTCATATTTCTGCATGGTCAAATTTTCCTTGGTCTGAAAACATGTCTATTGATGATTTTTTGAGTTTGCGTATTAAACAGTTAGAACAAGGTAAATTAAGACTTGATGATGCTGTTGAAAAATTAAGAGAATCTAGAATGAAGAACAAGCATTATTTTGATAAAACTCATCGACTGCGTCCTAATCCAATTGAAGTAGGAGATTGGGTGCTCATTTATGATAGTACATTTGACTCTCAATATGATGCACGCAAAAAGCTCACTCAACGGTGGTTTGGGCCATACATTGTATCAAAAGTCAACAACAATGGTACGTATGCTCTTTGTGAATTAAATGGTGTTGCACTAAAAACTTTGATTGCAGGTAAAAGGATAAAGCTATTCAAGAAACGTGATAATGACGAGTACATTTTGAATGAGGACATTGAAGAAGATGACAACAATGAGGCCGATTCATAAACAGGAGTATCCATGCTATAAAAAAATAAAAATATAAATAAAAAAAGGAAAAAAAAAATAAAAAAAACATATAAAAATATCATTAATTTTTCAAGTTCATGTTGCTTTGTTTTTTTTCAAGTTCATTCTATATTTTTTTTTTCCATGCTTGTTTCATGCATGTTTTTTTTCAGTCTTTGCATTGCATTGCATATCCACATCACTTGAGTAAAAAAAGGGCAAATGATGATTTCTCTACTTGTGTAAAATTTTATCTTAAGTAGTAACTTATCTACCAAGAAATTGTTTATAATCTAGGATTGTGGAAAGATAGGGCATGTAGATTTGGAGGTTTATTTTGGTGACAAGACTTTCATATATAAACATGCATATGTATCCTGTATCGAAAGCATAATTGTTGAAATCCTAGCTCCTGCTACTGCATGTTTCTACATCCTTAGTCCATCTCACAGCACTTGTATCGGAGTTTAAACGACTGTTCTCCGTCATCAAAAATGGTTGTACCTTGTATCGGGGTTTAATTTTTCCCCGTCATCAAAAAAAAAAAAAAAAAAAAGTTGCTACATGTTACCAAGAAGTTTACACTTTCTTCCACCCCAAAAAAGTGATCGTAACCATAAAGTTGCCGAATCATCATCATCATCATCAAAAAAAAAAAAAAAAAAAAAAAAGCAAGCCAAAGGAGGATAAAGAGGCATAGTAGAATAAATCACGGGCTATATAGGCAGATTTATGCATTAGTGGAGTTTAGTTAGATTTCCTTGCATGTTGTTAGAGAAAGAGCATATTCATATTTATGTAGGAAAGGAGTTGATCTAAAATAAGCTAAAGATGAAAGATGTCTCTTGAAAATCCTTATCTTTGTTTATAATCATATTTAAGGTAGATTGCTTTATGAAAAAGGTACAAAATTTTCTTCAAGATGAGAGGAACTGATGCTTAAAACGACTCAATACATCCACTTCCACTTCATATTGATGCTTGTTTTTTTTCTTTCTTGTTGCCAATGTTGCTTGTTCATTTGCATATATGTTGCCTATTTGTTCATGCATATTCATGTTGTCTGTTTCAATTATTTCTTTCATGCAAATTTTGCTTCATGTCACGTTACTTACTTATTCATGCATATAATTAATTTTCCTTCCATGTTTCTTATGTTGCCTATAAAAGAATTTGATGCCTGAAACATTTTGTTTTTCACAGATGCTAGAGTGGCGCTTTCGGAGGAATCGCAGGTTTAGTGGGGGCGAATGTCGTCGAGATTTGCTCTCCTCTCTCACTTGTGAAGGCCTACAAAAAACATATTTGGTGAAGGTAGCCGGAATTCCCCGAGAAGTCCAAGATGCATCAAGGATGTCAAAGGAAGGTCACATACAAAGTTTCAAAGAAATCAAGAAAGTCCATCGTAGCGGTCAAAGCTGGTCAAAGTTGGGAAATTAGGGCAAAAATTTCATTGTCACCAAATTAGATGAAAATTCTTATACTTGTAAAGATTGTCAAAGGCAGTCTATAGCCCAAATTTCAGCAGAAAATGGATTTTGTAGCACATTGATATGCTATGTTCATTTTGTAAAAATGTAATTTTTCTAGTTTGACCCTACAAATTCTTGTATAGAAATTTATGTTAGCCATATGGTTTGGCATGTATAAAGATCATATGTGGCTACATATTTGTACAAATTTTCAAGGCTATCAGAGCTTCCTAGACACCTTAATGCCACCTTGCAAGCTTCCAAATGTAGTCAAACTTGTACAAGGGAGATTCAGATGGGAGTTTTTTCTGCATATTCCTGAAGGAGATCTTTGGAAACATAGTCCTACAATGTTTCATCTTCATCAAAGACTTTTTGGAGGGTCAAAGAGCACAAAGTCCAGTTTTCAAGGTCACCGCAGTTTTCTAGAATAAGAAAATTGAAGGCTTGAATGTCTGCCACATGTCAAAATATGATTGAACCATGTTGTACGGTCAAGATGAGCTCATATTCAAGGGTGGAGATGCACTAAAGCATAAAGGAAGGAGGATCCACGAATTTTTTCCATAAAAGAAGACCTTTTTTACAATCAAAGATCAATAATGCAACATTTCTCCAAAAATAGTGGCTTATCTTATCCGAATTGATGTCAGCACTGATCCGACGGTCCAGATCATCCCCAGATCCAATGGTGGAGAATGAGGGCGCCTAAATTTCACTCCTTTACACTAGATTTGATAGAAAGAACAATTCCAAGCCATTGATTTGATTAATCAAATGGTTGTAATCGGAAGTAGTGATCCTAGAGTTGAGAGTTGATTTCTCTAGATCCAAGGGCCCAAATTCATTCAAAAAACTATATAAACCCCCCTCCAAACTCCTAGAGCATCATTGTTAGGCATCCATAGGGCTCATGCTAGCTTACGGTTTCCTTGAGACGATCACCCTCGGTTGAGCGAGTGAGGATCCAAGGTGAGCTAGTATGAGTATAGAACCTAGTTTCAAATTTAAGTTAGAACTCCAATTTAGGATAGGCTCTTGAAACCAGCATCTCTATCTTGACTCACCCTCGGTGGAGCGTGTGAGTGAGTTAGAGCTGATTTTAATGAGTCTTAGATTTCTTTAGTTAGACGTTACGAGCCTAGACAGACATAGGGTCACTAGAGTGGAACTCACCTTCTTACGTGTGACATTCGGTTGAACTGTCATGGTTTGAGGGTCGGAACCACCTTTGATTAGTAGACTGCTTAGCATGACGTACCACGACGATATTTTACATGTAACTTAATGCAAATCCTTTTAATTCATGTCACTTGTCACTTGTCTCTTGTCACCTCTCTCAGTCTCTTAAGTATTTTTACATGTCTTCTATTTCTTCTATGTGTGAGAAGGCTCCGCAGTATTGCGTTGAACCAGTGAGGATGTTTCTTTGAGCTTGTGAGTAAAATCCATCATCATAATTCACTTGCATGCATATAATCCATACAAATCCATACATATTTATTAGTTTCTGAAAGTGTATAAGAAGCTCCAATATTGGACCATTCTTCCTTTCGAAACTGATTTATGTGTGAGGATTCCATCTATTCTCATCATGCATACATATCATCCAAAGAAGGCTATACATATGGATTAGAATTAGGAAGTGTTTAAGAAGCTCCTCCAATGGACCATTCTTCCTTCCAAATTTGATTCGTGTGTATGGTTCTCTTTCATTCTTATCATTCATGTTCATAAATCTAACTTGCACTCCTACATTCCTATTCCCATAATCATTTCAACATCTCTCTCATCTCCATACCCAACATTAATTTCACCTTCACATCTTTAAACCTTCCAACATTCATTAGCTTCATACACCCTGTGTGTGCCACGACCGGACCCGATCCACCCGGATTGCGATCACCTCCACAAAGTATAGCAAATGTATGAGAGTAGAAGACGCCAGAGATTGCGTATGTAAAGATGAATAACAGAACCTAAAATGTCGGGTATTCATCTGAGAGAGATGGTAAGGAATAACTACTCAGAGTAGGAGAGTTTTCCATAGCTATGAGCAAAGTGAGGCCAAGCTATATTTTGTACACATCTTCTCTAATAGAAAACACATGTTCATGTGGAATTTTGAGCATATTCTTTGTATGTGAAGAAATCTGAGAGATTTCATGTTACTGTGAAAGTTAGTTAACAGTTAAAGTTTTCTCAGTAAACGTTTTCCGGTACTTCTGTAAGATAGATCTTGCAACATAGTGTAAAGTTTTTGAGAGATAGCTCATCTTGAAGCCAGTAGTCTCAACTATAAGTTGATCAAAGATTTCGATGAAATGGACATGTACACACAGTACTAATTCTGTCCGTAAAGAACTGATGAAGTTTTCTTTTAAACTTCAGATAGAGTTCATTCAGTGAAGGAAGTTCACGTATCACTTCCTTACTTCATGTATACACATTTGAAGTAACTACAAAAAAAATTGCAGTTGATTCCGGTAGTAGTCTGGTACAATTATGGTGACATTCCGGTAACAGTCCGTGAAGTTTTGGTGAAATTTTGGTGAGTTCAAAACACAGTTTTGACAAAGTTAAGTGATGCAAAGATTGTTTAACCGTAAGCAAATACAGTAGTATAAAAACTGAAGTAAATCAGCTCAGAATTGAAGCTTGAAAGAAACATGAAGCTTTCTGTAAAGTGAATTTTTGGTATTTACTAGATACAGTTATAAGTTTTCAGTTTCAGAAAGTTTGCTAAGCTACTGATGATTATAAAGGTGTTCTAACATCACTCTAGCTTAGTTTCTATGGTGTAAGCGAATTCCGCAATAAGCGCTGCACCAACAAGGAGCACATAGAAGTGGGACAGAAGCCGAGCCCAATAAAATGTAAAGGTTTGAGATGGATGAGACTACAAACAACCAACAAGGAAAAAGGGCAGAAAGAAATGGCGAATGAAACTTTTTAGGTCATCTATATCTAGGGAGACATATAGATAGAGATTGCCTGAAGCTACAGCTACACCATGTTGGTCTTGCGCTAAAGAGACCATAAGGCTACAGCTACACCATGTTGGTTTTGCTACAGCTACACCATGAACAAGGCTACAGCGAGAACATGTTGTTCTTGTCTTGTCTTGCACTAAAGAGACCATTATGGTTTTGCTTGAGCTACACCATGTATTAAAGAAGCTTGACCAACATGGTCTTGTCTTGTCTTGCTACAGCGAAGACCGTTTAGGTTTTGTTTTCTTTAGACACAACCAAAACCGTTTCCCGGGACACTAAAGCACCAATAGCAAACTTTAGCGCCTTTAGGACACTTTAGTGACTATTGGTGCTAAAGAAAACCTATTGGGAAACGGACACTAAAGCACCTAAAAGGTTTTTCAAGTTTTCTATCGCGCCTTAGCTTACACCTTTTCTTATTATTACTTTCTCTTCACCTGAAAATAGATTAGTACGAGGAAGCCCATCGTCCTCGCGGCACTTTCACCTCTCGCCTATCAAAGTGATGTTCTTTCACCTGGTAGGAGAGCTTTTCTAGAGAAGGATTTCAAGCTTAGATGCTTTGAGTGGTTCTTCCCTACCAACTTAGCTACCCAGTGCTATTACTAGCACAACAACTGGAACACCATAGGTTGACCAAACCCAGTCCTCTCGTACTAAGGCAAGCTTCTTGCAGTTCTCTAAAACCAATGGTAGATAGGAACCGAACTGTCTCACGACGTTCTAAACCCGACTCACGTACCACTTTCATCGGCGAACAACCGAACCCTTGGGACCTAATTCAACACCAGGATGTGATGAGTTGACATCGAGGTGCCAAACGACTCCATCGATAAGAGCTCTTGGGAGTCATCAGCCTATTATCCCCGGCGTACCTTTGATCCGTTGAGCGAGAGCCCTTCCACGTGGGGACTCCCGGATCACTATGGCCGACCTTCATCTCTGTCCAACTAGTAACTCTTACAGTCAAGCAGGCTTATACCATTACGCTCACAAGCAACACGAATATTAGCTTGAGCCTACCTTCACACACCTCCATTACTCTTTTGGAGGCACCCACCCTAGGTAAACTACCCACCTTGCAATATCCCACAGCAGTAGTCCAAAACCGCTTCATGCGGTTAGGCATCCAATGATGAGAGAGTGGTATTTCAAGATTGGTGGTGACATTGCGTGCCATCACCTCCCATCTATCCTACACATTCAATCAAGCATGTCACTGCAAAAGTATAGCAAAGGTGCACGGGGTCTTACCATCTAACCGTTAGTACTCTGCATCTTCACGGAGAATTCAATTTCATTGAGTCCATGTTGGAAACAATGGGGCATTCGTTACCTATAAGTCTCGCTAAACTTTTTGGTTTAGCCTGGGCTTTCTCTTTACCTGCCTCCATGTCCGCAAGGGAATCGAGTAGAAGCAAAGCGTTCCCATTTACTTAATGTATTAGCTCCACCCCTAACTGGTTCATCTCGAGCTTTGGACGAGGCCTATGTTCCCTCTAGTCCTCGTCCGTAGCTCTTCATGAGGAGAAAATAAGCGCGGTAAGCCGATGCTTCACGTAAAGTCTTTGGGGATTGGACCTCTGCTATCCAGACTTATGGAGCGAGTGCATGCTTTTTCATTCCCCAATCCTACGGATCGTCCACTGTGTCATATCTAAGTCTTTGGGGCGATTAGTTTACATTTACCTAATGATTAAGCTCGTATGTTTAAAACTCAGTATTAGTAAGCTCGCTCGTGGGTATTAGCTAAGCACGCATAGCACCTAAAGGAGCTAAAGAAAACACGGGAAATATTTTCTTTAGCACTTTCCGAAACTGTTTCCCTTAAGGCTACAGCATGTCCGTTTCCCACACAGATAGGCTACGACGTGTCCGTTTCCCAATAGGACACTTTAGCACCTTAATGGGAAATAGACACTTTAGCGCCTTAAGGGAAACGGAAACTTTAGCGCATTCCCTTCACGTAGAAGCTAATACCATTCCCTTTAGGGTGGAGCTATTACCAAGCTTAAGTGTTTTGTTTAGCCCATTAGGTGCTAGCGAAGACCAACATGGTTAAGCCTGATTAGGGTTAGCTTAAGCCTATATGGGAAACTTTAGTGGTAAACTTTAGCACCTTAAGTAAATGTTTAAGCGAAACTTTTGCTTAAGTAATGGTTAATTAAGCCTGGTCAAAGCTTAAGCCTAAAGGTATAGCTATTAGCTTCTACATTAAGGTATTAGTGCTAAAGAAAACGTTAAGGTATTAGTGCTAAAGAAAACGTTAAGGTATTAGTGCTAAAGAAAACCTAAGGGTCCAGTAGGAGCAAAGCTAAAGCGCTGTAGCTTAACCAACATGGTCTTCCCTCCTTAATGGTGTTCTTTAGCTTTACTTATGGGTGCTAAAGAAAACCGCTTCGCCCTTTAGTTTCCTGATCGAGCTAAAGAAAACGCTTGAGTTAGGGGAAGCGCCTTTTAGGCTACAGCTAATACCCTGTAGGGCTAAAGGCTTAAGCTAAATCATTGTATCAAGACCAACATGGCTCTGTTAAGCCTAAAAGTTAAGCTATTATGTTGTACTTTAAGTTTTCTTTAGCCCATTAGGTTTTGTAAACGAGCTAAAGAAAATGCTTAAGCCTTGTAATAGCTTAAGCCTAAAAGGGGTGAAGCTAAGCTAAGCACTAAAGATTAAGCGTTTACCTAAAGGTGCACAGTGTTTACTTTAGTTTTCGTTTTTAGGAGAAACCCATTTACCTAAGGGTCTACTTTAGCTCTCATACAACTCGGTCAACTTTAGCTCGATAGGAGCAAGGGTTGACTGAGTTGTAAATGTAAACGAGCTTATACGTGTTGTAAACATAATAGCTTCACTTCTACTGGTCCTAACAGTTTTCTTTAGCCCAAAAACCCCAATAGGTATTAGCTTCATCGAAAACGTTTACTTTGGGCCCGAAGGGTTAAGCGAAACCCGGTTAGGGAATCGTGCTTAGCTTCACGCATTAGTAAACGGTTAGGTGCAGCTATTACCGGTTAGGGAATCTGGCTCCTTTATGATTTTCTTTAGCACGCATAGTGCCTAAAGTTTCGCATAGCACATTGTAGCAAGACCAACATGGTGTAGTTGTAGCAAAACCATGTAGGTGTAGTTGTAGCCTTTATAACGGGTTTTCATTAGTTAGGTAAACTTCATCAAGCGCACTTAGATCTTTAAAGTGTTCCTGCATGTAATGTGGCCTAAAACCTAATAATTACTTAGAAGGCTAGCGTAACCTACTGTGTAGACCATTCATGCAGGTCGCTACTTATGCGACACAATTTTGTGAATCAAACGACAATGGATGGTATTCAGTTCCATGCCATCCTCGTCGTAGGCCTTATAGTTGCCTATGAGTTCGGACTATATCATCATCGTGAAGGATATCTAGCGTGTGGTCATTGGGGATCAAGTTTAGATCTTGGAACTATGTTCGCAGGTTCAAATGGCCGGCTTTCGCTTGAAAGATGATGTATTTCCAACTTGCTATCCTGCTGATGGTCTGTGCCACCAACCACATTTTCCATTCAGCGCGTGCTTGAAGCGGTGAAAGCACATTTGCTTCGCACCTCCAATGTTTAAGTGAAAACTTTAGCGACCTTTACAGTCTTTAGCCCTTTAAGAGAGTTTACCATTTACCTAAATGATTAAGCGTTTACCTTTAGGTATAGATATTAGCTTCTACATTTACTTTTGGAGTGTTTACCTAAAGAACAGCTAAAGAAAACGCTTCACTTTAGGCGTAAGCTAATACCAAAACCTTAATGGTATTAGCTTACCCGTAACGGTATAGGTATTAGCTTCACCTAAAGGGGTGAAGCTAAGTGCAAGACCTATCGAGCGGAAACCTAATAGTTTTCTTTAGCCCGCCTTAAGGGGCACCGTAAAGGTATAGGTATTAGCTCCGCCCTTCGGGTAAGTAAATGTAAATGCTTAAACGTGTTGTAAATATGAGTTTACTGCATAGCGCCATAGGCCTGATTAGGCTTAAGTGGTTAGGCGCTAAAGGAAACATTTACAACTCAGTCAACTTTAGCTCCATAAGGACCAGTAGGTTAAGCCTAACAGTAAATGTTTTGCACTATGTGGGTTTTCTTTAGCACGTTAGGTAAACGTTTACGTTTACAACTCAGTAAACTTTAGCACCGTATAGGCTTAAGCTAAACTGTTGTAGCAAGACCAACATGGTGTAGCTATAGCCTAAAAGTTAAGTTATTACATTTACAAGACCATGTTGGTCTTCCCTTCTTGACTAAATGGTCTCTTTAGAACCTTAAGGTTTTGTAGACGCTTAACCTATCGGTTTTATGCCAAAGTTGACTATTAAGGTTTTACGCTCAAGAAAACTCAAAGCCTATCAGGCTAAAGAAAATGCTTAAGCTATTACCATATAGGGAATGCTCAAGCAAAAAATTTAGCACCGTATAGGCTTAAGCTAAATTGCTTAAGCCTAAAAGGGCTAAAGTTGACAAAACCTTTAGGTAATAGCTTAAGCAAAACAAGACAAGACAAGACCAACATCGCGAACGAAGGCTGGTTTTCTATGATGTAGCCTTCACCTTTAGGTTAAGCGTTTACCATTAAGTAAATAACCCAGGCCATGAAGTCAAGAAGCTTGACCATGTTGGTCTTGTCTTGTTTTGTTTTATGCCAAAGTTGACCGTTAAGGCCCGAAGTTGCTATGCAAGCGATGTTGGTCTTGTTTTGTTTTGCGCTAAAATTTTCCCAAAAACTGTTAGTAAATTAACACACCAAACAGTTTTCGGAGTTGTTTGATTTCATCCTGCCGTTCTGTATGAATGTTGGATACTGAAATTCGGAAAGATGTCCTAGCGTATTGCCCGATTGTGTTGTCAAACATCTCTCTCAAACCACCCCTTTGTCAGGGAATTTTGCTACCTTAGGACTATTAGAGTTACTGTCGCCGTTTATTGGGGCTTCCATTCAAAGCTTAGAACACTTCTCCTTTTTACCTTCCAGCATCGGGCAGGTGTCAGACTCTATACATCATGTTACCAATTAGCAGAGTCCTGAGTTTTTAATAAACAGTCGCTACTCCCGGTACGTGCCGCTTTCCCAATCCTTCAACAGGAGAGCACCCCTTTTTCCAAAGTTACGGGGCCATTTTGCCGAGTTCCTTCAACATGGTTCTCTCAAGCGCCTTAGTAATTCCTACTTGTTCACCCGTGTCAGTTTGGGGTACGGTTGGTTTTGCATTTCTTTCGAATCGCCCTCCCAATTCCACGAAGTTTTTTCCCGAGAGTTGAAACCCTGCTAAAGCCGGAGTAACTTTGTAGCCCCCTGCCCAATCATCCAATTAACGAGTTTCACAAACACGCATGGTTCAGTAGTCAAAGCAACTTTGTTGCTTTCATGTACCCATCGGGCCTTGCCTTTTCGGGGTTCCTTAGGGACCGATTCTCTCTACGTAGATTGACTGAATGCAAAAACCTTGGAACTGGCAGGTGATCATGTTTTTCACATGATTTCTCATTACTCATGTCAACATTCTCACTTCTGGTACCTCCAGGTGTTGTCACCAACAACCTTCCTCGATTGACAGAACGTTCTGCTACTAACACTTGAAAAAGCTTCTTTCAAAGTCTCATCGCTTTGGTGAGTCCCTTGAGCCCCGACACATTTTCATTGCCATGAAGCTAGACCAGTGAGCTATTACGCTTTCTTTGAAGGATGGCTGCTTCCAAGCCCACCCCCTGGTTTCCATCGCTCGATCACTTCCTTTTCCACTAAGTGATTGCTTAAGGACCTTAGCGTATGATCTGGGCTATTCCCCTTTTGACTTTGGATCTTAGCACCCGAAGTCTATATGTACAAACCATGGCCTGTATTCGGAGTTTCCTTGGGTTCGGTCAAGCTTTGGGCTACCCTAGCCCATTGCATGATCTACCTCAAGCCATGAACGTTCTACGCTCTACTTCAATAGGTTTTGCGGAAAACCAGCTATATCTGATCTTGGTTCTTCAGATAGGTAAGCCTTCCCTGTTTATAACACGTGCATAGCTTCTACGTTAAGTTTTCGGAAAACATTTATTGTTAGGTGCTAAAGAAACCTATACCTATCGAGCTGAAGAAAACCATAAAGTAAAGGCCTGGAGCGAAGACCATTACCCAAAGCTTTGACTAGAATGGTCTTGTCTTGTGCTAAAGAGACCATGAAGGCGTGCAACGAAGACCATTAAGGTGAAGCTACAGCTACACCATGTTGGTCTTGTCTTGCGCTAAAGAGAACATGTAGGTAAAGCTAAAGAAGACCATGTTGGTCCCGGGCCATGAAGGCTACAGCTACACCACCATGGTCTTGGAATCTACAGTGAGCCCTAAAGGTCTTGCTTAAGCTATTACCTAAAGGTTTTTCTTAAGCTATTACCATGAAGGCTGTAGCTACACCATGTTGGTCTTGTAATCTACAACGTTTACCTAAAGGCTTCCCTTCTTGGCTACATGGTCTTGTTTTACGAGTTTTCTTTACTTTCCCTACCATAAGGTGGGAAACTTGCCTAAGAAAGGGAATGCGCTAAAGTTGACTGGTTAGGTTTTGTGCTTAGCTAATACCCGTGAGTGAGCTATGCTAATACGTTTACTTAACATTTTCTATCGCTCTAATACCTAACGGTAAACTTTAGCTCCATAAGTCAACGTATTAGCATAGCTTCATAAGACTTAAGCGAAAACGTTGTAGCCAATAGGTATTAGCTTACCTGTATAGGGAATGTGCTAAAGATGACCGTTAAGATAAACGTAAATGTTTAAGCTAATACCTTCAGGGGCTATGCTATTATGCTGTAGCCTTTATGATCAACTCTTGAAAACCTATCGAGCTAAAGAAAACCTATATGGTAGGCTAAAGAAAACTTTCACTACAGCATAATAGCTTAACTTTTAGGTGCTTTTCAGGTGCTAAAGTGTCCTAAAGGCTAAAGTGTGTCCGACCCAGGACACTAAAGCACCAATAGGACACTTTAGCAACTTAAGGGAAACGAAAACAGTTTCAGCTAAAGAAAACAAAACCTAAATGGGAAACGCTTAAGCCTAACGATAAACAGTTTTCTTTCCCTAAACGTAGAGCTAATACCTAATAGTAGGGCTAATACCGTAAAGGTATAGATAAACTTTAGCGCAAAACAAGACCAATCAAGAAGCTTGACCATGTTGGTTTTGCTACAGCTACACCATGTTGGTCTTGCTTAACCCTTCGGGCCTAGTATTAGCTTAAGCCTTTTAGCGTAATAGATTAAATGATTAGGAGCTAAGCATACCCCTAAAGTAAACATAAACGGTTTAGAAAACTAAAGTAAATGTAAATGATGTGCCCGTTAGGCAAAAGGGAAGAACGAGCTTTCCCCCTAAAAGAACCGCACGTGCAAGTTTCTTCGCATACGGCTCAAATAACGAACGGTGCTAAAGAAACAATTCCCTATATGGTAAACGCTTCATCAAAAACGATTCCCTAATCGACACTTCGCCCCTAAACAATTAAGCGTTTACCTTTAGGTATAGGTATTAGCTTCATCGAAAACGTTTACTTAAGGTCCGAAGGGGAGAAGCCATTCAATCAAGAAGGGTGAAGCGTCTATAGCTTTTTCTTTAGCGCATTCTTTCTTTTTCTTTAGCGCATTCCCTTTAGGGGCTAAAGTTTACCGTTAGGTATTAGTGCGCTTAGTTTACCGATAGGTAAATGGTTAAGCAAAACTAAGCGCGTAAAACCTTTACAATATTAGCTTTACTTTAGGTATTAGCTTACTCATTAAGGGAATCATGCTAAACTTGATAGGCTGCAGCGTTTACCTATAAATGCGCTAAAGAAACCTTTAGCACAAAACCAATAGGCTATAGCTATTATGCTACACTTTAGGTGTAGCTAATATGTTGTAGCATTCCCTACATGGTAATAGCTTAAGCCTGGTATTAGCTTAACCGTAACGGTATAGGTATTAGCTTAACCTAAAGGCGCTATGCGTGCTTAGCTGATACCCTAACACGCTAAAGAAGACCATGTTGGCTTAAGCAAAAGAACACTTGAGCGCTTTCCCAATAGGTGGTAATAGCATAGCGCTTTCTCTTTGCTTAAGCCTAATCGGGCCTATAGGAGTGGAGCTTATACCGTAGCGTAGCGTATTAGCTCCAAGTTTAGCTTAGCTCTACGCTTAAGCCTTTTTTAGGGTCTTTTCGTGCTTCAACATTCATGATACGAGTTAGCACATATGATTCATTGAATAGATATGTATCTATATACCTCCTTCTACCCTAGTAAAGCGATGAGCTGGTGGCTTTTCATATCATCTTCTGCCCACTGGACAGTATCTGATCTCACGACCAGACCTCCCACGAGGAGCCCATTGGGTTTACCTTGTCGACATGTTGATAAACAACCAAGCAAGGAAAAGTGATCCTGTGCTATAATCTGGTGATCGTTTTAGATCGGGGCATGTAGAGGCCCATCGTGTCCCAAATCACATTCCAGTTCATTCTTCGAAACCGACAAAGTGCCTGTAATGAGCTTTATGGTGCGTTTCTACAAAGCGTTGTTGTAGAATTCACTTGCATTGATCAGCAGTCTTGCCACTCATTTACCGTTAGGAGCGTTAGTTTATCGTTCACCGTTATGATAAATGCTTCATCGTGTTGTAAACGTATTAGCTTCGCTCCTAGCGGTTTCTATCTACATTATACACTTCTTGCAAAGGAACACATGGTGGGGTAGGAGCCATTCATCCGTCAAGGGATGACAGTGGCCTTACCCCAGACACTTCTTGTCAAGAGTTCATCCACTTCTCTCTTGGGAGGAAACTAGCAAGCATGCCCCCGAAAGGAAAGTGTCGGCAGGTACAACGTTGGTCTTGAGTTCTAGTGTCTTCGGCTAAGCCTTATGCCCCTCAAGTCGCATGGCCTTTCCAAGCCACTCTATCTCTCGATCAAGATTAGACTATACGTTTTTCTCAACTCACATGTAAGGTCTAACCCTTCCCCCTAAAATGGAAGTGCAATAGTTTCATGAAGTTGTGACTCTTGGTCGGAGAATGCGCTAAAGTTCACCGTTAAGGTTTTACGCGAAAACTAACCCTTTGGGCTTGGTAATAGCTTAAGCCTTTACGGGTTCACGCGTATTAGCTACACCTAAAGTGTAGCCTTTACAGAACCTAAACGCTAAAGAAAACTAACATGCCTAGTAATAGCTTAAGCTTTTACGGGTTACCGCGTATTAGCTGCACCTAAAGTGTAGCATTTACAAAATTGGGTAAGCTAATACCAGGCTACGACGTATTAGCTTAACTGTATAGGTCTTGTTTTGTCAACTTTAGTGTTTTACGCTAAAGTGTCTGTTTCCCTTAAGGTGCTAAAGTTGTTTCTGTTTCCCGTTAACGCACTAAAGTGTCTGTTTCCCAATAGGAAACGCTATGCACTTGTGTGGGAAATCGACATGCTATAGCCTGTGTGTGTGGGAAACAGACACGCCGCCTTTGAGGGAATCGAAAAGCGTGCAGCCACAGAGTTGGCCTGAAAACTAATGTAGAAGCTAATACCATTAAGTAAATGTTTAGTGTTTACTAGTAAGCATGCTAATACCATTAAGGACCTATTGGATTAAGCTAATACCAGGACCTAAAGGTTCAAGCCAATACTTATACCTATAGGTAAATGCTTAATCATTAAGGAGCAATAAAAAACTAATGCGCATTCCCATACCGGTAAACTAACTAATCGGGCCTATAGGAGCTAAAGTTTACCGTTTACTTTAGGGTGCTAAAGAAAACTGCTTCACCCCTTTAGAGCGTTAGTTTCGCGGTTCAGCTAAAGAAAATGCTTAAGTTAGGTGAAGCGCCTTTTAGGCTACAACTAATACCATGTAGGGTCGAAGGCTTAAGCTAAACCGCTATAGCAAGACCAACATGGCTCCGTTAAGCCTAAAAGTTAAGTTATTACGCTGTACTTTAGGTTTTCTTTAGCCCATTAGGTTTTGTAAACGAGCTAAAGAAAACACTTAAGCCTAGTAATAGCTTAATCCTAAAAGGGGCGAAGCTAAGCTAAGCACTAAAGATTAAGTGTTTACCTAAAGGCACGCAATGTTTACTTTAGTTTTTGTTTTCGAGAGAAACCCATTTACCTAATGGTCTACTTTAGCTCTCATACAACTCGATCAACTTTAGCTCAATAGGAACGAGAGTTGACTGAGTTGTAAACGGTTTCGGGCTAATACGTGTTGTAAACGTATTAGCTTAAATGTTCACCTAACAGTTTTCTAACGTAGTAACGGTAAACATCGGTATTAGCTTCTATGTTTTCTAAATCCACAACGAAGACAAAATAGTTGAATAGGTGCCGAAGAGATCTGGGTGACATAAAGGTTATGCCACGAGATTGCATCTTCAATCTAATCTTCAAAAAAACGAAATTCGGCAAGCAAACCAAGGCCCGATTAGGCTTTAGCGAAGAGAAAGTAAAGAAAACCACCTATTGGGAAAGTGCTTAGCTAATACCCTATTGGTTTTGCGCTAAAGAAAACTAACACGCTATGGGTATTAGCTAAGCATGCATAGCGCTTTAGGGTATTAGCTAAGCATGCATAGTGCATTCCCTTGAAGTCAAGAAGGGAATACCAAAATGGTCTTGTCTTCGCTTAAGCCTAACCGAGAAACTAACGCACTAATACCATTACGGTGAAGCGTTTCGCTTATTGGTCAAAGCTTAAGCCTAAAGGCATAGGTATTAGCTACGCCCCTATTGGCTAAAGAAAACTTTAGCGTAAAATGGGAAACTTTAGCGTAAAACCTTAACGGTCAACTGTAGTGCCTTATGGGAAACGGAGCTAATACCTTTAGGTGTTATGCTAATACCGAGTTTTAAATGTAGTTCACTCGCTATGTGCCTTTAGGTCCTGGCTAAAGAAAACTTACGCGTAAAACCAATAGGCTTAAGCATTTATGTTGTAGCCTTTACGACACTCAAGCACAAGACCATGTTGGTCTTCCCTCTGGCCCTTTAGGGAAACGGCTAAAGAAAACCATACCTAAAGGGAAAAAAATGTAGGGAATGTGCTATGCGATTAGCTTTAGCCAATAGGTATTAGCTTAACCTAAAGTAAGAAAAAACCTAAAAGCAGAGGGAAGACCATGTTGGTCTTGCGCATAGCTACACCATGTAGGGAATGCGCGTAGCTACACCATGTAGGGAATGCGCTAAAGAGACCATGAAGGTGTGCAGCGAAGACCATTAAAGTGAAACTATAGCTACACCATTAAGGTCTTGGAATCTACAGTGAAGACCAGGCTTAAGTGAAGGCCAAAACCATGTTGTAAAGGTGCTATGCTACACCATGTAGGTGAAGCTATAGCTACACCATGTAGGGAATGCTTGACCGGGCCATGTTGGGGCGAAGCTACACCAACATGGTCTTGGAGTCTACAGCGAGCCATGTAGGGAATGCTTAAGCGAAGACACTATGCCTTCACAGTAAATGCTACACCATGTTGGCCCGGAGGGAAGACCATGTTGGTGCTAAAGAGACCATGTTGGCTACAGCGAATGCTACAGCTACACCATGTAGGTCTTGCACTAAAGAAGACCATAAAGTGGAGGGGTGAAGCTATTACCATGAAATTTTCCTTAGAAGTGTTGTTCTTGTCTTGTTTTCTTTAGCCCATTAGGTCTTGTCTTGTTTTACGCTAAAGTTTTCGCTTAGTTGAGGGAAACATTTACCGTCACGAGTAAGCTAATACCATTCCCTTTACGCTCAACTTTAGTCAAGCCTTAAAGCAAAGACTATCGCCCCAACCCCGACTTTAGCCATTTCCCTTTAGGGCTACAGCTACACCATGTTGGTCTTGTGCTAAAGTGTCCGAAACCGTTTCCCTAAAGGTGCTAAAGTGTCCTATTGGGAAATGGTTTTGCTTAAGCCGCACGTTAGTGTTCGAAACCGTTTCCCTAACAATTAAAGCACCAATAGGACACTTTAGCACCTGGGAAACGGACACTTTAGTGCCTTAAGGGAAACGAACACTTTCTTAAGGTTTTATGCTAAAACCGTTTTGTGTGCCTTTAGGTTAAGCTAATATTGATAGGCTTAAGCTATTACCATTCAATTAAGAAGGGGTTAGGGGAAACCCTTAAGGTCCGAAGGGAAGCCATTCAATCAAGAAGGCTTAAGTGACGTGGAATCGTGCTTAGCTAATACCCTAAAGTAAACAGTTAGGTGCTTAAGCAAAAATTGTTAGGTTTTCTTTAGATCGTTTACTTTACCAATAGGGCTAAAGAAAACCTAAAGGCTTAAGCTTTGACCAGGCTTTAGCGCCAATGAAGTCAAGAAGGAGCGGTGATGAAGGGGCAAAGCAAAACCATTAAGGTCTTGCTACAGCTACACCATGTAGGGAATGCGCTAAAGAGACCATGAAGGCTATAGCGAAGACCATTAAGGTCTTGCTTAAGCTACACCATGTAGGCTACAGCTACACCATGTAGTAAAAAGGGTTGCTTAAGCTACACCATGTTGGTCTTGTCTTGCACTAAAGAGACCATTATGGTCTTGCTACCTACACCATATAGTAAAGAAGCTTGACCAACATGGTCTTGTCTTGTCTTGTGCTAAAGTTCTCTTTAGCGGTTTTCTTTAGCTCGATAGGTAAAGTAAAAAAAACGCTACACTTTAGGTGTAGCTAATATGCTATAGCATTCCCTACATGGTAATAACTTAACTTAATGGTATTAGTTTACCCGTAATGGTATAGGTATTAGCTTAACCTAAAGGTGCTATGCTAATACTGAGTTGTAAACTAAGCGCTAAATAAAACCATAAGGCCCGATTAGGATTCCCTTTAGGGAATGCTTAAGCTAATACTGAGATGTAAATGGAAAGTGCATAGTGTAAACGTATTAGTGCTAAAGAAAATGTTTACAACACGTAAACTATCGCTTGCTCACGAGTATTAGCTAAGTTCGCTCGGGGGTATTAGCTAAGCACGTTTACCGTTAGGTATTAGCTACGCTCCATAAGTAAACAGTATTAGCTTAATCGCCTTATGGTATTAGCTTTAACGTGTTGTAAACATAGTTAGTTGACATTTACCTAATGATGAACCGAAAACTAACGTAGAAGCTACTATAGTGTTGTAAACGTGTGTTTGGAGTTACGTTTTTTGGGCAAAACAAGTATTTATGTGTTGTAAACGTTCACCAGTTGGGATAGATCGAACAATTCAAGAAGGAAAGAGTCAAACGGAAGCCAAGGAGCGATGCCAAATCTTAATCCTGAATAGGTGAATCGAAGCTAATACCTACCGGTCCTTATGGAGCTAAAGTGTCCTGTAAAGGTATAGTATTAGCTTAATCGTGTTGTAAACGATTGTTTTGGACTAAGCAAAAATCAAGTATTCGAAGCTGTCCCCTGGCAAACCTGCATCATGCCGCTACTTGCAATTCGGAAAGCTGCTTCTGTTATAAGAATCGGAACTAGCCTTTGTGTCCACTCTTGTGCCCATCATCCCGGCACTTAGAGTTACTAGTTCACGATATGCGCTTATCATGTCACCTACCGTAATGGGAAAACCTAAGTCTCTAAGATGTCATTAAGCTTCACCTTCCATGAACTGGTGCCTCTTTTGAGGCGAAGCTAATACGTTCAATTTTGGAAACACGTTTACTAACAATATTAGGCGTAAATGCATTTACGTGTTCTTTTCGTTTAAGCATTAAAGTTAGTTTTTGTTCAAGCGTTTACGTTAATTTTTGTTCAAGGGTTTACGTTTACTTTTGGAGCAAAGCTAACTATGTATACTTCATGGTATTAGCTTAAACGTGCTAATACCGTAACGTAAAAGCTAATACTCAGTTGTAAACGTATTAGTGAAAATTGGTAAACCCACCCTGGTAAACTAATGTTTAAGCAAAAATGTTTTCTAAACAAAAACAACACTATAGCAGCGAAACTTTAGGTATTAGGGGCTAAAGAAAATCCTAAAAGGGCTTAAGCAAAAATAAGCAAAAACTTATACCTTGACTAAAGTTGACCGTAAAGGTATAGGTATTAGCTTTCCCTAAAGGCTTAAGCTATTACGTTGTAGCCTTTACGGTCAACTCCCGTATAGGTTTTACGTGCAGCATAATAGCTTAACCGTTTACTTTAGGTATTAGCTTCATCGAAAACTTTAGGTTAAGATGTTACGCTTAAGATTCGTTGCAGCCAACATGGTCTAGCTGCACGCCTTCATGGTATTATTAAGCACGACCAACATGGTAATATTAAGATTCCCTTTATGGTATTATTAAGCAAAACAAGACCAACATGGTGTAGCTGCGCTCAAGACCATGTAGGTGTAGTTGTAGCTGTAGCCTACATGGTGTAGTTGTAGCTGTAGCCAACATGGTGTAGCTGTAGCTTCACCTACATGGTGTAGCTTAAGCAAAACCAACATGGTGTAGCTACAGTAAACCAACATGGTGTAGCTACAACAAAACCAACATGGTGTAGCTGTAGCCTTTACTTCATGGTAATATTAAGCATTCGTTGTAGCCAACATGGTGTAGCTACGCTCAAGACCATGTAGGTGTAGTTGTAACTTCACCTACATGGTGTAGCTATAGCTTCACCTACATGGTGTAGCTATAGCTTCACCTACATGGTGTAGCTGTAGCAAAACCAACATGGTGTAGTTGTAGCAAAACCAACATGGTGTAGCTGTAGCTTCACCTACATGGTGTAGCTATAGCAAGACAAGAACAACATCACTTGCATAGCACCTTCTTTACTACATGGTGTAGCTATAGATTAACCAACATGGTCTTGTTGTAGCCTTACCAACATGGTAATATTAAGCAAAACCTAAACGGATAAGCTAATACATAAAGGCGTGCAGCGTAAATGCATAAGTGTTTTCTTTAGCCAGGCTAAATTTTCTTTAGCCCGACGTAAGGGGCGAAGCTAAGCTCGATAGGTAAACATAAACTAACCCGAAAACAACACAGTAAACAGTTAAGAAAAAACAGTTAGGTTCAAGCTAATACCTATACCTAATAGTAAACTAACCCGAAAACCAATAGGTGCGATAGTTTATGTTTACCTAATTGGTAAACTTTAGATTGAAACCCGTAAAGGAGCGGAGCGTCGGTTAGGTAAACATAATAGCATAGCCCCTAATGCCTTTAGGTTTTCTTTAGCATGCATAGCGCCTAAAGTTTTGCATAGCTCCATAAGGTATAGCATTAGCTTCGCTCCTACCAGTCCAATAGGTGCTAAAGTGTCCTATTTATTGGGAGGCTAAAGCAAACTAAGCGTGCAAGACCAACATGGTAATAGCTTAAGCCTGGTTTTCTTTAAGTTTAAGCTTAAGCAAAAACAAACCTTTTAGGAGCTAAAGAAAACGTGCAAGAACAACATGGTGTAGCTACGCGCCTAGTTTTCTTTAGGTTAGGTAAACATTTTCTTTAGCTCTAAAGGGGCAAAGCGGTCAACGCTCGCTTAACCCTAATCGGGCCATAAGTAAATGTTTAAGCGTTTCACTTACTGGTCAAAGCTTAAGCCTAAAGGTATAGGTATTAACTCCGTCCCATAGGTAAATGTATTAGCATGTTTAAGCAAAAACTAACAGTGAATGTTTACAACATTGTATTAGCTACTATGGTGTTGCAAACGATCAGGCTCAGCCGTATAGTCTTCTAGAAGCGTTTGAACATTTTGCACTTGTTGACTGGCATTTTTTGATGCTGCTCAACTCTACCGCGTCCTTTACAACCGGTCGGGTTCATCGGACTGGCCCGCCAACACTCGCCAGTTTCGGAGCTGGATTGGACCAGGAGGAAGAAATTGACTTCAAAATGACCTTTGTTCACAAGCCATCTCTGGGAACAACCTTTTGAACGCTGCTAAACTTCTTAGATAAAATTGGAAGAGGCTAAAGCATTTTCTTTAGCGCATTCCTTTAAGGTAAATGTTGTAGCCTAAAGGGTATTAGCTTAATTAACCGTTAAGGCACCGTGAAGACTAAGCGCATAAAACAAGACCATTAAGGTCAAAGCTTAAGCCTACATGGTAATAGCTTAAGCCTACATGGTAATAGCTTAACCGTTTAGGCTTAAGCGTTTACCAAACCTAAATGGGTAAGCTAATACCATTCCCTATACGGTCAACTTAAGCCCATAACGGTTTTGGTTTTTTTTAGCCCCAAACCTCGACTTTAGCCCGTTAGGTCTTGTCTTGTTTTGCTCCTAAAGTTTATCGTTAAGGTTTTACCCGTTTACCTATCATAAAGAAAACCATAAAGGCTAAAGCTACACCATAAAGGCTACAGCTACACCATGTAGGCCCGAAGGGAAGACCATGTTGGTCTTGTCTTGTCTTGCTACAGCTACACCATGTTGGTCTTGCTTAAGCGATTAGCTTAATCGTTTATCAGTTTTCTCTTAAATGTTTACTTATGGTAGGAGCTAATACGTGTTGTTAGCATAATAGCTTCGCTCCTACCGGTCCCTAGGTATTAGCTTAACCCTAATCGGGCTTATCGGGCTAAAGAAAACTAACACTTAAGCGTAATAGCTTAAGCCTTAAAGGGTTCGTGTGTATTACCTACACCTAAAGGCTACAGCGAATTAGCTTAATCGATTAGGGGCTGATACCGGGGGTGATAGAAAACTAATAGTGAACATAAACGTAGATAGAAAACTCAACGTAAATGCTACGCCCCATACATAGGTAAACGCTATGGCAAACTAAGACCAAATGACATTGTGGTGAAGGTGAAAATGAAAGGTAGATTTGTCTCGAAGACATTCATTCATTCAAGGCATAATCAATGAATCAATTTTGTGTTTTCGATTGGTTCTTAATATTTATCTGTTTGGTTGGTTTATGCATGAACTGGAAACCGTGCGGGGGCAAGGTTCGAACCCGCAGTCTTCAGGTCATGAGCCTGACGAGTTGGCCATTTACTCCACCCCGCGATGGATCTCTCTCGGGCACGGAAGAGCACTCGTTCGGGTCATGCCTGCGAGTTTTTGCCGAGGATGAACCCGAAGCAAGTACTTACTTTCGGCCTCGACCACGCAGCGACGTGGGGTGTGGGGTCGACTGGCCAATTCCCTATCTGGGTGTTCTATTAAACCTTATGGCACTGCTCAAGTTTAGGTGTCAGTCTATCCACCAATTTAGGCCCCTTCCCTTCTGCGACGCAGCACCAAAAACAACACGTTTAAGCTAATACATTAGTTTTTGTTCACCCACTAAACGGTCGAAAAGGTCAACTAAGAGAAAAGTTAGCAGCTAAACTCAACTTGGTTTCATCGAAGTTAAGCCTTTCTACGGGTTCATGAATCACAGCTAAGCTCAACTTGGGTGAATCGGACCGAAAACGAAAACAACATGTAAACTATCTACATTTACCGTTTACCTAACGGTCAACTTTAGCCCCATAGGTAAACTTTAGCACCTAATGTTTAAGCGAAAACAAAAAACGAAAACCAATAGGTGCTAAAGTGTCCTATTGGGAAATGCGCTAAAGAAAACAAAAACAACACGTACCCAAAAACCTTAATGGGCTAAAGTTGACCACTTCGCCCCTAAAGGTTTCCTTTAGCCATTTCTCTTAGGGTGCTTTAGAGTCCGAAACCATTTCGCTTAACCATTTACTTTAGGGTATTAGCATAGCACACATAGTGCCTTATGGTGCATAGCTATTACCATGTAGGCTTAAGCGATTACCATGTAGGTGAAGGCTTAAGCTAATACCAATAGGCTTAAGCTATTACCATTCAATCAAGAAGGGTGAAGCTAATACCTAAAGGGAATCGGGCAAACTACCTAACCGGGAAACTAATCATGCTTAGCTAATACCCTAAAGGTGTGTAGCATGCTAAAGAAAACCTTTAGGGGCGGCTAAAGAAAATGTTGTAGCCTTTATGGTCAACTCTCAAAAACCTATCGAGCTTAGCTTCGCCCCTAAAGGTATTAGGGCTAAAGTGTCTGTTTCCCTTAAGGTGTAGCTAATACCTAAAGGGAATGGTATTAGCTTAAGCCTTTAGGTTTCAGTATTAGCTTAACCGTTTACCTATCGTTTAAGTTAAGCAAAACAAGACAAGACAAGACCAACATCGCAAATGCTTAAGCCTAGTTTTCTACGTTGTAGCCTTCACCTTTAAGTGTAGCGTTTACCGTTTAGGAGGGAAGACCATTAAGGCCTGGATGGAAGACCATTAAGGTCTTGGAATGCTTAAGCATCTTCTTTAGCGCCAAGTCTTCCCTTCTTGACTTTAGGTGTAGCTAATACCTAAAGGTCCACCCGAAGGGAAGACCATTATGGTCTTGCTACAGCGTAATAGCTTAAGCAAAACAAGACCATGTAGTCAAGAACCTTGACCATGTTGGTCTTGCTACAGCGACACCATGAAGTAAAGGCATGCAACGAGACCATGTTGGTCTTGAGCGCTGTTAGCCATGTTGTTCTTGGAATGCTTAACCCTTCGGGTCTGGTATTAGCTTAAGCCTACATGGTGCTAAAGTGTCTGTTTATGTTTCCCTAAGAAACTAAAGCACCAATAAGAAACTTTAGCACCTAACGGGAAATGGCTAATGCTGTTTAGGTTTTGGTAAATGCTTAAGCAAAACAAGACCATGTAGTAAAGAAGCTTGACCATTAAGGTGAAGCTACAACTACACCATGTTGGTAAAGAAGCTTGACCATTAAGGTCTTGTCTTGCTTAAGCCTTCGGCCCTGGTTTTTGTTGTAGCTTAACCAACATGGTCTTTCCTCTGCTTTTAGCATAATAGCTTAAACTTAAGGTGCTATGCAAGCGATTAAGCTAATACCTATACCTAAAAGTAAACACTACACCTAAAGGTAAACGGGTAAAACCTTAACGGTAAACTTTAGCAGAAAACCAATAGGTTGCACAAAACCAATCGCCAAAGCCTAATCAAGCCTTTTAGGAGCTAAAGTTTACCAGTTAGGTATAGTATTAGCTTAATCATTTACTTAACGTTTTCTATCTATGTTTTTGCTTGAATGTTTACGTCAATTTTCACTCTATCGTGCCTATGCAACCACAGTTGAAGTAGTTCTTGGTAGGTAGGTATTACGAGTCCTCTATCCCACACATCTATCTGGGAAATGTGGGCCATCGGTTTCACTAAATGCTCCTATCTCCGGTCATGTACTGAGTGTGCAGTTACGCTTCAGATGTTTGATATACCCATATTGACTCCCAGTTTCCCCTAGGCACTAATCTAGATCCTCAACACACACGGATAGACGTAGTAGGGAGGAACTTAGCCTTACCATCCGGCTAATCGTTCCGCTAGCATCTTGCATTCACGAGACCGTTCAACTGCCACTACCGGCATGAAGTGGAGATATGCCAAGAGTTGGCTATTTTTGTTTATGACATGTTGTTGTCGTCGTCATATCAACCACATCGATTAGTCATACTCGCTCTTTAGTGGGGCAGAGCTAATACCCTTTATCATTTATGTTTACCTAACTACATTCGTTTAAACGTTTACTTATGGTGCTAAAGAAAACCTAAAGGCACGTAGCGGCTAAAGTTGACAAAACCGTTTACTTAAGGTAAACTTTAGCCCCTATCGGCACTGCTATAGTGTTGTTTTTGTTTTCGCTTAATCGTTAGGCCCGAAGGGTCAAGCGAAACGCGATTAGGGAATCTTGCTTAGCTTCGCACGTTAGTAAACAGTTAAGCCATTACGTTTACAACACGTATTAGCTCCTACCATAAGAAGTAAATGGTTTTCTTTAGCGTTTAGTTTATTGTTAGGAGCTAAAGAAAACCTAAAGTAAACGAGCGTTAGAAAACGTTTACTTTAGGGGCTATGCTTAGCTCCATAAGGACCGATAGGTCAACTATCTATGTTTACCTTTACGAGCTAAAGAAAACGCGCAAGACCAACATGGCTCTTTAGCTCCTTTACTTTAGGTAAATGCTACACCTAAAGTAAGCTAATACAGGTTAGGCGCTATGCGAAGACCTTAATGGTCTTGTTTTACGTTAAAGTTTATCGAGTAAACAAGCTAAAGAAAACTTTAGCACCTAAAAGGTAAACTCCGAAAAACCTATATGGGCTAAAGTTTACAAAACCTTAAAGGCCCAGAGGGAAGACCATTACCCGAAGCTTTGACCATTCTAGTCTTGTCTTGTGCTAAAGTTTTCATTTCCCGTTAATGTGCGTAGTGTTTCCTATTGGGAAACGGACACGCTATAGCCTTTTAGGGAAACGGCTAAAGAAAACCTAAAGGTATGGAGTTTACCGTTAGTTTTTGGTTTTCTTTCATTCCCTAAACATAGAAGCTAATACCTAAAGGGAATGGTATTAGCTTAAGAATTCCAAGACCAACATGGTCTTCCCTCCGGCCTTTTAGGCGCTAAAGTTTGCGCTTAACCGTTTACCTATCATTTAAGTTAAGTAAAACAAGACAAGACAAGACCATGTTGGTCTTCCCTTCTACATGGTCAAGCTTCTTGACTTCATGGTGTAGCTTCTTGACTTCATCGCTTCTAAAGAAAACTTACTTAATGGTTTTCATTAGCCCCTTCTTGACTTCATCGCTTGCCGCTTAAGCCTTCTTGACTTTAGGTGTAGCTAATACCTAAAGGCCCAAAGGGAAGACCATTATGGTCTTGCTACCCTGTAATAGCTTAAGCAAAACAAGACCATGTAGGCTACAATGAAGCTATTACCATGAAGTTTTCTTTAGAAGCAATGTTGGTCGCACTAAAGAAGACCATTAAGGTCTTGCTTAAACCTTCGGGCCTGGTATTAGCTTAAGCCTACATGGTCCTAAAGTTTTCGTTTCCGTTTCCCAATAGGGAAACTAAAGCACCAATAGGACACTTTAGCACCTTTTAGGGAAATGGCTAGGTTTTGGTAAACGCTTAAGCAAAACAAGACCATTAAGGTTAAAGCTTAAGCTTGGTAAACGCAGTAGCAAGACAAGACCATTCAAGTCTTCCCTTCGGGTAATGGTCTTCCCTCTGCTTTTAGTTTAATAGCTTAAACTTAAGGTGCTATGCAAGCGATTAAGCTAATACCGATAGGTATTAGAGCTAGAGAAAACTTTAGCGTAAAACCAATAGGTGCTAAAGTTTCCCGATAGGATAAAGCATAATATCTTAAACCTAACGGTTTTCTTTAGCTAGGCTAAAGCATTTTCTTTAGCCCATTTACCCAGTAAACTTTAGCACCTAATCGGTTTTCTATCGCTACGTGCATTTACTGTATAGGTCAACTATCTACGTTTACCATTACGGGACACTAAAGCACCAATAGGGGCTAAAGTTGACTGGTTAGGCCCATGTTATCGCTTGCATAGCACCTTCAGGTTTTTGGGCTAATACGTTTACAACTCAGTAAACTTTGCATAAGTGGAGGACCCCGACTACTGCAGTTATAAAGAATTCAACACTTGGAGATACAAAGGGTGAAAGCTTGAAAGCAAAGCTTGAAAAGGAGGCCAGAAGATATCAAGGAAGACAAAAGGAACTTCATTCGAAGGAAAGGTAACCTTATTCCTCATAAAGCTTGAAGGATTTAATACACAGGAGAAGAAAGGATGGGAGATTTTCTTCAGATAGAGAAATTGGATAGAGAGAACTATCCAACATGGTCAATGAGGATGGAAGCTCATCTTATGAGCAAAGACTTGATAGGTTATATTACAGGTGAAGAAGAAAAGCCTTAGTTTAGAGATCCTAGTGTTCCAACTAGGGATGAATTGTCAGATTTGAAGACTTGGATGAAGAGAGATGCTCAAGCTAGGAGCATTATCTATATGGGAGTTAATGACTACTTGCTAGCTCACATTAGAGGTCTTGAAAGTGCAAGTGATATATGGAATGCTTTGGAGGAGCATTACCAAAACACCACAAAGTCAAGGAAGGCATCCTTGTGGGCAGAGTTTACCACATTCAAGAAGAAGGCCTCTCAATCCATCTCAGATTATGTAACAAGGATGAAGGACATTGCAGATGCATTAGGAGCAGTTGATGAAGATATTGAGGAGGATAAATTGGTAAGGCAAATCCTCACAGATTTCAGAGGTGATGACAAATGGAAGCCATTCATTTTGTCTACTAAATTATCACTAGATCATTTTACTCCTGATTTAAATCAGTTGCTAGTACAAAGTGATAAAAGTGCAGGTCAAGCAATGTATACAAAGGATAAGAAGAAGAATAGCAAATGGAAGCAACAAGCAAATGAAGATGAAGGTACAACTAGCCAAGCTAACTTCCTAAGAGGAAGAGGAGGTGGCAACGGTAGAGGAAGACGCAGAAGTAATAAAGATGGAGTCAAAACTTGCTGGATTTGTGGTAAGACAAATCACTTAGCTCATTATTGTTGGCATAATACTCAGAATAATGGTGGTGTTAGAAGGCCGCCGGATTGGGACAGGTATAACGAAATCTTTGTAAACACGCGCGAAAGGTGGTTACGCGCATTCTTGTAAAAGCTTATATAAAGCAATGAAAAAGAGACGCTCGAGAGAGGGAGACGGAGGATCTATTTTGGAAATTCACCAGACTGTTCGTCTGTGTGTGGTCTGAACGTTGGTTAGTCTTGAGTTATCTGAGCCATCTGTGTAACTGTTGAGTGACCTGGGTAGTCCCTTGTCTGATATTGTATTGCATCACGAACCGTTAATCTTGGTCACGATTGCGAGCCGTTTCTGTTGTCGGTAACTCTGTTATTGAAGTCTGAACGGATTGTCTGTAGATCTTGTGGCGTGTAGGGTATACGTCTTAAGATAAGTAATCATCCTGGAATGTTGACAACAGTCTGTAAGATCAGTACGCCGAAGATAATAGTTCTAGTAATAGGTGTGAAAATGTTGTGTTAATGTTTTGGAATGTTGTTATACTGTCCATTGATACGCAGTACAAAATCTCCAAACTTATAGTAGAGCTACAGTACGTCAGCCATACATATGTGTATGAGTTGTAACTCCGGTTGTATAAGGTTGTGATCTCTACCTGTAACAGTGAATCTTGAGTCCTGTTCTGAGATCGGCTGTAAGATAAGTATTAACCTTGTCAAGTACGATTGTTTCTTGTTGGTTGAGCTAGACGTGAATAGAAATTATCTGAGTATAGTAGAACCTTGTGAGGTTCAGTAATCTTGTGAAGTTCAATAGGCATCGGTATCAGTTGTGATCGAACTAGGAATTAAGTACAGGGCCTCTGTCTAACAGACCCCTACCACGCCCAAGAACCCAGGGACCAGGTAAACGCCCTTCCGATAGTTGGAAAAGGCGCGTTACCAAACACCCGATTAACACTGGCGATCCTGCTGGGGACGTGGCATCAAGATTTCCGTTTCACTGATGCAAGAAGTATAAAGATTACCATTTGTGTGACGAACGTAATATTTAGAACGCACGCTGATCGATTGCAAGGATAGTCATTGTTTCTGGACAACTGTAAAGAAGTATAGTACGAGTAGTATATGCCGGTTACTCGATCCGGTGAGACGTATCCGAAGCACAAACAGTCAAGAATACTTAATCTACTAAGAACGCCTCCAGGAGGTAGAAGCGCAGGAAGATCCAAACCTGTTAACAAGAAAGAAAGAAACGTTACTGACAATTCCGGTCATATTCCGGTTGATTTTTCTGCATCTCTGATAGATTCCGGTACTGTTTCGACACGATCTGTCAAAAATACAGTAATTCCAGAAGCTACCAGGACGCAACCTGAAGTGAGCTTACCCACTTTGATTGGAGAATCAAAATTGTTAACGAATAGCAACGATTTTGCCGAAGAAGGCAGTAAAGAAAAGAAAACAGCTTGCACTGGTGGAAAATCAACACCTTCCGGTGACATTTCGATGCAGTTTTTCTGTAACAGGTTACCACTTTTTGGTGAACCATCAACTTACACTCTGTCATTAGGAGTAAACTTCCCTACGGTTGACTTCAAAAGGGAAGGAAGTTTGTTTGAAGCCGAGATTTGCAACATAGTGAGCAAGATTATCGAACCAGAAAGTACACAGGCTGAGGAGGCAGATTCTGAAGATCCAGATATTCAACCTCAGAACACAGGAAGTAGTCACTATACAATTAGCGGCACAATGAACGGGCAGCAACAACAACAACAACAGCAACAACAGCAACAAGTATGTCCACCTAGGCCACCGCCAACAGGTGTAACATATACTAAGTTCGGTGGATTTCCAGGGGATGACCCAGACGCGCATGTACGCACTTTTGAGATTAGTTATGCAGTACTCAATCACCCCATTGACCCGGCGTATAAGGCTATCGTTTTCCAGTCCACCTTTGTCAATGAAGCCGCTAGATGGCTTACAGAGTATGATATAAATCACTTCGGCACCTATGAAGCAGTGAGGGATGCATTTCTGCAAAGATTTAGACTAAAGAAGAATCCTGCAGAAATTTTCGACTACTTACAAAACAATAAACAGAAGGTAAACCAATCAGTACAAGAATACGCCACTTTATTTAGGACACATTTGCGACAACTGCCACCAGCACATGCCATCGTGCCAGACGACGTCATCATTCAATGGTTTATTAATGGACTGACTCCCCAACTCAAACAGATCATGATCATCCGATGTGTCGGCGCAATGACCCTAGATGCAGTAATTGCGATGGCTTTGCAATTGGAAAACAAGGTTGGAGGATTTACAGAAGATCTGGAGTGGTTAAAGACAAACAAAAACGGTGCAGAAGATCTAACAAGGCAAATGTATTGCACCACCTGCAAGAATTCGGGCCATACGAGGGCCACTTGTGCACTGAATCAGCTATTTTGTGCCATCTGCAACACCACCGGACACACCCACCGAAAACTGCACCTATAACGCTAAAGTACAAGGGACAGCGACGGTCAATGCAATTATACAGGAACCAGGGCAACTAGCCAATCACTATGTGCCTCCGCAGATGAGAAACAACCAGCAACAAGGTTATCGAAATTACAGAGGATAGAGGAACAACAACTATAACGCAAACCGTTGGCAGACCGTACAGACACCGGAAAACCACAATTTGCCACCACCGCGCTGTCATTTTTGTGGTGAATTCGGACACATTAGAAGGTTCTGCAAAGACGCAGCTGAGTATGACCAAAGGAAGAAGGAACGACAAAATCCGATGACAAATATGGTTCAGATCACGCCGGTAGAAACACAAGCTGCCGTTGTTCAGACCAGATCTGGTAGACCATTACAACCAGCGGCTGAGACATTTGAACCCGGCATTCAAGAACAGAAACGAACATATGAAAAGGCTAATCAATGGATCGCATCAGAACCACCAGTGTTTCCCGACCCAATTCCGGTAACCCAAGCTCCGTTAACTCAGGAAGCAACACAAGATCATGCTACTAACACAGAAGCAGAAACATCATCGGTAGTAGGTACATCAGCACCAGCCGGTGCATCATCTTCAAAAGCTGCGGAAATTACAAATCAATCACAACAAGCCTGGGAGATTCTATCCAAAGCATCCATTACACTTCCTCTTGGCCAATTACTGGCATTAGTACCAGGAGTCCGCTAGCAATTCCAACAACAATTTGCTGTCGAATCTGCTTGCATTCCGACCACCGCAATTGTACAACCAGAACCAGATTCTACGGTCGATCATTCAGTTCCTCTGATTACGGTATGGTATAATAGTCATAAAATCACACAGGTATTAATTGATGGAGGGTCTGGTGTGAATATTGCCACTGCTGCACTATGCAAGAAACTAGGATGGACTAAAATAGAATCGGTTCAATTTTTTATTAGAATGGCTGACCAGTCCAGAGTCCACCCAGTAGGGCTTGTTCGGAACATTCCAATAACTTTGCAAGGCACCACATTTAAGATGACCTTTGTCGTCTTAGAATTGCCAGAATCCACCCTTGATTACAATCTCCTTTTCGGTCGCCCTTGGCTGAAGCAAGCTAAGGTGATACAAGACTGGTCCGCATAGGAGCTCACGTTCAAGGATAAAAATCGAAGATGTGTTGTAAAATTAGACGCTATACAGCCCTGTGAATTACATGCTAGACCATATTTCGCAGAGCCCGTTCATATGCTAGACGGACTATCAGATGACGAAGAAGAAGAGTTTTTAAAGAACAACATTGAATTGATTTCCTTAGGAACCGTTGACCTACAAGCTGCTGTAGATAATTGGAGCCCATCAATCTGCTCAATGACACCTGTAACAGAAGAAGATAAGAAAGAAGATATTGCTGCTACAGAGGACGCCGAACTACAACAACTTTTCAAACCAGCAGACGACACCGAGAAGCCGCGACAATTTTATGTGCCAGAAGATCAGTTAGTAACTTATAATTTGGGAGATACAAACCACCCACGCCCAGCCAAGATAAAAGAAAACTTACCAGAAAAATTTCAAGCAGAATTACTTCAGCTTCTCAGGGAATTTTCTGACATTTTTGCTTGGGATTATAAGGATATGAAGGGTCTGGATCCGCGCATCTATCAACATAGGGTTATGCTCAAGCCGGAGACAAGGCCAATTAAACAATCCAGCTATCGAATGAACCCAAACTACGCAGCACAGGTAAAGGCAGAATTGGATAGGCTATTGAAGGTTGGATTCAATGTACCTATAGAGCACGCGGAGTGGATATCACCAATAGTTATTGTACCGAAAAAGAACAAGCAGCTCCGCATTTGTGTAGACTACCGGAAGCTGAATGCAGCTACGGTTCCAGATCCATTCCCATTACCTTTCCTGGACACGATGCTTGATAGGGTAGCAGGGCACGAAATGTACTCATTTTTAGATGGATACAGTGGATATAATCAAGTTAGGATGGCTGAACAGGACATTCCAAAGACAGCCTTCATCACCAACTGGGGTGTGTTCGCATGCACTGTTATGTGGTTTGGTTTACGAAATGCTCCCAGTACTTTTCAAAGATGCATGCAAGAGATATTGTCACCTTACCTTACTTCATTTATGCAAGTTTATCTGGACGATTTTTCAGTATTTGGCAAAATGATAGTACATCTGTTCCATTTACGGTGCTGTTTTGAAAAATGCAGAAAATACAAGCTCTGTTTAAATCCAAACAAGTCTGTATTCGCGGTCTCCTGTGGAAAATTACTCGGTCATATTGTGTCTGCGCAAGGCATTCAGGTAGATCCCGATAAGATTTCAGCAGTATCAGAAGTGCCTGCACCAACAACACCTAAAGAAGTAATGCGCTTTATGGGCCAAGTTAGATGGCATGGACGACACTTACGGTGGCTTGCCCATTTGGCAGTACCACTGAACAGAGTAATCACCAAGACCCCACGACAATTTGAATGGACTGAGGAGTGCCAGATAGCGTTTGATCGATTAAAGTGTTTATTAACACAGGTTCCCATATTACAACCCCCTGACTGGGATCACCCCTTCCATGTATTTGTTGATGCTTCAGATATAGCTATTGGCAGCGTCCTAATGCAACAGACCAATAAATGGTTCAGACCTGTGTATTACGCCAGTCGAAGATTAGCCCCTGCTGAATGGAATTACTCGATAACAGAACGCGAATGTTTAGGTCTAGTATATTCGGTCAAAAAGTTCAGACATTATCTACTGGGCCGTAAGTTTACTTTCCACACAGATCATGCTGCACTTATTTATCTAGTTCGGCAACAGCATTTGGGAGGACGATTAGCACGATGGGTGCTGCTTTTGCAAGAATTTGACTATGAAGTTATAGATAGACCAGGCACCTCACACGCCTTAGCAGATTTTCTGTCTCGCCTAGATTCCGGTGAGGCTCCGATAGGTGTAGATGACACAACTCCAGCGATCTATACTTCTGAACCAACTCACGATGAAAGCACGGACCTGCCTATGCCAACTAATTATTATGATCAGATATTGACCTTTCTCAATAATGGATACCTACCATCCCAGACTTCTACAGCAATACGCAGAAAAGTTGCAGCATTCAGCCGCCGATTCCGGTTGATTGCTGGTGAACTATATTATGTGGATCATACCGGAATTCTACTTTGTTGTATTCCTCCACACGAAGTAAACTCAGTCATCACTTTGGCTCACTCGATTCCGACAGGAGGTCATTTTGCTGTAGATTTAACCCACCGGAAAATTCTGCAGAGTGGACTCTGGTGGCCGACTATGTACAGGGATGTGTTGCAGTTTGTCAAATTCTGTGATAATTGCCAAAGGACCGGACAGCCATTATAGCGTCATCATTTCCCTCTTCAACCTGTACTGCCATTAGAACCCTTCCAGAAATGGGGTTTGGATTTCATTGGTCCTATTACACCACCCTCAGTTCTCAACAATAATCACTATATCTTAACATGTACTGATTATGCGACAAGATGGGCAGAAGCATGGGCTTTACGATCAGCTACAGCTGTTGTGGTGGCAAAGTGCCTACTGACAGATGTTTTTCCAAGATTTGGTTTACCCCTCGAACTGGTGACAGATCAAGGCACTCATTTTGCTAATAACTTGATAAAGGTACTTACACATTCGTTCCAGATTACTCATAAATTTAGTTCTCCATATTATCCGCGTGCTAATGGTCTAGCCGAGAGTACCAACAATTCTTTGTTAAATATACTTCGAAAATTGATTATGGACGCACCGGAAAGATGGGATCAACTGTTACCTGCCGTGCTATGGGCCTATCGAACAACTTATAAGGTAACAACAGGACTGACCCCTTTCAAATTAGCCTTTGGAATCAAAGCTATAGCACCAATGGAGATAGTGGTGCCAAGTTTAAGAGTAGCCATCAACCAGAAATTACTACCAGAAGATTCTCTGTCATTTCGGTTGGAGACCCTCAGAGAATTAGACGAACATCGATGGCACAGTTTTATGACTATGAGGGAAGTACAGCTAAGACAAGCCAAAACACATGATAGACATCTACCAACTCCAGTTTTTACGGTAGGTCAGCTTGTCCTCTTCTACAATGCAAAATCGAATCGCGCTGCCGGCAAGTTCAAGCTACGATGGTTTGGCCCTTATCGAATAGCGGAACAGGTGGGCCCTGCAACATTTCGGTTAACCACATTAACCGGAATTCCCTTGCCAAAAGTAATAAATGGATCGAAGCTGCGACCATATCAACAAGCACCACATCTGCGATAAGACATTACGCGGAGTGCCGCGACTTTTGACGTTCTCTTTTCAGCCCTTTTCTTTCTTTTAATTTTGCATAATCAATAAATTAAGTATAAATAGCCGTATTTTGAAACCGCCGCCCTCTCCTTTTTGCCCTTGCATACATACCAGAGATAAGAATTATCAACCCTGTTGCGTGATTATTACTACTTTTAAGTACTCTCTGCTACATCGTCCCGCTCGCCGAACAAACGTTATTGTGTTTTTGTGATTGCGCTCTTTGTTTTCACCATGTTCTGTGTATCCATGTTCTGTGCTCTGTATTCGTGTACGCCATGGAATCATTAGCCAACTATACTGCTTTCCGTGATGGACTCCCTACTGACGTAGGAGAGTTCTTGCACACTCGACACTCATCCAACGCAATTACGGCATACTCCGCTATCGATCAAGCCGCTCAAGAACCCGTAAACTTTGCCGCTTACTTCGTCAATCGAATCCACAAGGAGGGTGTCGCAATAAGGAAACAGGTTTGCAAGGTAATGATAAGTTCGAAATATATCTGAAGAGCAAGTCAGCAAATCAGAAAGTAGAATATGAGTAGGAAACAAGTATCTGACTAATGATTATAGTGCAAAGTGCAAATTGTCAGAAGTGTATAATTGGACATTTTTTGCACTAAACAAAGTAGTGCTAAGAAAGTTCATTTTCGTAATTTTGAAGTAAACATGATGGCTATGTTTCATGATGTTTTTGGCACATGTAAAAGACTTGCTAAGTGGATGATCGATATGCGAAGTTATAGACGGATGATGATTTTTATTTATGCTAAAATACTGGTAAGATTGTATGAAGTGTCATGTCCGAATCAAGGATCATCATTGCAGCAAGTGGCAGTTCAAGCTTTGTTACTTAAAGAATGCATATGTCCAGTGCTATCTAAAAGCTTCCAGGATAGTATTCCTCTGCGATTTTTGCATCAATGTCTGAATCAAAAATCATGAGATGGCGAATCAGGAAGAGAGAAACTGTACAGAGAAGGAAGGAGACTACAACAAAGGAGACGGATACTTCGTTACAAGATGATGGCAATGAAGTTTCGATGACTTTGACAATGTCTAAAGTGCAACATAAGAACAGAAGATTATTCACGAATTTTAAAGTAGAGCTTGATATACACTCTATGCGGAATGAAAATTGGCTCCGAAGAATTGGATTACTATAGTTTGCCATGTTACCATGGGAGCACTGTACATGTAATGATGACGCAAAGAATCAGTTGCAAATTATGCGAAGAACAAAAGGTCAGATATTACATCAGGTACAATTTTCCCCGAAATTAGTTTCAGAAATATTTCAATTACCTCTGTATGAGCATGTAACTATTCCAAGATGTTCGGAAGAGGATTTGAGAAAAGACTTTGGAACTTGCGAGGGAAGCAGGAAATATTATATGATGAAGAAAGCAACATATATTCGTCGGGAACAACTAAAATGGTATTTGGAGAAACTATGCTTTCTCGTTAAATTTGATTCTATGTCCAAAGAAAATTTCTCACCGCTGGTATTGTTGGTGCAGACCAATCACCAATTGAATGTTTGGAAGATTAAAGAATGAAAGAAGATTCAATTCATGAAGCTTGGAAGAAGGATACATTCAGAGGATATGAGGAATGTACACATATGTACATTAGTATAGTCATAGTTCACTTAGATCTTTGATTAGTCATAGACTTGTACAAATTTTGAAAATGTCGAGGCGTGATATGAGAGCATATGAAAGAATAGATAGAAGTAAAGAAAGGAGAAGTTAGATGTCATGAGACATGTGAAAAGTTAGTTGAGTTTTCCTCTCATCACTCAACTGTAATTTTCTGAGTAATCGAAGAAATATTGCGCCCGATCTTTCTGTGTCTGCTCCGTCTGTGTTAGATCATTTGTGAAATCCTTTTGAGGATATCTAAGTTCATAGTTAATGAGTCTATGACTTGAGTTTCAGAGTCTAATTGTAAACAGGCTAGGAGAATTGTTAATAGGAACATTCATATGTGATGAGTGTTCACAGTTCTCTGTAACAGGCGCAAATTTTAATCTTGATCTTTTGGTCAGTTCTCACTCCATAGTTTAAAGTTCTGTGCAAGCAAGCACTTAATCTTTAAGTTGGAAGGTAAGCTACTCGTGGCTAGAAGCATTTGCTTAAACGGGTTTTGTACTGAGAGAATTGAAGTTAAGAAGTTAGGGGTGTCTAAATCGACTTCTCAGAAGTGCAGATTTAGACATAGGTAACTTGTGAAGTTGATTTCTCAAGTTATACTAAACCTTTTGAAGAAATTTAACTTGGAGGAGGTGCGCAACTTCTAGGCAACACTCCATACAAAATTTCATAGAAAACTTTACATGTTTGATAGGTCAATGAGAAGAAATTGTGCAGCAGACTTTCTGTGTTTTATCTTCTTCACAGAATTTTTCAACTTTTGATAATTTGGAGATTGAACCTCTAATTTGGTGAAGATTTTGACTTACTCTTGATATAGAGGTGTTCTAAATTCAAGAGTAGGTTGTTCTTTTGGAGATTAACACTCTCCATCAGTGGTATCAGAGCAGGAGACATCAAAATCAAGGAAAGGAGGATCCCGACTGCTGCAGGTTCAAGAAATTCAACAATTGAAGAACTAAAAGGTGAAAGCTTGAAGGCAAAGCTTGAGGAGGAGACCATACGACATCAAGAAAGACAAAAGGAGTCTAATTGGAAGTAAAGGTACATATATTGTTCATAAAGCTTGAAGTTTTCAATATACAGGTGGACACAAGATGGGAGATTCTCTTCAGATAGAGAAATTGGATAGGGAAAACTATCCTGCATGGTCAATGAGGATGGAAGCTCATCTTATGAGTAAAGATTTAATAGCCTACATCACAGGAGAAGAAGAGAAGCCACAGTTCAGAGATCCTAGTGTTCCAACTAGGGAAGAGTTAGCAGATTTGAAAAATTGGATGAAGAAAGATGCTCAAGCTAGGAGCATTATCTATATGGCAGTCAATGATTACTTGTTACCTCATATTCGAGGTCTTGAAAGTGCAACTGATATTTGGAATGCTTTGGAGGAGCATTTCCAGAATACTACTAAGTCAAGGAAGGCATCTTTATGGGCAGAATTTACAACCTTCAAGAAGAAGGCCTCTCAATCTATTTCAGACTATGTGATAAGGATGAAAGACATTGCAGATGCATTAGGAGCTGTTGATGAAGACATTGAGGAGGATAAATTGGTAAGGCAAATCCTTACAGGTTTAAGAGGTGATGACAAATGGAAGCCATTCATTTTGTCTACAGAATTATCACTTGATCATTTCACTCCTGATTTAAATCAGTTGCTAGGTCATATGCTAACATTTGAGCAGGATGTTAAAGGAGATGGTGACAAGAGTGCAGGTCATGCAATGTACTCAAAGGACAAGAAGAAGAATAGCAAAGGAAAGCAACAAGCAAATGAAGATGAAGGAACAACTAGTCAAGCCAACTTCCTAAGAGGAAGAGGAGGTGGCAAAGGTAGAGGAAGAGGCAGAAACAACAAAGATGGAGGCAAAGCTTGCTGGATTTGTGGTAAGACAAATCACTTAGCTAATGATTGTTGGCACAATACTCAGAGTAATAATGGATATAGTCAAAACTTTAATGCAAGAGGAAGAGGTGGCAGAAATCAAAGAGGTAATTTCAGAGGTAGAGGTAGTAGGGGTTACTTTGGAAGAAATGCAGGTAGAGGATTCCAAAGTCAACAATATAACAATACCTACTACAATTATGCTTCAGATCAAAAGGAGGATTCAACATTGATAATGAATGCAACTTGTGAAAGGCAGAGTGAAGATCAAAGAGTCTTCTACATTGACTCAGGGTGTAGCAATCACCTAAGTGGTAATATATCTTTGATGACTGATTTGGAGAATAAGGTTTTTAATCATGTTGTTCAAACAGGTGACAACACAAAGCACAATGTGAAGTCAATTGGATCAGTGAAGGCCAAGGATGGTAGCACCTTATTGAGTAAGGTCTTGTATGTTCCTACACTTCCCAAGAATCTGATAAGTGTAGGACAAATTGTTGAAAAAGGTTATGAAGTAAGGTTCACTAATGATGGAGTATATGTGGAAGACCCTAGTCAAGGGTATAAGCAGATTGTTTCAGGGAAGAAAGAAGGAAGATTATTCACATTGAAGATCCAAGGCAATATTGGTCATGCTATGTTCACATATGGAGGACATAAGATCTCTGAGTTAGATCTTTGGCACAAGAGGCTTGGACATTTCAATGAAAGAGGTATTAAAGACATGATTAACAATGGTTCAGTGCTTGGATTGCCTAATGTTGCAGGTCAACATATGACATACAAATGTGAGGCATGTCAATTAGGTAAAGCTCATAAGCATTCCTATTCCAAGCATGGTTTTATGTACTTAGAGAAGCTTGAATTGGTACACACAGATGTGTGGGGGCCATCAAAGGATTTCAGTATAAATCGGTCAAGGTATTATGTGATTTATGTTGATGATGCTACTAGATGGATCACTATTTATGTGATCAAAGATAAGTCAGAAGTGTTTAATACATTTAAACACTATCATGTATATGCGGAAAGAATTACAGGACATAAGTTGAAAAGACTAAGGTCAGATGGAGGGGGAGAGTATTTCTCTAATGAATTCAGTAATTACTTGTGGGATGCAGGTATAAAAAGGGAAATTACTTGCAGGTACTCTCCTCAACAAAATGGTGTAGCAGAAAGGAGAAATAGAACACTTGTTGAGTTTGCAAGATCCATGATGAAGGAGAAAAATTGCCCTAATTATTTGTGGGTTGAAGCTGTAAATACAGCTACTTATTTGGTCAATAGGTTACCATGTAAAGCCTTGCAGGGTATGACACCATATGAGGCTTGGTGGGGTAAGAGACCTACCTTGGATCATTGCAGAGTTTTTGGATGTGTGGCATATGTATATGTGCCATCACAATTAAGACACAAATTGGAACCTAAAGCTGAAAAATATGTTTTCATTGGGTATGATGATAAGCAGATGGGTTATAGATTGTGGAGTCCATCTACAAAACAATTCATGGTTTCTAAAGATGTTACATTTGATGAGCAAAGTACTTGGTATGCAGGTACAATCAATATCAATACAGGTGAGGAAGAAGAAGTGAGCCAAAGGAAAGGTAAATCAAAGGTTCAGATATTTGATGAACAAGAGAATAATGAAGTGCAGGTTGAAGTGGAAGAAATGCCAAGATTTGATCCTGAGTGTGAAGAGCCAGAAACCTCAAGGAGTGGAGAACTTAGGAGGTCTACAAGGAACAAATGGCAACCTACAAGGTATAGCTATGATACTTCTTTTTTGGCCACAAAAGATTATGCTTATATGATGAAAACAGATGAAGACCCTTCTACATATGAAGAGGCAAAAGGTAAGGAAAAATGGGAGAAAGCTATGCAAGAAGAATATGATGCATTATTGGAAAATCAAACTTGGGACTTGGTTCCAAAACCAAATAGTCAGAAAATCATTGGATGCAAGTGGGTTTACAAGACCAAGAGGTTTGCAGATGGAAGTGTGTCTAGGTACAAAGCTAGACTTGTTGTCAAAGGGTTTGCTCAGACATATGGTGTTGATTATGATGAGACTTATAGTCCTATGGCAAAGATGACAACCATCAGGACACTTATAGCTATTGCTGCATGTAAAGGTTGGAAGTTATGTCAACTTGATGTGAAAAATGCTTTTTTGAATGGTTATATTTCAGATGATGTATTCATGGAGCAACCTCAAGGGTTCAGAGATAAAAGGTATCCAGATCATGTGTGCAAGCTCAAGAGAGCTTTGTATGGCTTGAAGCAGGCCCCAAGGGCATGGAATTATAGACTTGTAAAGTTCTTGAAAGAACTTGGATTTCAGGTGTCTAAAGCAGATAGTAGCTTGCTTGTCAAAGCAAGTGATAATGGTTTCATATACATGTGCATATATGTTGATGATATAATTCTTACAGGTACAGATGAAGAAGGAATACAAAGACTCAAGAAGCAAATGGAAAAGGAGTTCAAAATAAGTGACTTGGGAGACTTGTCATACTTCTTGGGCATGGAGATTACATATACTCAACATGGAGTATTTGTGACTCAAGAAAGGTATCTGAAGAACTTGTTAATCAAGTTTAAAATGGATGATTGCAGGGTAGCACCTACACCAATGGAGGTGAATCACAAATTGAGTAAATTTGGAGGTGAAGAATTCAAGGACATGAGACAATATCAGAGTTTGGTTGGTAGTCTTATCTATGCTACTTTAACTAGGCCTGATTTATCATATGCAGTAGGGGTTTTGTCTCAATTTATGCATTGCCCAAGGAAAGAACATTGGATTGCAGGACAAAGAGTGTTGAGGTACATTAAGGGTACACTCAATGAAGGTTTGTATTATGGGTTTACATCAGATACAAATATCAAAATTTATAGTGATGCAGATTGGGCAGGTAATCCAGATGATAGAAGGTCAACTTATGGATACATGTGTTATGTGGGAGATAAACTTATCTCATGGTGTTCCAAGAAGCAACATACAGTTGCTTTGTCTTCTACAGAAGCTGAATATAAAGGCATGGTTGAAGCTGCAAAGGAAGTGATTTGGCTCAAGACCTTGATGAAGAGTTTTGACATTGTGCATGGGATACCAATTATATATGGAGATAACATGAGTTCATTGTATTTAGCTGCTAATCCTGTTTTTCATGCTAGGACCAAACACATTGAGATTCAGTATCACTTTCTAAGAGAGAAGGTGATGGATAAGGAGATTGAAGTCATACATACATCAACTAAAGATCAGATAGCTGATATGCTTACAAAGAGCTTGGATGGACCAAAGCTACAGAAGTTTAAAGACATGGCAGGTATAAAGAAGATAAGAGAAACCTCAATTGATGATTGAGGGGGAGCTGTTGGTGCAGACCAATCACCAATTGAATGTTTGGAAGATTAAAGAATGAAAGAAGATTCAATTCCTGAAGCTTGGAAGAAGGATACATTCAGAGGATATGAGGAATGTACACATATGTACATTAGTATAGTCATAGTTCACTTAGATCTTTGATTAGTCATAGACTTGTACAAATTTCTCTATAAATACCTTGAAAATGTCGAGGCGTGATATGAGAGCATATGAAAGAATAGATAGAAGTCAAGAAAGGAGAAGTTAGATGTCATGAGACATGTGAAAAGTTAGTTGAGTTTTCCTCTCATCACTCAACTGTAATTTTTTGAGTAATTGAAGAAATATTGCGCCCGATCTTTCTGTGTCTGCTCCGTCTGTGTTAGATCATTTGTGAAATCCTTTTGAGGATATCTAAGTTCATAGTTAATGAGTCTATGACTTGAGTTTCAGAGTCTAATTGTAAACAGGCTAGGAGAATTGTTAATAGGAACATTCATATGTGATGAGTGTTCACAGTTCTCTGTAACAGGCGCAAATTTCGATCTTGATCTTTTGGTCAGTTCTCACTCCATAGTTTAAATTTTTGTGCAAGCAAGCACTTAATCTTTAAGTTGGAAGGTAAGCTACTCGTGGCTAGAAGCATTTGCTTAAATGGGTTTTGTACTGAGAGAATTGAAGTTAAGAAGTTAGGGGTGTCTAAATCGACTTCTCAGAAGTGCAGATTTAGACATAGGTAACTTGTGAAGTTGATTTCTCAAGTTATACTAAACCTTTTGAAGAAATTTAACTTGGAGGAGGTGCGCAACTTCTAGGCAACACTCCATACAAAATTTCATAGAAAACTTTACATGTTTGATAGGTCAATGAGAAGAAATTGTGCAGCAGACTTTCTGTGTTTTATCTTCTTCACAGAATTTTTCAACTTTTGATAATTTGGAGATTGAACCTCTAATTTGGTGAAGATTTTGACTTACTCTTGATATAGAGGTGTTCTAAATTCAAGAGTAGGTTGTTCTTTTGGAGATTAACACTCTCCATCAGGTATATGCAAAAGGAGGTGGAAAAGTAAGTTGGGCACACTGGATGTATAATCACCTATATACTCAGATCTTTGTTGGGGACAAGCGTAGGACACAAACAAATAGTCGACTGTCAATATATTTAGCGGCATTGTTCGAGTATGTGCAGTCAGTCAAGGATCAGAAGGAAATTAATTTCTGTATGAGCAATCCAGGGCACGAACAAATAGCAGAGCAAGAGGAAATAGCACAAATGCAGGAAAATATTTTTCAAATGACAGATGGCATACCGCCTGTATTTGGAACTCCTTTCAAACTGTCAACAAAAAGAAGGACGGAACAACCATCACAAACAGTAAGTACAAAAAGGTTGCACAATGATAATCTTTCAACTAATGATGTGCTAGGAATGCAAACTAAGTTACAGGAAGTTTCGGACTTCTTACTGCAACAAGAAGAAAGAATTCAGCATGAACAGGCAAAGGTAATTGCTAATGTGAATCATTCCAATTCGTTGTTGGTAAAGAATAAACAACTGCAAGACACATTGGATTACAAGGAAGGTATATTGAAGGAACTGCAGAATGACCAGAAACAATTAGTGGTAGCATTGATTAAGACTAAAAAGTCCATACAGGAATTTGAACAATGGCAGATAACTATTCAAAAACAGATTCAAGAAGAAATGATGAATTTTTCCATCATGCATGCTACATTGCAAACAGAACATGAAGTTTTGCGTTCAAGAATATAGGTTTTGCAGGAACTGGAAAGTCAGATATTAAAAGATGAAGGAGTAGAATTGAATGCCACATTAATGAATAAAGTGGATATAGAATTATTAAAAAAACAATTGGATACTCATGTTCAAAATATTTGGAAACTTTTTAGTAGAAGGTGGCTTGCTATACTTGTTCCTCCAATTGAACAAATACGGTCATGTTTTGTGTCGGACCATGATAGTAATTTGATAACTATAATTAAGAAGCAGGAAAAGCAGCTTGAAGAATACAAGCAGAGTATTAAAGGATTGCAAGAGGAGCTGTTACAAAAGACGATACAGGAAAAGCCAGAAATGATTCGGAAGCAGAACTCTGGAATAGACCTTCAAGCAAAGCAAAAGAATGTCGAAGACGATAATGAACTTGCGGGTTCGAGTCCACCGTGCGTGCCAGTGTTAGAAGGCCGCCGGATTGGGACAAGTATAACGAAATCTTTGTAAACACGCACGAAAGGTGGTTACGCGCATTCTTGTAAAAGCTTATATAAAGCAATGAAAAAGAGACGCTCGAGAGAGGGAGACGGGGGATCTGTTTTGGAAATTCACCAGACTGTTCGTCTGTGTGTGGTCTTAACGTTGGTTAGTCTTGTTAATCCTGAGTTATCTGAGCCATCTGTGTAACTGTTGAGTGACCTGGGTAGTCCCTTGTCTGATATTGTATTGCATCACGAACCGTTAATCTTGGTCACGATTGCGAGCCGTTTCTATTGTCGGTAACTCTATTATTGAAGTCTGAACAGATTGTCTGTAGATCTTGTGGCGTATAGGGTATACGTCTTAAGATAAGTAATCATCCTGGAATGTTGACAACAGTCTGTAAGATCAGTACGCCGAAGATAATAGTTCTAGTAATAGGTGTGAAAATGTTGTGTTAATGTTTTGGAATGTTGTTATACTGTCCATTGATATGCAGTACAAAATCTCCAAACTTATAGTAGAGCTACAGTACGTCAGCCATACATATGTGTATGAGCTGTAACTCCGGTTGTATAAGGTTGTGATCTCTACCTGTAACAGTGAATCTTGAGTCCTGTTCTGAGATCGGCTGTAAGATAAGTATTAACCTTGTCAAGTACGATTGTTTCTTGTTGGTTGAGGTAGACGTGAACAGAAATTATCTGAGTATAGTAGAACCTTGTGAGGTTCAGTAATCTTGTGAAGTTCAGTAGGCATCGGTATCAGTTGTGATCGAACTGGGAATTAAGTACAAGGCCTCTGTCTAACAGACCCCTACCACGCCCAAGAACCCAGGGACCAGGTAAACGCCCTTCCGATAGTTGGAAAAGGCGCGTTACCAAACACCCGATTAACAGTGGATATAATCAGAACTTTAATTCAAGAGGAAGAGGTGGAAGAAATCAAAGAGGTAATTTCAGAGGTAGAGGTAGTAGAGGTTATTTTGGAAGAAATGCAGGTAGAGGATTCCAAAGCCAACTATACCTACTACAATTATGCTTCAGATCAGAAGGAGGATTCAACATTGATTATGAATGCAACTTGTGAAAGGCAAAGTGAAGACCAAAGAGTCTTCTACATTGACTCAGGGTGTAGCAATCACCTGAGTGGCAACATAGCTTTGATGACTTATTTGGAGAATAAGGTAACTAATCATGTAGTTCAAACAGGTGACAATACAAAGCACAATGTGAAGTCAATTGGATCAGTGAAGGCCAAGGATGGAAGTACTCTCTTGAGTAAGATTTTGTATGTTCCTACAATTCCAAAGAATCTGATAAGTGTTGGACAAATTGTTGAAAAAGGTTATGAAGTTAGGTTCACTAATGAAGGAGTTTTTGTGGAAGACCCTAGCAATGGGTATAAACAAATTGTTTCAAGGAAGAAAGAAGGAAGATTGTTCACATTGAAGATTCAAGGTAACATTGGTCATGCCTTTTTTACCTATGGAGGACATAAGATCTCTGAGTTAGATCTTTGGCACAAAAGGCTTGGACATTTCAATGAAAGAGGTATTAAAGATATGGTTAACAATGGTTCAATGCTTGGATTGCCTAATGTTGCAGGTCAACATATGACATACAGATGTGAGGCATGTCAATTAGGTAAGGCTCATAAGCAATCTTATTCCAAGCATGGTTTTATGTATTCAAAGAAGCTTGAATTGGTACACACAGATGTGTGGGGACCATCAAAGGATTTCAATATCAATGGTTCAAGGTATTATGTGATTTATGTTGATGATGCTACCAGATGGATCACTATCTATGTGATCAAAGATAAGTCCAAGGTATTCAATACATTCAAACATTATCATGTGTATGCAGAGAGAATTACAGGTCAAAAATTGAAGAGACTAAGGTCAGATGGAGGGGGAGAGTATTTCGCTAATGAGTTCAGTGATTACTTGTGGAATGCAGGTATAAAAAGGGAAATTACTTGCAGGTACTCTCCTCAACAAAATGGTGTAGCAGAAAGGAGGAATAGAACTCTTGTTGAGTTTGCAAGATCCATGATGAAGGAGAAAAATTGCCCAAATTATTTGTGGGCTTAGGCTATAAATACAGCCACATATTTGTTCAATAGATTACCACGTAAAGCTTTGCAGGGTATGACACCATATGAGGCATGGTGGGGTAAGAGTCCTACTCTAGATCATTGCAAAGTATTTGGATGTTTTACCACGTAAATCTTTGCAGGGTATGACACCATATGAGGCATGGTGGGGTAAGAGTCCTACTCTAGATCATTGCAAAGTATTTGGATGTTTGGCATATGCATATGTACCATCTCAATTAAGGCACAAAGTGGAACCTAAAGTTGAAAAGTATGTGTTCATTGGATATGATGATAAGCAGATGGGATATAGGTTGTGGAGTCCATCCACAAAACAATTCCTTGTATCAAAGGATGTTACATTTGATGAGCAAGGTATCAATATTTATGCAGGTGATGAAGAAGTTGTGAATCAAAAGAAAGGTAAATCAAAGGTTTAGATATTTGATGGAGAGGAGAATAATGAAGTACAAGTTGAAGTTGAAGAAGTGCCAACACACAAATGGCAACCTACAAGGTATAGCTATGACACTTCTTTTTTGGCTACCAAAGATTATGCTTATATGATAAAGGCAGATGAAGACCCTTATACATATGAAGAGGCAAAAGCTAAGGAAAATTGGGAGGAAGCTATGCAGGAAGAGTATGATGCATTGATGGAGAATCAGACATGGGATTTGGTTCCTAAACCAAATAGTCAAAAGATCATTGGATACAAATGGGTTACAAGACAAAGAGGTTTGCAGATGGAAGTGTTTCTAGGTATAAATCTAGACTTGTTGTGAAAGGGTTTGCTCAGACATATGGTATAGATTATGATGAGACTTATAGTCCTGTGGCAAAAATGACAACTATCAGGACACTCATAGCCATTGCTGCATGTAAACGTTGGAAATTATGTCAATTAGATGTGAAGGACGCTTTTTTAAATGGTTACAATTCAGATGATGTTTTCATGGAGCAACCACAAGCATTCAAAAATAAAAGGTATCCAGATCATGTATGTAAGCTCAAGAGAGCTTTCTATGGTTTGAAGCAGGCCCCAAGGGCATCGAATTATGGACTTGTGAAGTGCTTGAAAGAACTTGGTTTTCAAGTATCTAAAGTAGATAGTAGCTTGCTTGTCAAAGCAAGTGATGATGGGTTCATTTACATGTGCATATATGTTGATGATATAATTCTTACAGGTACAAATGAGAAAGGCATTCAAATCCTAAAGAAGCAAATGGAGAAAGAGTTCAAGATTAGTGATTTGGGAGACTTGTCATATTTCTTGGGCATGGAGATCTCATACACTCAACATGGAGTGTATGTAACTCAAGAAAGGTATTTGAAAAACTTGTTGGTCAAGTTTTCGGTTTTCTATCTATGTTAGGTAAACGTAAACTAATATGTAAACCTAAATTTCTAAGTGAAAACCTACCAATACTTTAGGTTTTCTATCGCTTCTAATGGTCAACAGTACTAGCTTCACCCTTAACGTTTAAGCATTTATCATTTACCTAACGATTAAGTGCTGAGTTTTTGTTTTTTGCTTAACCTAAAGGTATTAGGGGCTAAAGAAAACGTTTACTTATGGTGCAATAGAAAATGCTATACTTTAGGTGTAGCTAATACGTTTAAGCAAATTAGCCCGTAAAGGCTTAACCTATTACCAGGCATGTTAGTTTTCTTTAGTCATTTCCCGACACTTTAGCGTAAAACCAATAGGTGCTTTTCCTAAAGGGAAACGGCTCCGCTTCGGTTAGGGAATCGTGCTTAACTAATACCCCTAAAAGTGGAGGGAAGACCATGTAGAAGGGAAGACCATGTTGGTCTTGTCTTGCGCTAAAGAAGACCGTATAGGTCTTGCACTTAGCTAATACCCTAAAGGCGCATTGCGTGCTAAAATCGATAGGCTACAGCGTTTACCTAAAGGGAATGTGCTAAAGAAAACACTTTTGCCAATAGGTATTAGCTTAACCTAAAGGGAAAGCGCTTAGTTTGCTGTAATGGTAAATGTAAATGGTAAACGCATAGCACGTTTATGCTAATACATTCAGTTTTCTGAACAAATTTCACCATGCCACGCCCCTTCTCTGTACATGTGTTGATTGTTGGTGCATGTACTTGGACTTGGAGGGCTCAAGCGTCCCCTCGACGAAAGCTAGCCCACCGGCTTGCTTGGGCCTAGCCTAAAGCGCACTATGCTTCAACAAGTGAGAGTATTCGGTGGAACCATGATGGAGAGTGTTAATCTCCAAAAGAACAAGTGATCCTTGAAGTTAGAGCACCTCTATATCAAGACTAACTTAAAACCTTCACCAATTTGGAGGATCAGTACTCAATTTCCAAAATCTTGAACAAACTGTGAAGAAAGTGACTACACAGAAAGTCTGTTGCACATAACTCACTCATTGACTTATCAAATATGTAAAGTTTTTTATAAAACTTTGCACACGGTGTTGTCTATAGTTTGTCCACCTCATCCAAGTTAAATCATTCCAAAAGACTCAGTAGATCTTGAGAAATGATCTTAACAAGTCACCTATGTCTAAAACTATAGTTATTTACAATCGACTTTGACACCTGCAACTTCTAATTGGTTCTCCCAAACTAGAACCCGTTCAATCAAATTCTTTTAGCCATAGGTAGCTTACCTTCCAACTTAAAGAATGAGTGCTTGCTTGCTCAAAACTTTACACTATGGAAGGATAACTGACCAAAACATTAGCATCGAATTTCGCACCTCCTGCAACTTCTCTTCTTTACGTTTACACATGTAAATGTTCCTACACTCAATTCTCTCAGCTTGATCACAATTAGAAGCTGAAAGTTTGTATGGAGGTCAATCAACTATAGAATTAGACTTATACAAAAGCATTTCACAAAAGATACAACACAGAAGGAGAACTCTCAGAAATATCGGGTGCAACTTTTCTTCATTTCTGGAAAACTTTACATCTGAGTGATGAGAGAGATCTTACTCACTTCTAAAGTGTCTAATGACTCACACAACTTCTAATTTCTCTATTCACATGCTCTCTCATATTTGCCCTGACATTTTCCTTGTATATATAGGCAAATATGTACAAGCTCATAAATATACAAAAGTATAAGTGAGCTAACTCTAAGTTAATGTACATATGTATACATATCTTCATTCTCTGAACATATACTTTCTTCATGCTTCATGACTTGATCTTTTCTTCAATCCTTGTTTTCAAAACTTCATCAAAAATTGTTGACTGCCTTGCACCAACAACTCCCCCTCAATCATCAATTGAGGTTTTCTCTATCTTCTTTATGCCTTCCATTTCTTTGAATCTTTGTAGCTTTGGTCCATCCAAGCTTTTGGTTAGCATATAAGCTATTTGATCTTTTGTTGAAGTATGTATAACTTCAATCTCTTTATCCATCACCTTCTCTCTTAGAAAATGATACTGAATCTCAATGTGTTTAGTCCTTTGTACTCAGCCTCTTTGGATGATAAAGCAACTTTGTGTTGCTTCTTTGAACACCATGAAAATAACTTATCTCCCACATAACACAAGTATCCATAAGTTGATCTCCTATCATCAGGATTACTTGCCCAATCTGTATCACTATAAATCTTGATATTTGTATCTAATGTAAAACCATAATACAAACCTTCTTTGAGTGTACCCTTAATGTACCTCAACACTCTTTGTCCTGCAACCCAATGTTCTTTCCTAGGACAATGCATGAATTGAGACAATACTCCAACTGCATATGACAAATCAGGCCTAATTAGTAAACGCATCACTTAAGTCTTTAAGGATATTAGCTAAGCATAAAACCAATTTTCTTTACTTTCCCTATCGAGCTAAAGAAAACTAAGCCTAAATAAACTCCCATTAGGCGCTTAGCGAAGACCAACATGGTTAAGCCCGATTAGGGTTAGCTTAACCTACTAACGGTAAACTAACCTACTTAAGCTTCACCTACATGATCTTCCCTTCGACTTTAGGTATTAGCTTAACCGTTTACTTTAGGTATTAGCTTCACCTTAAAAGGTCAAGATGAAGCGTTTACCAGCGCTATGCGATTAAGCTAATACCAGGCCCGAAGGGTTAAGCTATTATGTTTACAACATGTATTAGCTCCTACCATAAGTAAACGGGTTTCTCGTAACAAAAACAACATGTATTAGCTTTTACGTTCACCCGATAAACGCTTCACCCCCAAAAACTAAATGTACTAGCTTGAATGTTGACTAGCATAAACGCTTCCTCCAAAAAGCTAGGCTTGGTGTCCCGCACCTCGCATTCGTGGTATCTACACTCAACTGTGCTTCAGAGTTTAGGTCGAAGCCCACCCAAGAAGGATTGGTTAGGCGGCATGTGCTCCTTTCATGACATGCTCTGGGTTTCTCCTTTCATTCCCGCATGGTGGCATAGTTAGCGTTAGAATAAGTTGTGTCCTATACGTTGCTTGTGGACATCTGTAATACCAAACCCGACCGACATGTGGTAGGCAATTCATTCGGTGACGAAGCTGTCGCCCTCACTAAACAAACTTGAATCTGAATGGTAGTTTGGATTAAGTTTGACTGAAATTGGATTTACCTTTCGTGCCGTCTCCTATTATCGTACCTTCTATGTCCGCTTGATCTTGGGTGTTCTCAGGGTTGGAAGGAGGAGCCCATATCCAAAGACTAAAGTTTCTTAACATAGTGATTCTATTCAATTTCATTCCGACTCATTAGGGTTCCATGTCGTTAAGGTGTGAATACGGGCAATCATCCGTGTGAAGAGCCTTTGGCCATCATCTTAATTTCGGCATAAGTGTTACTATATTATACAGCTCCTCGGCTCTAAAAGCAAATGGACGAATGGAGTTGTCAACCTCTGAAGCCAAATTGAGTATTAGGACCCTTAAAAGCAGAAGCAATGGTTTCATAGTGATCTCCAGCATTTCAGGTATCATTGCACCCACTCCAAAACCCGTCATGAGAGGGAAGGCTAGGTGAAATAAGAAATAGCCCTACCCCTCATGAAGTTCTAAACCAAAATGTCCCAGACAAAGCTTTTCTTCAAGCTGATGAAAATCAATTGTTCCGCTGGCTTTCCTGAAATCAAGAATTGTTCTTTCCGGGTGAACTCTAGTAGTTCTAGACACTACAAAGTTTAGTTCCAAGTCATCCATCTCCTTTATGGCAGGTAGATGACTTTTGATCACTTTTAGGGTCGATGATAGGAGCAAATAGGCTTGGGTCATCCTGAAGTTTCTTTAAGTTGATTGTAACGCTAATGAAGAAAACTCAGCCAGAGGGAAGACCATTAAGGTCTTGCCTTGCTTAAGCTAATACCTAAAGGGCCACCCGGAGGGAAGACCATTGAGGCTCAGACAGAGGGAAGACCATTACCCGAAGCTTTGACCAGAATGTTCTTGTCTTGCGCTAAAGAGACCATGTAGGTCTTGTCTTGCTTAAGCGAAGACCGTAAAGTAAAGAAGGGAAGACCAGGCACACAGAGAGACCATTAAGGTCTTGCACTAAAGAAGACCATTAAGGTGAAGCTTTGACTAGAATGGTCTTGTCTTGTCTTGTTTTACGTGCTTAGTCTTTTGTAAAATCACTGCTGGCACTAAAGAGAATTGGCGGTGCTAAAGAAGAATGGTTAGGTCCGAAGGGGGGAAGTCATTAAGGTGAAGCGGTGAAGCTATTACCATGAAGTTTTCTTTAGAAGTGTTGTTCTTGTCTTGTTTTACGCCAAAGTTTCTCTAAAGAGAAAGTAAAGAAAACGCTTAAGCCTTGACTAAAGAAAACCATAAAGGGCCACCCTAAGGGAAGACCATGTAGAAGGGAAGACCATTATGGTCTTGTCTTGCTACAATGTTTTCTTTAGCACCATAAAGGGCAAGCGGGAGGGAAGACCATTAAGGTCTTGGAATGCGCTAAAGAAAATGTTTCTGTTTCCATTTCTCGATAAGGTTTTCTTTAGCACCAATAGGAAACTTTAGCACCTTATGGGGCGAAGCTTAGCTCTAAAAAGATTTTACCCGAAGGGAAAGTGTATACCTTTAGGTGCTATGCTAATACCGTTTACTTAACGCAACATGCTTTCCATTTACAGCTCAGTCAACTTTAGCACCTACCCGTTACACTTTAGGACAAAACCAATAGGCCCGAAAATATTTACTTATGGGTTCATCGAAGCGAACGCAATAAACTAATGCTCGAAAACCTAAAGGTAAACGCTTAATCGATTAGGGAAATCGGGTAGGGAAAGCGCTATGCGTTCTTTAGCGCTTAGTTTACTTACTTACCGATAAGTTATCAGTTCAAGTAGTTAGCATTATGTTTGGTTTTCTTCTGACAAAACAACATTGGCGCTAAAGAAAACCTAAAGGGTCGGAGGGAAGACCATTAAGGTCTTTCTTAAGCGACCGGTTGGGTCTTGTTTTACGCTAAAGTTTCCTATTGGTTTTGAAGTGTTTGAAACCTAATACCTAAGAAACTAAAGCACCAATAGGAAACTTTAGCACCTTTTAGGGAAATGGCTAAAGAAAACCTAAAGGGTTTGGGTGCTATGCTTAACCATGTAGGCTCGGAGGGAAGACCATTATGGTCTTGGAATCTACAGTGAATTAGCACAAGACCCGGTCTTCTTTAGCATCGTAAAGTTGACAGTAAAGGGAATGGAAAATGCTTACTTTTAAGTTTTCGGGTATCGTAAAGGTATTAGCTTAACCTAAAGGTTTTCTAAAGTTTCTCTAAAGAGAAAGTGACTTGATTTCATTCAACAAGAGAATTTTCCATGTTGCACTAAGTTACTCATGGAAGTATGCATACACTCCAAGGAAACTTCGGGGTAAACATCCATCCAAATGGGTAGGGTCGAGGGTTCGGCATTCAGGCCATAACGTTAGTTAAGTAGAACAAAAGAAAAAAAGAGGAAACCTCTGTTCACCCCATAGCATAGTAAGGTGCTCTCCGAACCGAGCAGGAGAGTCTCCTCTCACTCGGCTCACCAACCTGAACTTTCATTGTTACGATTTCAGGTATTTACCTTGGGTGGATGGTTCCCCACTTGTTGGATGGGGGTTCTCCTATGCCGCATAAGTGATAGAGTGGTCTTTGTTTCCTTCCCGCACCATTTGATGGGTTCTTCGTGCACGATCCCGTCGAGTGCCCCCCGGATACGTGGTATGCCTGGGCGGGTTCATCACAAGCGGCACATACATCCCCCCCATCCCGTACGGCCATGATCTGATCTCCATTGTAGTTTTCTTCATGGATCCACCGACACTTGCTATACCTATATCAGCATCTACTAATCCCTTTACAGTGGCTTCACGTTCAGTCGTGGTGCATTCACAAGTCGTACATATGGCACGGAATGTCTTTTGGGTAAGATGGTAGGATGCACTCAAGAGATTGAGTTGAAGTTGCTAAACCTGCTTTGCTCCAGCCCTCCTTAGCTTCAGATATGCTTAGTACACTTGCTTAGCTTCCAAATGATACCAAGAAAGCATATATGTACTTTGCAAATGATATGTGTAATGATCAAATCAAAACAGATAACTTGAGACTTCAAAAATCAAGGAAAACTTGCTATTTTTGTAGTGACACCTGCTCAGTCTTTCACTCAGTAAGACCAGCACACTAACAATTGATCAAATTCCTTCTGGACATATTAAATTAGCTTAACAAGCTACCATTTGCAAGTGGAATGAGAAGAAATGACAAACTATACTCTGAGAAATGAGTTTAGCAAGATTATATGTACCCCCGACTTTTTAGGAATTCTGCAGACACAGACCAGTGTGCACTTCGAGCAAGATTTCTCCGAGATGGCTGATCCTTTGACCTTGAAATTTTGTAGGCGTGTAGTATGCTTGGAGCTGGTTCCAATGTGCTTTGAAACACTTGATTTGGTTCAGTAGATCTTGAAATATGCTCTATTGAAGTTGACAGACTTGGAGTAGATAACTCAGAGAAACCAGAGATGATGAATGTGTATACTTCTATTGATTGATGTAGTTGTACAATCTCATTAGCTTGACAAGCATAGCTAAATGAGGTGTTGTGGTGTAGGCTATGAAGTAGCACTAACACACACTGAGTTACAATAGTGGAATGCCTCGGGGAGTGAGCTCAATGAGACTAACATACCCGCAAGTTTTTTTCATTGACTTTTATAAGTGATGGAGTTACATTTGAATTTCAAATTCAAAACTAAGGCTCCCTAAAATCACTCATCTAAAGGTAAAGAGATATTCTCTCCAATTACACCATCCAATTTTCCACGAATCTAATCAAGTAGGTGTCATCATTTACATGCCAAGTCATTTAGACTTTTACAAGAGATAAAATGGTAATAAGTCATAAGACTAAGTTCCTATGGTTCTTGCTTCATATAGTGATATCCTTCAAGGGTTCCAAGCCAAATGTGAAGGCTTGAAATGCACCAACAGCTCCCCCTCAAGCCAAGCACTTTGGCTTAAGTCTTCATCTTTAGTCTTCAATCACATCCTGCAATCCAATCATGGATTTGAATCTGCATAGCTTGTTTCCATCCAATGCTTTAGTGAGTAAATCTACACATTGCATATTAGTAGACACATAAGTCAACTGAATCTCTTTGCTTAGCAATTTTTCTCTCACATAGTGGTAATGAACCTCTATGTGTTTGGTTCTAGCATGATATATTGGATTAGCTGCAAGGTGAAGAGAGCTTGTGTTATCTCCAAAGATGATTGGAGGCCTAGTGTATAGGCCTAGCTCTGCATACAAAAGCTTTAACCAGATAGCTTCTTGAGTGGCATTGGCAAGCCCTCTATACTCTGCTTCAGTGGATGACAATGCCACTGTAGGTTGCTTCTTGGCTGACCAAGAAATAGGTTTATCTCCTGCAAAACAAATGTAACCTGATGTGCTTCTCCTATCATCCTTGCATCCTGCCCAATCTGCATCTGAGTAAACTTTAATATCAATATCTGATGTATAAGGAAAGTACAAACCATGGCTTTGAGTTCCTTTGAGGTACTTCAAGATTTTCTTTGCTGCCTCTAGGTGAGGTACCCTTGGTTTGTGCATGAATTGGCTTAGCACACTAACTCCATATGCTATGTCAATTCTTGTCAAGGTAGCATAATTCAAACTACCTACCATGCTTTGATATCCTGTAATGTCTTGTATTTCATCCCCTTCATGAGCACTTAGCTTTAGGTTGACCTCCATTGGAGTAGTTGAGACTTTAGCATCCTGCAAGCCAAACTTCTTGACCATATCATGTACATACTTCTTTTGAGTGATATATATACCTGAGTTGGTGTAGACTAACTCAAGACCTAAGAAGTACTTCAATAATCCAAGATCATTGATCTTGAATTCCTTCATCATCTGTCCTTTGATGTGTCTAATCCCATTGACATCATTACCTGTAATGATGATGTCATCAACATAAACACACAAGTAGATTACCTCTGTACTACTCCTCTTTATGAATAGAGAAGTGTCTGCTTTACTCATCACAAATCCTTGGTCTTGGAGATATGTTGTCAACCTGTAATTCCATGCTCTAGGTGCCTGCTTCAGTCCATATAGAGCCTTCTTCAATTTACAAACATATTTTACCTTCTTGGGATCTTCATAGCCAGGTGGTTGTGACATGTAGACTTCTTCAGATATCCATCCATTCAAGAAAGCATTCTTGACATCTAATTGGTACATGTTCCAATTCTTGGATGCAGCTACACTCACCAATATTCTGATAGTTGGAATTTTAGCCACAGGAGAAAATGTCTCCTCATAATCAATGCCTTGGGTTTGTGCAAAACCCTTGGCAACCAACCTAGTTGTGTACCTGTTTATTGTTCCATCTGAATTTCTCTTTAGCTTGTAGATCCATCTGGATCCTATCACCTTCATAGAGTCCTTCTTGGGTACCAAGTCCCAAGTATCACTCTCCTTGAGAGCTTCCATTTCTTCATCCATAGCTCCTTTCCATTCTGGTTTGGTGATTGCTTCTTCATAGGTACCTGGTTCTTCATTCAACAAATCCTTTGCAAGATATACAGAATGTTTAGTTAGAAGTGATGTGTCATACCCAAATCTGATTGGTTTTTTGCTTTCTCTCTGAGATCTTCTAACAGATTGATTTGAGGATTCTGGAATATCCTCTAGTTGCTTCATCTTCATCTTCCCTTTGGACTTCCATGCTTTGAACTCCTCAAGGTTGATAGTGTCATCATCCTCTGAGCTTGGATCTTCTCCATTGCTTGGTTCCTCTTTGATTAGCTTTGGGAACTCTTCTTGCAAGTCATAGGGTAGACTAACTTTCCTGCATTCATTCTCATACCATGAGTCATTCTCATCAAAGATGACATCTCTGCTTACCTTGAAGCCTTTGTTTGTTGGGTTGTAGAATCTGTATCCCTTTTGGTTCAAATCATAACCAATGAAGATACATTTTTCAGCTTTAGGGTCTAGCTTTCCCCTTACCTGTGAGGGAATATGCACATATGCTACACAACCAAAGATTTTACAATGATCCAGAGAAGGTCTCTTACCATGCCAAGCTTCATATGGTGTCATGCCATCAAGTGATTTGGATGGCAATCTATTTATGAGATAGGTGGCAGTGGATACACTCTCTGCCCAAAGATAATTTGGCAACTTCTTTTCATTAAGCATAGACCTAGCTGTTTCTACAATGAGTCTATTCCTTCTTTCAGCTACCCCATTTTGTTCTGGTGAGTACCTTGTGGTTATCTCCCTCTTGATGCCTCTTTCCTGCAAGAAATCTTCAAACTCATTGGAGAAGTATTCTCCTCCTCCATCTGACCTTAGCCTCTTCAAGGTTCTTCCTGTTTGGTTTTCAACAAGTGCAAGATACCTCTTGAAACAATTAAACACTTCATCTTTATGCTTCATAAAGTATAAGATAGTCCACCTGCTATAGTCATCAATGAAGGACACATAGTACCTTGATCCTGAAATGGAAGGGTCCTTGCTAGGTCCCCAAACATCTGTGTGTACCAAGTCTAGGTAGTCTTCATGCATGAAACCTTTCCTTGAATATGGTAACCTGTGAGACTTACCAAACTGACAAGCACCACACTTGTAAATCATGTGTTGCTTGGATACATTAGGTATCCCAAGCACACATTGATCCTGCACATTTGCTTTAGAGTTCTTTCACCTATGTGACCTAACCTCTTGTGCCATATTTCTAATTCTGAAAGTGTTTGATCCTTGTAATTATATAAAGCAATGTTCTTGGTGTCTTCTAGCTCAAAAGTAAACAATCTACCTGATTTCTCCCCCTTGGCAATTCTTTTGAACCCATGTCTTGGGTCCTCCACATATGCTCCATGTTGAGTGAACCTGACCTGCAAACCTTTCTCCACAATCTGACCAACACTCATTAGATTCTTGGTGATGGTTGGTACATAGAGTACCCTGCTCAATAGGTTCTGGTTACCATCACATGTCTTTACATTTCCAATCTTTACAACAGAATGTTTAGTATCATCACCTGTTTGTACCTGATGTTTGCCCTTGGGTTCTTCCAAATCAGAGAGTAGTGCCACATTGCCAGCTACATGGTTAGAACATCCTGAGTCAATATAAAATAAATGATCATCATTTGTACCTGCCTTGGAGGTCATATTCATGATCAATAAGGAGTCATCTTGCTCCTCTATGTAGTTGTTGTAATCCCTTCTATTTCTGAATCCACCTTGATAGTTACCATTGTGGTTGTGGTTGTAATTGTTGTTGTATTGATTGTTGTATCCATTGTAGCCTTGGTGTTGGTTGAACCTGCCTTTCCCTTGAGAGTATCCACCTCTTTGATAGCCTCTTCCTCTCTGATTCTTGTAGTTCTTGTAGCATTCATCTGTGGTATGATTGGACAATCCACAAATGTTGCATGGTGATGAGTTGTAGGGTCTCCCCCTACCTGACTTACCTCCTCTGCCTCTTCCTCTAGAAGATCTACGTCTCCCTGCATAATTAGCTTGGGAGGTAGAGCCTTCTTCTTCCTGCTTCTTCCCTTTACTTTTATCCTTAACTTTCTTATCAGTATATAGAGCAGAGGGGTTGTTACCTTTTGATTGATCTCCTGCCTTTGTAAACTTTGCTTCATGTGTGAATAGTTGGCCCATGAGTGTTGTGAGATCTGGGGTATGCATGTCCATGTAGAGGTCCATTGCAGTGGTGAAGCTTTCCCACTTATCATCTGCCTTGAGTCCATTTGTTACTTGCCTGACTATTTGCTCCTCTTCAATCTCCTCTCCAATACTTGCTAATTGGTCTGCCACATCTTTAATCTTGGTCACATACTCTGAGACTGATTGCTTGGGCTGCTTCCTAAGGGTTGTGAATTCAATCCACAGTTGATTCTTCCTGGCCCTTCTGTTGGAAGAGAAATATGTTGACAGAGTTTCCCAAGTCTCTTGGGAAGTCTTACAGTTCCTTATATGAGGTAAAAGGAAATCAGATATAGAGTTAAGAAGGTAAGACCTTGCTAAAGCATCCTTTGCACACCATTGGTTGAGTCTCTCTTGTTCATCCTTGGTGGGTAGTCCTCTAGCTTTGAATGAGGGCAATTCCTCATCTCCTGATATGTATCCAAATAGGCTTCTTCCTTGTAGATAGGTCTTCATTCTCAATGACCAGGCTTGGTAATTGTTCCTGTCCAATTTGTCAATGAATGAAGGAAAACCATCTCCCATGTTTACCTTATTCGCTCTGATACCACTTTTGGGTAAGATGCTAGGATGCACTCAAGAGATTGAGTTGAAGCTGCTAAACCTGCTTTGCTCCAGCCCTCCTTAGCTTCAGATATGCTTAGTACACTTGCTTAGCTTCCAAATGATACCAAGAAAGCATATATGTACTTTGCAAATGATATGTGTAATGATCAAATCAAAACAGATAACTTGAGACTTCAAAAATCAAGGAAAACTTGCTATTTTTGTAGTGACCCATCATACGGCTCTCTAACTCCACTTATTGGGTTGTGTGGCTTTCAATTCAATTGATGGTAGTATTTGAGCACTCGAGTGAGGGACACTTTCACATAAAGCCGCTTTCTATCCTATCCATGCTTGGCATGTATTCTATTATTCCAAAACCAACGGTCTAACCCCCCGCTTCTTCCGGAGAAGAGAGAGAAAGCGTGTTGAGTAAGATTTGCGAGGGTCATGCTGCTGCAGATACATAAGCCCCTTTCCTTCCGAATCGGAATGCGCTTTTCGTCTGCACGGTCGGTGGGATGGGAATTGGCTTCTAACTTCCAGCTAGCTACGCGCGCTCCTTGCGAACGAATGGATGTTGATAGTCTTTTCTTTGTTTTTTTCGAAAATCTTTCTTTCCTTTCCTCTTAGATATATATGCATATACATAGAAATAGACATAGACATTTATGTGTGGATTGTATCCATATCTTCACGTTCCTCCAAAACCAATCAAGGGAAAAGGAACGCATAGCGTTCAGATAACACGGAGTTGCACCGCAAGCGGAGTGAAAAAATGGATGAAGGGGGCCGCTCAGCTGAATCTCGCTAGTGTCAGCTATAGGCCTAATGCCTAGAGTTGTCGTTCGTGCAACCCAATCAAATGAATAATCCACTCTCTGCCAATTGTGTGTGGCCTTAGCACTTCGTCTCGATGGTTGGTGGGGGGTGTAACAGCTTACGTTCTTAGTCTTCTCTTCCCACGCGGGATGGACTGGACACGTGTTAGCTATAGGAAGTATTGTTGGGAAACCAACCACTTAATTCGCTCATTCAGGCTCAACTTGTTTGACGTTAGCGGACTCGCATGATACTCTCGGGCAATCTAGGAAGATGGCGGGGATAGAAGAGAATGCGTTAAGGCGAAGCTAATACGTTAGTCAACTAGCGTAAGAGCGAACTTTGCCTTTCGTCAATCAACCGAAGTTGAGGGCTTGCTTAGGCGGCGAGTCTTACTCCACCATAGCTATGAGCCTAAAAGCTTTAGCCAAGCTAGTGAAGTATCCTCACCTACAAAGCCAACCTAGCCCCCGTTTACAACACTATAGTAGCTTCTACGGTTAGGTAAACGTATTAGCATAGCACTGTTTTACGTACGAAGAAAAAGAAAATGAAACAACGTATTTTCTCCTCTAAGTTACGCATCGGGCCAGCACAAGTACATCCCACTAAATTCATTCAATCAATGAAGTTGCTTCTACAACATGCTACGCTTTCTGCCCTATGGGTAAGAGGGTAATTGGTCGCATGCCCGGTATATAGGTTTTGACCTTGTGTGTTTATAACTTAACCACTATAGGTGACCTTACGGCCGCCCGACTAGACATACCAGTAGTTACGAAATTCATATAGGCTACTGAAGAGTAGGCAATAATCTTTTTCAGATCGATTTATCTTATGGTAGTCGGGAGAGTGTATGTAATAGCAATCACGCCTAGAGTATAAATAAAAGGAGTGAAATAAAGTGTCGCTCCGGGAAACATGGGTACAAAAAATCTTAAGAAACCATAGGTTCCCAATTTTGAAAGAATTCCTGCCAAGATTATAGATCCAGTTGTAAGTGCCTCTACATGAGCTTCGGTTAACCAAATGTAAACTGATACCATAGGCACTTTTACAGAGAAAGAAACGAGAAAGGCGAGCTATGGCGAGATTTAGCGCCATTCACTAGACTCTGTGGTTAATGGTATATGCAAATCGATAGTTCCCGTCTGAAAAAAAAACCAATGAGATAGCTAAGAGCATGAAGATAGATCCAGGCAGGGTATGTGAGAGAAACCAATGTGCCGCTCGTATTTTTCTTTCTCTAGAACCCCATACCCCTATAGTAATAGGAGAGTCAAGGATAGGTCCCCCGCTTTCTCGCCCATAGAAGGGCTTTAGTCAATAAAGGTATCCAGTCCCTTCCCAAAGAACCGTACATGATATTCCTACATCATACGGCTCCGTCTCGAGATAGCTGAGTTAGAAGCTAAAGTCATTCCTTCTTTCACGACAACTAAGCTTCGCTTAAACGAAAACACAATCAACTAACTACGTTTACAACACATATTAGCTTGCTAAGCACCTTATTGGCATGGACATATCGGCAGATTCTCATTGTTTGTTCAAGGGAAGCGAACAAAAAATGGGATATGTCGTCCAGAGAGGATTGGGTTGGCTCTTAAGCTTTGATGCCTTTCTTATTCTTCTAGAGAATTGAGATATCTCACATATGTGCTATATATACCATGGCATGTGCTTGCAATGCGGTGTGTCTGAAGCGGGAGGACCGGTTATGGGTCTCATTCCCCGCCAATCCGACGCGCTGTATTCTTGAAATCGTCCAGCCATCCTTCACTTCCTCCCCCCTTGGCCCAACCTTTCCCCGCTAGCTAGAGGCGCGTGATACCTAATAGAAAGCAGAAAGAAGTCGCACCTCCAGATCATTTTCGTCTGTTGCGTGCGGCGTGGGACAGAGAAGAAGCAAGCAATGTGCCGGTTACATACACACATAGCTTGTAACCCACAAAACCTTCTCCTAGCATGGCTAGGGGTGTCTCCCTATTTGTTGTCTAGCCCCGGTCATCATATGTTTTTTTTATCGGCCAGAGATTCTTTCCCCGGATCCTCTTGGTTGGGGCGGTGTTTCCTAGCCGAATCTTCGTTTGTGATCTGTCCCCTTAACAGCCGGGCCCCCCTTCCTGTGAGTGGTCTTTTGAGTTGAATCAAACACGGGCTGTTGTTGTCTTATTTTGATTGAAAGAGCAACTTCTCTTACATTACAGCTGGCTTCCTGAAACTGACCTGCCAGGCGTTCTCTTGAGACTAGGACGATTCTCCTTGTCAACTCAATCGGTAGCTGACGATTCCATGTCCATCCCAGGGCGTTGGGTACAATCCATTTATTTCCCTGCCACCCTTGTAGCCGTCACCCGGAATCTGCACAAGTGTGTCCGCACCCCCTAGACTTGACTTGACGAAAAATGTGTTTTCGTAGCCAGCTAAATAAACTCCTCCACCCTGGAGCACCCTTTTTTGCATGTCTATACAATACTCAAGTAGGCGAGGTGAAGTCTCGCAAGGTACCCATTCAGTCAGCAGAAGACTCCACGCCGATTCCAAATAGGTCGTCTGACAGATTCAACAAAAAAAGGCTATGCCTGCACACAAGACTACCCTTCACCGAAAGCTTCGCAGTCTCTGACTGAATTGCCACATGGAGAGGTTTACTCCACAAGGCTCCTGTCTGTCTGCAGAGGGGCCTTATCCTAGCGAATCTCAGAAGCTCAACTCCACACGACATAGAGATTAACACGCTTTCAAAAAAAAACGTGAAGTGAAGTATCCGGCATGCAAAACACAGCAATCGTAAAGGATTCACCGATTGAAAATTCTATTATATACTCTTTCTTAAAACCTTCGATACTGGACTAACCTACTAGAATGCGAATGAGAATTGAAGACATAGTCAAGACTACTAAAGATGGGAAAGTACCATCTATACCTATAATGAAATTTATGTTTCCACGAATTAAAATTTGACTGTGAAATTATCGAATTATGCCTGAGAAACTGAAAGATACAAGGAAGTCGTTAAAAAAGCGCGCAGACGGATGATTCATATCCGTCATATTCCAGAATCGAGATAAACCGAGGGAATAATGCTTCCCAACAAAGAACATAGGGTGATACCATTGAGATGGAATTCCGCTAATAACATCATCTTTTAAGTAAAGTCGGTGTTTTTTTTCTCCCTTTATATCTTCTCCATATGCATGACAGTTAAAGGAAAACAGGTAAACTACTTTAGAAATTTTCTAGAATTGGTTATTCCGCGTTAGAAAGTGTTAATATCTATGCTCCCTAAAAGTGTTACTTTCCCTATCGCCCACTCCGAAATGGATGTATTGTTGAGAGTGAGAAGGCTACAGTGAAAATGCTTAAGCCTTAACGGTTTTGGTAAACGCTTAACCTAAAGGAGCGATGGTTAAGCATTTACCTAAAGGAAATGGTATTAGCTTAATCGATTAGGCTACAAAGTTTACTTTAGTTTTCTATGCATAGCACCTTTATGGTATTAGCACGCATAGCCCGTAACGGTAAACTAACATTTAAGCATTTACCAGAAAGATTAAGCTAATACCGTTCACCTAATAGTTTTCTAACTATGTTAGGGTTTTTGAGCGTTTAGAAAATGTTTTCTAAACGTTTACCAATGTTTAAGCAAAAACTTTAGTGCTTTCCCTACCCTAAAAGGTAAACCCGGTCAACTTTAGTGCAAACCGTTTACCTAAAGATATTAGCATAGCACCTTGAAGGTTTTCTTTAGCGTAAAACCTTAATAAAGTGCCAGTTTCCCATTAGCTAAAGAAAACCTATTGGGAAACGGACACTTTAGCACAAGACCATGTTGGTCTTCCCTCCGGACCTAAAGGGAAACGGCTAAAGAAAATCTAAAGGCTTCCCTTCGGCCCTACATGGTCTTGCACGTAGCGTGCTAAAGCCGATAGGCTACATCGTTTTCTTTAGCGCAAGACAAGACAAGACAAGACCATGTTGGTCTTCCCTTCGGGCCTTATTGGTCAAGCTTCTTGACTGCATGGTTAAGCTTCTTAACTACATGGTTAAGCTTCTTGACTGAATGGTGTAGCCTCTTGACTTCATCGCCTAGCCCCTTCGGGCTCGGTCAAAGCTTAAGCCGCCTTTAGGTCGGGTAGATAATGAAAAAATGTTGTCTCTTTAGTCGTCTAAATGGGATTAGAGACCCCTTTCGTTCTTTATTTCGGTCAGGTAGATAATGAAAAAATGTTTTCTCTTTAGTCGTCTAAATGGGATTAGAGACCCCTTCGTCCCTGTCCTAGCCGTAAACGATGGATACTAATCGCTGTGTGTATCAATCAACCCGAAAGTGTTGTAGCTAATGTGTTAAGTATCCCGCAGTATCGTTCCCCCAGGGTCTGTTCCCGGTCTAGGCTAACATAACCTCTCGGTCTAAGGGTAGGCTAGCTGGTCCCTATGCTGATGGGCAACCAACCCCGCCACCGAGCGGGGTGGAGCCCGTCAGGCTCATGACCTAAAGAATGCGGGTTCGCAGGTTGACAACAATGTCAAAGCAAACGAAGATTCTCATATAATAATCCATCTACACCATCGTGGAATTCATTCAACCGGTGCGATGACGACACACACAGGATCGTAACCAACTGCTTCTCGAGGGTTCGTACTTCTCCCCGCTACCCGGCTTATCGCATACTTATCTAGCGTGGTAGGTGGTGGATAACCCGTCAGATCCGTGTGGAGTAAGTAACCCCCATCTTTAGCGATTAGCACTACTTCTCACCGTCTTTCAGCACTCCCTACTGTTGCGAATTGTCATTCGGTGGTCGAATTGTCGTCAGTGGTAATTCAATACTTTAGTACTTTAGGTATCTAATAAGTGTTACCTACTATTGGATTCAAAGCAATGACTCTCGCCGTATGAAAATGATACTCTAACCCCTGAGTTAAGTAGGTTGGGCTTCCAGTCTCATAGCAGCCGGCCTTGAAATTCACGATCTAGTGCTTACCTATGCACGTTACATAGCAACCTCGAGAAATCGTTGAGTTTTTATTTAGGACAACGAGTTGGAAAAATGGAAGTTTGGGTGGGCTTCATACCGAAATGAAACGATTCCTGCAGGAAAGGGAATTCCGAGAATGCAAAGGATTGTCTTGAAATTGATAAATGTCAAGACAAGAACAACCCCTTTCATTTCATTTATGTCAACGATGTAACTTACTTACCATGACTTACAGTCCACCAGAACAATTTGCCATCATTCCATTGATTCCCATCCATATAGGAAATCTGTATCTTTCATTTATCAATTCCTCTCTATGTATGCTACCCACTCTCGGGTTAATCTTGCTTCTAGTTCACTTGGTGACCTCGAATGGAGGACATTTAATACCGAATGCCTAGTAATCTTTAGTGGAGATGACTTACGAGTTCGTGCCCAACCTAGTGAACGAATAAATTAGTGGTGTTTCAAAATAATAGTTTTTTCCCCCGATCCCTGTTACTTTTACTTTTCTACCACTTCGCAATTCGTAAGGTATGATACCTTATAGCTTTACGGTCACAAGTTATTTTATTATTATCTCGGGTCCTTTATTTTCCCTTTTCCTTGGAATTACCGTAGTAGGGTCTTAAATACATGGGCTTCATCTTTTCAGTGCTTTCTCACCGCCTTGGGTACCTTTGCTATTAGCACCTTTCCTAGTACTTCTGCAGGTAATCTCCTATTGTTTTCGTGCGCTAAGTTTAGGAATCTGCTTATTTGCTAATATGATGGCTGGTCATAGTTTAGTCAAGATTTCGAGTGGCTTTGCTTGGACCATGCTATCCATGAGGGGTATTCTGCCATTAGTGCATCTTGTGCCCCTTTCGATCGTATTTGCATTAACTGGTTCATAATCAGGTGTACCTATCTCATAAGCCTATGTTACTATAATCTCGACTTATATTCACTTGAATGATGCAATAAACCTACATTAACATGACATTATGGCTATGACAAGAATGAACATGACTCTGTGAAGAAGATCTACCCTTCTCTTAGCTTAGAATGGCCTTAGCATCTTTCTATAGACGAAAGTTCCCCCTACGGTTCCCCATGTCATTGATATAGAGGGGAAGGGGTCGCATCGTCCCCCTGTTGGAACAAAGCAAGGGGTCGCATCGTCCCCCTGTTGGAACAAAGCAATCACAAATTGATCATTATAAAGAGCTTGAAGCAAGTCAATGGTCAGAATTAAGTTAAAGAAGGTATTTGAGGAAGTGAAGAGATCTCAGAAGTGAAGCTTGTATACATATGTACATTATAGATGCAAATTCTTGTACTTTGAGTTTTAGATGATCCTTAGGATGATAAGGAATATGTAATAGACACGGGATAAGTCTAGAATCATATCTATATAAGTAAATGATGTAAAGAAATACATGAGAGAGTCATTAGAAGCCAAGTGTCAATCGGGTAGATGTGTAGAGAGTCATCTTTAGAAATTAGCGATGAGTATTTCTCTGATTTCTCTCAGCCTGATCATGTGGATCAAGAAATCTTTTGTACACATCTAATCTAGAAGCTAATGAAGCAATGTTCAAAGTTTCATGGCCTAATTCCTTTCATGTTGTGAGTATGATCAATAGGAACATGTTGATGTAAAGTCTGTAGGTAGATCTCTTAGAGTTGCGCACTTTTTTGTCTCAATGTTTTGCTTGGATCTCAGTGTACAGTGTAAAGTTTTTGATGACTAAGCATTCAAAATCTAATCTGTAAGTTAAGGAAGCTATGGCTAAAAGCATTTAGCAAAACGGGGTCTGTGTTGTGAGAAATCAACCTTAGAAGTTAGCTATGTCAAAGTCGCTTGTTCAGGAAGACAGTTTCTAACATACTTTTGATCTTAAGGATCAAATTAAAGTTTTAATGATTCTTTTGAAGGATTAATGGTTGATATGATTGCGCAAAGGTAGCATGGAGATATGTACATCATTAGTTTGAAGAAGTCTGAAGATATGTGGAGGTAATGAAGTCAATCTTTGAAGCAGACTTCTTGAAGAAGGAAGATTCTCACTCAGAGAAGTGATAGTTGAAGAATTGGTAAATGAAGGTAACATTTGTGTAAAGTTTGGTCCATAACTGATATAGAGGTGCTCTTAAATCAGTATAGATCAAATCTTTGAAGATTTAGAGGTCTCCAACAGTGGTATCAGAGTTGAAGGTGCAATGCAAGTGAAGTAAAGGCATTGAAAGTCCCGACTGTTGAAGATATTGAAGTTTCTTCTAATTAAAGGTGGACAATGTTAAATTCTTGAACAAAATCTGAAGAATTACAAAGCACGAGTTCAAAGGATCAAGAAGTATTAAAGCTTCACATCAAAGGTACACTATATCATCATAAATCTTAGTAATTGCAGACTTCGAAGATAAAAAATGGGAGAAAGCTTGCAGATTGATAAGCTAGATAGGGAGAACTATCGAGCTTGGTCCATGAGGATGGAGGCACACCTCATGAGCAAAGATTTGATGGCATTCATTATAGGAGAAGAAGAAAATCCTGAGTTTGAAGATCCTAGTGTTCCAACTACGGAAGAACTTGCAGATTTGAAGAATTGGATGAGAAAGGATGCTCAAGCTAGGAGCATCATTTACATGGCTGTAAATGATTATCTTCTACCTCACATTAGAGGATTAGAAAGTGCAACAGATGTGTGGAATGCTTTGGAAGAGCATTTCCAAAACACAACCAAGTCAAGGAAGTCCTCATTATGGGCAGAGTTTACAACTTTCAAGAAGAAGAGTTCACAATCAATTTCTGATTATGTGGCAAGAATGAAGGATATTGCAAATAGCTTGGGAGAAGTAGATGAAGACATTGAAGAGGATAAGTTGGTAAGGCAAATACTTATAGGTCACATGCTAACTTTTGAGCAGGACATTAAGGGATATAATGATAGGAGTGCAAGTCAAGCTATGTACTCCAAGGACAAGAAAAAGAATGGCAAAGGGAAGCAGTCAATTGATGATGAAGGAACTTCAAGTCAAGTTAATTTCACAAAAGGAAAGAGAACTTTAGAGGTAAAGGAAGAGGAGGTAAGAACAAAGCAATACTAAAGCTTGTTGGATTTGTGGCAGAACAAATCATTTGGCAAATGATTGTTGGTATAACAATCAAAATGGTGGAAGTAATAACCAGAGCTTCAATCAAAGAGGTAGAGGAGGCAGAAATCAAAGAGGCAACTTCAGAGGAAGAGGTGGTAGGAAATCATATGCTAGAGGAGGTGGAAGAAGTTTTCAATCTCAATCCTACAACAACAATTATTATAATTATGCATCAGATTAGAAGGATGACATGACTCTCATCTTGAATGCAACACATGAAGTAGTAGGAGAAGATCAAAGGGTGTTCTATATTGACTCAGAATGTAGCAATCATTTGAGTGAAAATATATCATTGATGACTGATATAGAAACAAAGGTGAATGGGCATACAGTTCAAACAGGAGATAACACCAAGCATAAAGTGGAAAGCATTGGATCAGTGAAGACAAAGAGTGGAATCACACTCTTAAGAAAGGTACGTTATGTTCCTACTATTCATAAAAACTTGATAAGCATAGGACAAACTTACACTCCATAACAGAATGGTGTTGTAGAGAGAAAGAATAGGATACTTGTTGAGATGATGCATAGTATGATGTCATCCAAAAAGCTTACTCCCAAGTTTTGGTTTGATGCATTGCATATAGCTAATCACATTCCAAATAGGTCTCCACAAAAGCTTTGAAGGTCATTACACCCTATGAAGCTTATTATGTGAAGAATCCCAATGATATTTATTTCAAAGTTTTTGGTTCCCCAGCTTATGTTCACACTGAAAAGAAGGATCGTGGTAAGCTTGATGTAAAATCCATTAAAGCGGTCTTTAATGGTTATGCAATGGAAAGCAAAGGATACACATTCTTTGTTCTAGATACAGGTGATATCCTACTCTCACGCAATGCATATATTGTAAAAAGTCAGATTTACGATAAGAAGGAAGAGATTCCAAATTTCATAAAAGCAGATGACTATGCATTTTTTAGAAGGAATTTGGATTCTTATATTCAGCCATACAAGGGGGATAATGAACCTACTCAAAACCTAAGATATGCAGGTGAAGAGAGAGTTTCATTACCTACATCAGTACCTAGTTCCTCTTTAGTACCTCTTAAAGTTCCGGCTTATGAAGATGGAGAAGGTTTCAGAGTTCCAAAAGAAAGAGATACTAAAGAAGTAGAAGATATACCACCACTTTTTAGGAATACGCCAGTCATTATATCAAACTTGGAAGGATAGTGGTATACAGGAATACAGTGGAAGAACTAGAAGTCAAACCAAGAGACAACCAAGAGACCAGTTAAATTATGTAGAACATTTTGAGATTCAGAATGTTTTATCCCTTATTTGAGTTGAGAATGAACTAGCTAGTGTTCAAGATGCACTACATAATCATGTATGTGTTATTACAATCAAAAGTAGATTAAGAACCATTTGATGCTACATTATATAGTCAAGCAATCGATTGCTTGATATATCTATGTAATACACAACAAGGCATTCAATTTGTAGTTTCTCAGGTATCTAGGTTCATGTACAGTCCACTAAAAATTCATTGCAAAGTACTTAAGAGAATTTTTAGATATTTGAAGGGAACTTCCAATTATGTTATGGTATTTTCAAAGTCTTCACATTTTTTACTTTAAGGTTTTTCAGATTTTGATTGGATAGGTGATAAAGACTGAAGAAGAAGCACAAGTGTTGGTGCAAGGCAATCAACAATTGAAGTTTTGATGAAGTTTTGAAGTCAAGTATTGAAGAAAAGATCAATTCATGAAGCATGAAGAAAGTATATGTTCAGAGAATGAAGATATGTATACATATGTACATTAACTTAGAGTTAGCTCACTTATACTTTTGTATATTTATGAGCTTGTACATATTTGCCTATATATACAAGGAAAAATGTCGGGGCAAATATGAGAGAGCATGTGAATAGAGTTGTATGAGCCATTAGACACTTTAGAAGTGAGTAAGATCTCTCTCATCACTCAGATGTAAAGTTTTTCAGAAATGAAGAAAAGTTGCACCCGATATTTCTGAGATTTCTCCTTCTGTGTTGAATCTTTTGTGAAATGATTTTGTACAAGTCTAAGTCCATAGTTGATTGACCTCTATACAAATTTTCAGCTTCTAATTGTGATCAGGCTGAGAGAATTGAGTGTAGGAACATTTACATGTGTAAATGTAAAGAAGAGAAGTTCAGGAGGCGCAAAATTCGATGGTAATGTTTTGGTCAGTTCTCCTTCCACAGTGTAAAGTTTTGAGAAAGCAAGCACTCATTCTTGGCTAAAATCATTTGATTAAACGTATTCTAGTTTGGGAGAACCAAGCTTTAGAAGTTGCAAGTGTCAAAGTCGACTGTAAATAACTATAGTTTTAGACATAGGTGACTTGTTAAGATCATTTCTCAAGATATACTGAGTCTTTTGGAATGATTTAACTTGGAGGAGGTGTGCAAACTATAGATGACACCTTGTGCAAAGTTTTATCAAAAACTTTACACATTTGATAAGTCAATGAGTGAGTTATGTGCAGCAGACTTTCTGTGTAGTCACCTTCTTCACAGTTTGTTCAAGATTTTGGAAATTGAGTATTGATCCTCCAAATTGGTGAAGGTTTTAAGTTATTCTTGATATAGAGGTGCTCTAACTTCAAGGATATCTTGCTCTTTTGGAGATTAACACTCTCCATCAACAAGTGGCTATTGTTTCTTATTAGGAGATTGTCTTATCTCTTGGATGTCAAAGAAACAACCTATAGTTGCTACATCTTCAAGTGAAGCAGAGTACAAGGTTGCCTTTACAGCTGCACTTGAATCAGTTTGGTTACAGAAGATTCTTAGTTATCTTGATGTTCACGTTGATCTTCTAGTCCATATATTTTCAGATAGTCAGAGTGTTATTGCTATTGCAAAGAACCGTGTTCATCATCCTAGGAAAAACAATATAGAAGTTCATTACCACTATATTTAGGAACAGGTACCTAAGAAGCACATTGAGCTAGTCTGCATACCTACAAGTGAGAATGTTGTAGATATTTTTACCAAAGCATTGACGAGAGAAAGTCACAGGAAGTTTTTCAAGTTATTGAACCTTGTACCATTCTGACATTGAAGGGGAAATTGTTGGATTCAATTTCATGGTCCAACACTCTTGAAATATTTCATAAGAACTATCTTTTATAGTAAGCTTTACAAGGAAAACATGTGGGCGACGTGGTTTAAAATAATGAGTCCAAAAGCATTGCCGGTAGTTTGATTCCTGAATTATGCAATAGCATATCTTTTGTTTTTTTGGAAAATCTAAAAACACAGAAAGGATATGATGTCATCGATGGAGCTTTTGGATTTATAATGTTAAAAATCATATACGATGATCACTTGCGTAGCTTTTCACTATAGAGCTTTTGTTTTATTCCTTTTCAAATTGGCTTTTGGACTGGGGCTCATAAGCTATAAATTGAAGGCCAAGATAATTGTTCAAATCACTCAATCTTCTCAAGCTCAAGCTTCAAGCTCAACTCAAGGAGGAGAATTTGGAGGCCCTCTTGAAGGGAGTGTTCACATACACTTGGAGGAGTTGTGGTCTACATCTTGGTGATTATCTAGAGGAGATTCTACCAGCTTACCATCAACATCAATGGTTGATTTACTGTGAGTAGTGTCTATTTATATTCTTACGTGCTAGGTCACTCATTTGTGATTTAGTTTAATTAGAATTTGGGTTTGTTGTAAATTAGTTCTAAACTCTTCGTATTCTCCATATTCTAACACACTCACTCTTCATACCTCTTAAGCACACAATTTCTTGTATCTAGTTCCTATTTCTGCCTAGATATGGATATTGTCAGTTTGTATCATATACACACATTGTAATTCGACATTTGAATATAGACAGTGTAGGTGAGCCTCATAGCTTACCGTTACACTTGAGAACCTGTCTATTCTCTCTATCTTTCACTCATCATCTTTTTGAGTCTTAAGGTGTGTATGTTAAGGTTCATATGTTGGAGGATCCCGTAAACCTGTGATATATTGTTATTGTGGCCCACTTCCACTTCTAACAATAACTTGTAAGGGGATCAAGTAGATTGTGAATATTCTAATCTTTGAAGGATATATCATGTAGTCCATTGACAAAGAAGGTGTTAGGGTCTTAGTATGCTCCCGGGATTGACAATTTAAATGTTTGAGGTTGTTAGTCCTTTTTGGTATGGTGATTGGAGAGGACAACCCCAAAGTACAACAATCATTATTAGCACCATTGTGAGGGAAGAATAAAGCTTTGGACCTTTCTGGATCTTCCTAGTTGATGGTAACAAATATATCATCAAGGTACTTTTGAATCATCAAGTGCAAAATGATGAAAATTTTAGTGTGACTTGATCTTGAAAAGATTTCTTCGTTCATCTTGTTATATAGACTTTGAAAGAGTTTATCTTTGTTCTCTAATATCATAATTGATGTCAAATATTTTAACCATAAGCTTTTTAGCTTTTCTTGGAAATAAATGGAGTAAATGTAGATAAGAGGTTATGAATTACGAATTTTAAAGTCTGTAAAAAAAACATAAGAAGTGAAATTTTTGAAAAAATGGTTGATTAAAAAAGTTCATGGAAGAAAGGTGTTTAATGATAAAAATTAAAAATTTTGTTGATTTCCATGTTAGGAAGAACCTTATAGAAGAACAATCCAAGCCAAACATTCAAGAATTTCGGGAAAAAAGTGTAGAAAAGGTATTTTCTAGAGAACACGATTCTCTGTAGGGAATCATGATTTGTGGTCTTCATGTAAAAGTCAAACAATCATGATTTTCTGGTGGGCCTGTAAAAACAAAGAAAAACGAAAATTTTCATTATTGAGTGATTGTGAGTGAGTGAAAAGAGCACTGCATTGTGATCTTGAAGAAATGGCAAAAAGTTGACTTTTGAAGTATTTATCAGGCATAAAAGTGAAGGTAATCATAGTTTAAGATCATTTTCATTAAGTTCTTATCATTAAGAATGCATGCAAGGTAGGAAACACAAAAACACAGAATTAGGATTTTTGAGAGAGATTTTTTCCATCACACAAAATAAGATTTTTCAATATTTTCCTTATTGCATGATTAAATAAGAGAGAGATGCATGTATAGAGTACAAAAGTTCTTGAAAAAAGGAGTGAAAAAAATTGTATGTGCACAAATAGGGAATCTAAATTCTTTGAGGAAAAAAACATGAATTTGAAAAAATGATTGTCTCTACGCAATCGCAAAAAAACCATGATTGTGACCAATCACATTCCTAACCGAAAACATGATAGTGATTCAAATCGTGATCATGTGGACATTGACTTTCATGATTTTGTCCTACACAATTGTCAAGAAGACGATTGTGTGAGAACACAATCCTGACTCAAAAAACATCATTGTGAAAGGAAATACCATTTTGAGAAAAAGTGGAAATCTTGATTTTCTTGTCACAAAGAAGCATGATTTCTTGAACAAAATTGTGATTTTTTTTAAAAAAGGTAATTATCTTTTGAGATCCTGTTTTGATAGAAAATTGTGATTTTGGAATTGAAAGCACAATTTTCATCAAAGAATCGTGATTTTTAGAGAATCATGATTTTTAGAGAATCATGATTTTCATTTGAAAAAATATGATTTTCATCTCAAAATTGTGATTTCCAAAACAAACCAAAAACTCAGGATTTTCAAAAATTCTTTCAAATTTTCCATCAAATATATAAACAATAAAATTTAACAAACATAAAATTGAGAAAAATAGAATTCAAGTTAGGAAACAAACAATCTTGACTTTTAGTGAAAATTGTGATTTTTCCAAGTGAAGCAAATTCCATAAGATTTCAAGGGGAAGTTAAAAATAAGTGAATATCCTATTTTAAGAGGTGACATTAACTGAAAAAATCATTGGAAATTGAGAAAAAAGTCAAAAACCCTAGTTCTAGGAAATTAAAGAAAAATTAGGATTTAATTTGAATATTCCCTAATTTGATGAGATTGAGATCTGGGCTACTCACAAAACATACTCATACATAGATGAGAGAGGAAACATTTTTCACATCAAAAAAATGTTTGGGAAGAGGAAAACAGACACTTTTCTTAATTAAACATGGAGGACCATAATGGGAGCCAAGAACCTCTAACCAAGGGGATTATGGAAATATCCTCAAGTATTTGTATACTAATAGGTTTGAAGCCTACGTATACCATGATGGACTACATAAGGAACTTATTAGATTGAGGAAATTAGAAATTCCTTTAAACTTGATGTTTGTGGCTCAGTTTAAGGATGACAAATATGAGGATAGACAGGGTTGTGTGTATGTGTTTACCAATAACCTTGATGAAACTAATGACCTACGTCAATGTCTTTATAAAGCAACTTGGGATCAAAACTTGAGTCTTAGAATAACCAAAAAGACAGTAGAAAAGGAATAATATAAAGATAGAGAGAATTAATCATTTCTCTGAGTGGGTCTTTCTCTTTTAATTTGTGCATATTCTCATAGTTTGACACTTTTTTGCAACCTATGATTTGTTTTTAGTGGAAGTTCAAGAAGGGAGCTCAAAGGTTTGAAGAGGCCAAAGAAGTTGACAATAAGTAGGAGGGCACAAAAGCAAAGGAAGAATATAAAGATTGAGGGAGTTGCTAATGTCATTTTCTATCTTTTACTATGTTGACATTTTATATCCTTTGATGTGGACCTTTTGATGAGTTGATTTGTCTATCTTTTTATATGGAAATTAAAAAATGAATAAGAGGTGAAAGAAAATAATAATAAATAGGATAACAACACAAAAGAAAAGGAAGAATATAAAGTTTGTGTTTTTTGACCTCTCCCTTTGTCTTCTACTCTCTCACTCTTTCTCCCACATGGCATTCAACCCTAAGATGTTGTTTCCACCTATTCAATGAAAAAACATGTGGTATGATTCAATTTGAGATTTTGAATAATGTTCTCACCTTCCTCTCTTTACCTTGTCATTGAGTGTACCCTCACACAGAAATGTTACAAGGTATACTTCCCTAAGGAGAATCTGCCTTGAGTAGAAGAAGTACTAGAAGTTTGAGTACTTCCAATGTGCTTTGACTCTCAATGAAGATCGTGAGACTCACCAACGCCCAAATCAGCCAAAAGGCATCTGCCCACACACACTCAACAATCATTGTGAAAGCTTCCCTATACTCAGCCTTACAACTAGATGTGGCCACAGTAGGATGCTTCTTGCTCAACCAAGATATGCATGAGCTACCAAGCATAAAGCAAAAAACAGTCATGGACATAGGAGTTTCATAGCAACTAGCCTAGTTTCAGTCAAAAAAAGCATGTAAATTTGGCTATAATGATCCTCCATTAGGATAAAACAATCTAAGAAGTTGGGTATCACTCAATTGTCTACCAATGCTTCATACTTGGGCAATGCATAAACCTGCTCATCTAAGACACAGCAAACTAGATTTCAGGTCGAGTTATGCATAAGTAAATCAAGCATCCAACAACCTAGTGATAGAGAGCAATATCAAGTGCATCTATGCATCATGAAGACTCAGCCATAAACCAATTTCCATGGGAATGTCAATTAATAATTTATCAAAATCTATTCCCCCACCAACTTGCATAAAGTGAATGCCCAAACACTGATGCAAATGCCCCGAATCTGATATCTCAAAAGAGGCATGCAAATCAATATTAAATTCAGCAATATGCTTATCATTAGGAGGAATGAGTAGCATGTCATCAACATATACAAACAATGATCAGAAGTACATCATCTACATGCTTAACATATAAAGATCTCTCACTTACATTGTTCCCAAAACCATGTGCAATCAAGTAGGCATGTATCTTTTCATACCAAGAATGTGGTGCTTGCTTCAATACCTTATAATGCATTTTTCAACATGCACACTTTCTTTTCATGCCCTTTTTGTGCAAAACTATGGGGTTGAAATATATACACTTCTTCATGTAAGTCACCATTCAAATATGTACTTTAATGTTTAACTGATGTACAGTCCAACCATGATGAGTTGCATTCGAAACAGTGGTCATTTGGCATGTGGGAGCAAAATTCTTATCAAAATCAATGTCTCTCTCTTGAGCATAACCTTTTGCAACAAGTCTTTCCTTATACTTGTCAATTATTCCAAAAAACTTACATTTCAGCTTGTTTACCCATTTAGTGCCAATGGACTTTTTTCTTGGAGGCAAATCGCATAAAGACCAAGTACCATTCTTCATAATAACATCATATTTTAATTGCATAGCAGCCAATTTTTCTAATTTTATGCTTTATCAAAAGAAACAAGCTCATTCTCATCACAAAGACTAGAGACATCCATTGCATAGTAATCTGATGCAAAGGAAGCATTACGAGAGCATAAATGAGTACGATATGTCAACAGTGTATCTAATTTTCTATCTCTCAAGGTGTTCACCAAGCAGTTAGCATATTTTTTGCTTGCTCCATGTCATCTCTCTCATCAACAAGTACATCATGTAAATCTGCATCATAAATGGAATGATATGCATCATTATTTGAAACCTATAGAGGTTGAGAAACTACCTCATTTGGACGTACACTTGACTATCCACTTATAAAAAGAGGAAGCAAAGATTCATACACACCTTCAGAACTAAATGATGTCTCCTTGGTACATAAAAGTAATCGATGAATTGCATCTTTCATAAAAAAACATCATGAATAACCAAAATATGTTTAGTCTATGGATGATACATAAGATAGCCTTTGCTTTCAAAACTGTACCAACACTGAGTCACAACAAAGGAGAACAAAGACATGTTCTCTATTCCTTTTTACCTAAAGACCATGATATCAAGCAATAAAGTGGGCATTTTACAATATCTAGAAAGCATCACTTCTCTTGCTTGTAAATATTGTCACTAGAAGCTTGATCTCATATCCCAAGTAGTCAAGATAGATATAATAAAATACTTGTTGCCATGAAAACTAGTTGTTCAGCATGATCAAGAATCCCACATCATGATCTTTGACAAGAGATTAGAGTTGAAGGTACAAGTAAGAGTTCGGGAAGCTCCTTCATTACATCTATAACCTCAACAAGCACAGAATATAGCTGATTAAAAGCTACTCGAAAATCAGAGTACATGTGTTGCAAAAATTGGAACATTTTAACAAGGCAATTAAGATCATCCCCTTTGTATAGTTAAGATCATCATTGAATGTTGGGCCATATTCACAGAATATGAAATACATTTCACAAAAGCATTCCCAAGAGAAGATTATAATCAACAAAATTATACTAAGAAACATTCACACATCATCAGAGAAATGCTCAAGATAAATCAAGCTGAACACAAAGTGGAAGCAGAACTCGACATTATATTTCTATTAAAATGATGTTTTACATTTCATGTGTTTTACAAGAGTAATATGAATCTACAATAGAAGTTGATCATAGCTTTCCTCAGGCTCAAGCATAATGGGATCCTCTGGAACATTAGAACACATATCCTGCCTCTCTTGCTCCAAGATTGGCTCTTCAAGGTCAGCCATGTCCCCCGGTTCATCTGCAAGTGGGGGAATAGGCTCCCTTGAAGCCAGTTGGAATCTCTCCGTGTCTGCAATGTGCTTCCTTCCAACCTCTTTCTCTTCATCTGGGCATTCGTTCAGCTCATTGATTCTCATTCTAATGAAACTCACTTGAGCATCATCCTTCTCCACAGCTATGCAGTGCCTGAACATCTTTAAGGAGCAAGCCAGAGTCGTTCCTGAAACAGCAGAAAACCACTTAGAGGCCTCAATCAACATGATGACTAATGAAAATTATTAAAATTTAAATTACTTGTGCCCGAAAAAAGGTCTAGGACCCAGTCATCATCATTGGAGAATAGTTGAAGCAATCTCATTATGAGCTTTTGTGGCTTCTGATAGGGGTTAACCAATGTCATGTCCCCAGCTACATGACGAAGTTTCTTGGTAACGGTTGGGAACATGAGCACATTTGAGATCCCATTCTCATTGCAATGCTCCCTGACTCTCCTTTTGCTTACTTCATCATAATAGCCAACTGTGATGCATTCAGTGGAGCTCACAAACCTATGCAAAGGGGTGTGATTGACGTTTGTCTTCACCCTGCCAACAAGAACTATGAGTCACAGAGAGCATCATTAAAGCCATGGAGATAGAAAGAAGATTACTTACCACATGAGGCACTCCACAGCATGACATCTTGCCTTCAGAGCAATTGAAACAGAGAAAGACTGGTCTCTGCTATGGAAAATTACTATCCTCCAAAGAGGAGACATAGTCAACTCTGCTCTTCCGAATTTGAGGGTGTTTGAAGGGTTCATCATTATTAACTGATCCCATCATCCTAAATCCATAGGGTATGTCTGCTATGAGAAGGGAGAAATGCTTTCTAGGCACAGCAGAACAAATGTTATTTACATCACTACAGAATACATTGTAATATACAGGCCTAAGGGGGTCTAGGGGATTGGAGAAACATTTCAGATTAGGTTCATCATCAAAATCCATCTCCTTGGCTTTCAGTTTAGATTTCTCATGCCTTGCTCTTTGAATGTGAGCTAGGAATGCAGGGGGGGCAATCATCTAGTAGCTCTGCAGACTTACTTTTCTTTGGTTTCTGCAGAAAAAAGTGGAAAGACAATTAAATGAGCTCTTCAATACAGCAAACAAAACATAAGGAATCGATGCATGGCATCGATTTCATGTGTGGGTAGATGCCAGGCATCGACTTTCTATTGAAAGTCGATGTCTGGCATCGACTTTGGGACATAAGTCGATGCCTGGCATCGACTTATGCCACGAGGTCGATGCCAGGCATCGACTTATGCCCCCAAGTCGATGCCAGGCATCGACTTATGCTAGGAGATCGATGCCAGGCATCGACTTTTGGAAGCAGGTCGATGCCAGGCATCGAATTTAGCAGTAAGTCGATGCCAAGCATCGAATTCCTACTAAAAGCCTGGCAACAAATTGGTTAGGTGAATCAAGGCATCTAACCTAATGGCAAACCAGGCATAACCTTAGAAAGAGAACCTACCCAATCACGAAACAGGATAAAATATTCTGATAAAGCTTTGTAGGATGATATGGTTGGATAGTCTGCTTGGACCTCTGTCCAAGAAAAGCAACCCAGCCTCTTCATCATCACCTCCTGAATCTTCATGTATACTTTATGACTATAGTCATTGAAATCAAAAAGAGACTAGGTTAGACCAGAAACATGCGAGGAGGGAAAAAGGATCTGAGAATAACATACATACTTATTGAGCTCAGTCACCATCTCCTCCAGGCTTAACTCCTTGGAGATTACCCCTGACAAAGTTGATATAATCAATGTATCATCCTTGATTCCTTGAAGGGCCCTCCATGGTGTCAGCTTCATGTCCTCAGGAGCCTCTTCAATTGAGAGGTCAACTTTCCTTCCCTTTCCCTTCAGATCAACCTGTGGGTCTGGCCTCGACTTCCGTTGCTTCTGGCCCTTGACCTCCTTGTTCTCCCACATTGTGAAAATTTTATCCTGCAGATCCCAGATCTCACCTGATCTGAATGCCAGTTGAAACCATGGATCATATTTCCTCAAAGCATCAGACTTTCTATTCTCATCCAGTGCAATTCCAACCTCAATAAGGCATTGCTTTCGTAGATTGGGATGTATTCTTCCAGCTTCCTTCATGAGACAATCTTCATATTCATGGTGGAAGAACCGAATTCTCTCTATGGAGGATATTTTTTGCCTGTAGTCATTGTCATTGTTGTGATTCCAAGCAAGAAGCTTGGCTTCCTCAGTTGTAAGTCCAGCATATATCTTGCACTCTGCATACCTAAAGAAGAATGTGGTAGGGTGCTCCTTCACTAGCTGTCTACGGGCCTCTACAGAGTGTGAACCTCCAATCACATAATAAGTATAATCCTCAAACAAACCCTCATTGAACTCCTCCACAGAGCTGCACTCATTCGGATCCACCATGACAAGGAATGGCACAACAGTAGCATGAGGATTTATTTTCATTTTCTTCTTAAGATTCTGCACGTGCAAATTGTGTGGCTCCCTGATCTCAAGGGGCCTCCTCCCTGTGACTGGATCTATTGGTGGCCTATGGATGATATTGATTGGCAGGTGGAACAACTGCCCCTTCTTCACAACTTTTCTTCTAGCTATGTCCTCCCTCATCTTGTTCTGCTCAGTACCAAGAACACCCGAGGCAAGCTCTCCACCAGGTGCAACTATTATATCCTTAGAGCTAGAGCTTGAGTCAGAAGACTCCTCTTCTGCAATTCTCTTCTTTTTCTTCTAGAACTTTTTCTGCACGCTTTGCTTACCCCTTGCCTTTACAGGGGTTGTCATCTTCTGTTGTGTTGGCATGATGTTTCCCTGGATCCATGGCATCAAGTCCTTGATAAGATTCACTGAGTCCCTGCATATCTCAGCAAGCCCATTTGGCACACAGACTCTGGGCACAAGAAATCCATCTTGCATATAACATTTCTTAAACCTTTCGTTGTCTCTACCAAGAAAAGGAGGTTGTCAGAATCCCCATCTTCATAATCCATTTTGTACACAAGGCCATATTGAAAACCCTGTGTTGTCGTGATCTTTCCTCTCCCATATGCCCCTGCGAACACAAGAAGGACTGCATTCTTTTCTTCAACATACTGAAGGCACCACTCCAGATTTGTCATGTCTCGCAGTGGACAATCTGTCCTTAAGACCTCTGCGTCCCTCGACCTATCCTTCATAGTTGTATCATCCTCAGGAATTTTGATGCTACTCTGTCCACCAGAGGATATTCCAACCGGGTTTCTGGCCTTCTCAGAGGATAAGGATGCAATAATTTTCTTTGGTTTTGCTTGGTGACCAATGCCTTTGTCATGTTGCTGATCACCAGAGCTCATGGTCACTCTCAGCTTCTTGAAGGGTCTCTCACTCTTGGACTCCGCATCCCTGAAGGCGCTTGGAAATATCAGCTCATACGTTGTTGTGTTTTTCAAAGGTCCAAGTCGATGCCAGGCATCGACTTTTAAGTGCAAGTCGATGCCACGCATCGACTTGCACCTAAAAGTCGATGCTTGGCATCGACTTGAACCTAAAAGTCGATGCCTGGCATCGACTTTGCACCCTAAAGTCGATGCCTGGCATCGACTTTCAGGCCAAATTCAATGCCAAGCAAGTCGATGCCAGGCATCGACTTTTAGGTGCAAGTCAGTGCCAGGCATCGACTTGACGATGAAAGTCGATGCCAGGCATCGACTTTTAGGTGCAAGTCGATGCCAGGCATCGACTTGAGGGTACAACTCGATGCCAGTCATCGACTTACACCCTCAAGTCGATGCCTGGCATCGACTTGCACTAAAAAGTTGATGCCTGGCATCGACTTGCACCCTCAAGTCGATGCCTGGCATCGACTTGCACCTAAAAGTCGATGCCTGGCATCGACTTGAGGGTGCAAGTCAATGCCAGGCATCGAGTTGTACCCTCATTGGATCTATATTTTAGGAGCTAAGAAAAATAAAAACCTAAAAAGCAGACTATTTACACAAACATACAAAAGGAATCTTTTAGGAATCTTTTTTTTTTGTATGATTTTGTCTACCTCTTGGTACTCTTGCCAACATTCTTCTTCTCCATCAGAGTTGCCTTGCTGGTATGTTGAGCTCTGTGCTCCATGGCTGTCTGTGCTCTGTTGCTCTCTCTTGCTCGTGGATTTTGAAAATGAGAATGATCTCCTCCTTTGCTATTTATAGGCAATTGGGTAACTTGAACTAGAGACTAACTGGATCTAACTGAATGAGTCCAGTTGCTAACTATATCTGTCAACTTATCTAACCAGGAAATACCACTCACACAAATAGGCTGTTTCACCTCCACTTTAATGAAATATTCATAGAACCTTGCAACTATTTATATACATCTGCATGGAAATTACACTTCAATGGCAAGAGTATGGTATGTACATGAGGATGTCTAATCTCATGTATAAATTGTTTCTTAGAATCTCTTGCTTGGGAAAAAATCAAGTCTAAGTTGTGTTCAATATGGGAGATTAATGACATCTTTATAGTGTTATCCTTCTCACTTCAGTTCATATTCACATTTATCTTGTAACACATTGTTGAAATGGAAAATCAATGTATGAATAAACGTTCAAGTAAAGAGCGTTGGGGTAATTTCGACAAAATATGTTGATAATTTCAACAAAATAGCTTGGTAATTTCAAACGTCACTCATTGTCTTTGCATCCAACGTTCAGAAAAATCGTAGATTCAAAATTCATTTGAAAATCTTTTGTAACAAGCATATACTTAATTCTTACATATGATTCTTACATATACTTTTCCATATACTTCTTACATATACATTTCCGTGTACCTCTTTTACACATAATTCTTTTTTAATATACTTTCATCTACCTCTTTGAGATCTAGCCAAGACCACAATAAAACCTAATCCTTGAAATCTTAACCAAAGGTAAAATTTCTTCTTGTATAGTCTTCAATGGCACTACTCCAAACAATTTTAATATCTAATCCAGATGGAACTCAACTTGGATATATTTTGATTCACTCACAATGCTAAGACTCAATGACTCATATCTAGTTAGAAATCAATTGTGTATCTCATCTTTCAAAAGTGAATCAAATCTTCGGTTCCCTTATTAGTGTATATTTGAGTAATTAAGTGATTTGATGTAATTTGATGTTTAATGTTATTTAATGTACTTTAATGAACTTTTGATTTCATATCTACTTGATGTGACATTTGATGTGACATCTTCACTTGATCTCGGATTTCTACTTATTTAAAAAGGTCATTCATCTTCAGTCTTCTGTGAACTCAGTGAAGATGAGCTCAATCTTTTCAGTGGATGCTTGGGCATCAGCTTCCTCTGCTCATATTGATACAGTTTCGGATTCATTGTTCTCAGTTGACCCTTTCCACAGAAGTGATGATCCCTATGGTTTAGAACGTGCTGATGATTCTATGTTTTCTGTTGATTCATTTAAGTTATCCAATTCACAGTGCAATGCTGCTCAACCAAATGCACCTCTTGATCTCCCATCTGATCCAACCATTGATCTCCCTTCTGACTCAAGTGCATGTGGAGCAACAGAAAAGCAAAGCAAGCTCAATCTACGATTTAAAAGAAGGCCTCGTGAAGTAAGTCAAAAAAGATTTAAATTTCTTACTTCAGATAGACAGATTGCATTGGATATTGTGAAGCATTGTTGTGGTTTGAAATGTTTGTACAATTTAGGAATGAAGAAACTAAAGCACCTAAGAGAAAATTTCCTCCATTTAGATAGTGAAAGGCAAGATATATACCTTGTTTCTCGCATGCAAATGATTGAGGGATAACATGTCAGTAACACGTGTTGCTTTTGAATATTTCTTTAGTCAAGGGATGCGATGCTGTAGGGCTGCATTTAAAATTGCAATGGGTGTGGGAAATTTTAGAATACATAGGGTTCAACAAGGGCTTTTGAATGTGGATCTCATTTTGGATACGTTCCATGTTGGGACCAAAGGATCTGTTGGACGTCATGCAATGAATTGGATGATGAACTATTTTAGCTTGCATTGTGAGGTTATGCCTACAACTGGAAGGTTGCACTTGTCAGATAACTTTACTCGTCGAGAGGTATTTCAAATATATAGAGAAGACATGGAAAATAGAAATGAGAAGTATGTGTTGTATTGTCACTTTACTCGATTATGGAAGGAAGAGTTTAACAATGTGTCTATTCCTCGAAAAGTTAGAATGGGTGAATGTTCAGTTTGCGCCACTTTGAAAAACATGGGGAAAGGGGCTACAACACCACAGGAAAAGAATAATTTTAAAAACCTTCTTAACAACCATCGTGAGAGTCCAGCTTTAGAGAGAAAAAAAGCAATTCATCATCGAAGTAAAGCACTCAGAAATCCGGAGCGTTATATGTGTTTGTTGATCGATGGTATGGATAAAAAAAAAACTTGTTTGCCACATTTTTATTGCATCCCTAAGGACATTGGAGATGAAGTCCTTGTGCAAATGCATTTGGTTGGTGCTTTGGTATACAATGGAACTGTAATGTCCAAGGTTTTCTTCACATTTCCGAATGTGCATAATGATCCAAACCTTACAGTTACTGTCATTCATCGTGTTTTGCAATCATGGAAGGGTCTTTTGCCACCAACTCTATATTTGCAACTTGATAATACTGCAAGAGAGAATAAAAATTCTACAGTCTTTGGATATTTAAGCATGCTTGTTGAAAAACAGGTATTTCAGAAGGTTAAGGTAAATTTCCTTCTGGTTGGCCACACTCATGATCACATTGATCAAATGTTCAGTACTTTCTCTAAGAAGTTGGCACGTAACAATGCTTTTACTCTTACGATTTTATCTGAGCTGATTTCAGAAGCATATACTCCAAAACCAGAAGTTCAACACCTCACACAGATTTATGACTTTAAGCACTTTTGCTCAATGGGCCTTGATAACAGTGCTAAGGTTTTGGCTCGATTGCACAATATTAGTTTCAACCATGTATTCTTGATGAGGAGGATTGATGAAATAACCCTTTTATTTGCAAAGCAGTATTCATCTTCTCTTGGGTGGGAGCCTAAAGAGGGATGCAGATTCTTATTGCAGGTGCCTAATTTGTCTACAGTGTATGGTGCAGAACAATCACCATATGAAGATAAAAACAATACAGAAAGATGTGGAAATGTGGTTGATCAAAGTAAAAGCTGGATGCATGCACTCATTGAAAAGAAGAGACATATTGAGCGTGCAAAAAAATATGCTGGAGATCAAGATGTATCTTGGTGGGAGGACTTTTTCAATCATCAAGAAGAGATTATACAGTATACAATTGCAGGTCACTGGCCAGTTGATGTTCCATTCACATGGGATTTTTGTACACAAAGATCCGTGAATGTGGCCCAAGCATGTAATGCAGATGCACTTCAAAGTTTTATACATCCACCAGAAAGAAATATTTATGTAGGCCCAAGGATGACAAAACAGGCAGAAGCAAGTTGGCAAGGAAATTTAATAGAGATAAATGTTGGAACACTTATTGCAGTACTTGCTGATGGTGATGAGGCTACCAGAACATTTTGGATTGCAAAGGTTTTAGAGATAACTAAAGATATTGATCAGAGAAGAATAGAAGCTTTGATGGTGCATTGGTATTACACTAAAAGTAGTAATGCATTCACAGGTAAATATAACTTAGAAATGGTGTGTGATACTAAACGAACAGGTTTAAAAAAGAAAAAGAATATTCGAAGCACATCCACTCTTAAAATTTAAAATGGATGATGTAGATATTCTTGTTTATGATTTTTCCTTGACAAAAACAGGTCACTTGAGGAAAGCAACCATCAACATGATAAAACAAAAGCTTCCAGATGTATGTGGTAAAGGAAATCATAGGCAAACAAGAAGAGTTGTGCGTGATCCTGCAGAATTTGGTATGTACGTGGATGAAGATAGAGCTCGTGTGGATATAGAAGAAGAAGAAGAGAGCTCTCAACAGTATGAGACTGAATCAAGTGCATCAGATGATGAGGGTGTAGACATAGATCGACATAGTTGTGAGTTGCATTGAAGCTCTCTAACATTTTTAGTGCTTATGTAAATGCCTCGAAGTAGTTTGGTTAATGAAACCATGTTTTGTAGCAATTTTGAATAACAATCAGATATCCACCCATTAAAAATATGTCTAAAATGTTATTTTTGTATAAGAATTATTCAGTTCTACATTCTTTATATAGATTTTAGACATGTCAATGTCTTATCATATAGATTTTGGACATGTCAATGTCTTATCATATAGATTTTGGACATGTCAATGCCTTATATAGTGAAATTTTGACTACATTTTGAGCTCTTTTTTATGAGAAAATGACAAAAAATGTCAAAAAATCACATGTTTTCACCTCATTTTTGTAATATATGTATACTGGTATAAAGGAATCTCAAACATAAGCTGTCGTTTGCTTGATTTTTTACGAGAGTGTTCTCTTTTTACGACATAGTTCTCGTTTGTTACGACTTGTTGTTTACCCAACAAAAATACATTTCATTCCTTTATCATCTAGCTTTTTGCATTGTCATCCACTAATGCATATCCCAGACAACCAAAGATAACGAGATGAACAACATTGAATGATCAATTTTGGTGCTTTGATGGGACACGTGTTAAGCACATATGTTGCACACATAAAAACCTCAAGCCAGAAACTATGTGGTAAATCCTGACTTTTGACCATACACTTTGCCATTTCCATAAGAGACTTGTTCTTTCTTTCAACAATTTCATTTTGTTGAGGGGTATATGGCACTGTACATTGGTGTTTTATCCCACACTCAACCTAAAATGCATTAAAATCATAAGACATGTATTCTCTCCCTCCATAAGAATGAAGGATGCCAAATTTACATGTCGATAGATTTTTAGTTGTAACCAAGGACTGTTTGAAGCACATAAACACTTCAAACTTTGTTTTGAGTGGATACATCCATGCATCTATGGAGAATTCATCAATATCAGTCATGAAGTAAAGGTAGTTCATGAATGAAAGTGTCTGCATAGAATCACAAAAATCACTATGAACAAGCTACAATTTATGAGGAGCTCGAACTGAGCTATCTTTTGAGGAGGAGAAACACTACATTTTTTCCAAAACTTCACAGACATGTTTAGAAGGTGCCTCGAATTTAGGCACCAAGGACACCATTTCATATTTTTACAAGCATAGAAAACTAGCAAAATTCAGATGACCGAAGCATACATGCCAAAGCTTTGCATCAGAGATAGCCTAAGAGTCTTGAGTTGCACATGTTGAATGATTCACAAATTTTGCATAGTCTCTAAGCATATATAACCCATGACATAAAATGTCAAAAGCAATAATAACTTCACCATTTGAGAGATCATGAACTCTATATCTTTCATCAACAAATCTGATAACTCAACCAATCTTGGCTAATGCTAAAATTGACAACATATTTTTCTTAATCCATGGCACATATAAAGCTTCTAACAATGTCAAAGAACTACCATCAACCATAATCGAAATGGTCTAACCAACTCCCATTACAAGATGAGAGGAGTTAGCACATGTGACAGTACACCATATACAAGCATGCTCAAGTGAACTGAAGAAACTATGCTGCAAGCTAATATGCTTGGTTGCCCCACTATCAAAGTACAAAACAGCTGAGTCTACTATAGACAAGCACTGCTCATGAGATGATCGATCATATCTGCAAACGGTACTAAATGCCCATTCTTCATTCTGAACAAGATTAGCAAACTTTGTTTTAGGTGTAGAGGCCTCTACAACAACCATTCCAACCTCTTTCTTCTTTGCATTCCAACCTCTTTCTTCTTTGCATTCCAACCTCTTTCTTCTTTGCCTCTTTTGCAACCAGTTTAGGAAAACTCTTTACGAAATGATCATTTGCCTTTGAATACTTGGAAAACTGTTTTTGGTCTTCTATTTTCTTGTCATCTTTTTCTTCCTTCTTTGATTATGAAGCATTAACATAGTTCTGCTTACTATTAGATGAGCTCCATTTACCTTTCCCTTTTGACTAACTAAGAAAGCTCAATTGGTAACACACATAATTGACATGTTTTGTCTCGACTAAGCTCCATTGAAACAAAAACGAGACTAACTCCATAATTTTTAAGGCATTTGGAAGACAGTCAAGAACAGTATGCATCAATGAACTATCTGGTAAGACTTCATCAACAGAAATCAACTCCTACTTCAAATCTTTGATCTTCATCAAAAAACTATCCATGGAATCTCCTTCATTCATATGCTCACTCTCCAACTACTTTTGGAGGTAAGTTCACGAGCCTCATTTATTGTCTGGTATAAAGTTCTAAGTGTATCCCACACATTCGACAGACAAAGGTATCAATGCATGTGCTTGAGCATCTCTACTATCCCAACGAAGTTGCTCTATAGTGGGAAATGTCACATTCGACAGACAAAGGTATCAATGCATGTGCTTGAGCATCTCTACTATCCCAACGAAGTTGCTCTATAGTAGATGCAACAGGAACCACAGCACGTCGAGGAGATTGAAGATCATCATTTTCAATGCCATATGCATCACCTTGAATAACTATATTTGTAGGCGTAGTAAGATAATTTTTCAACACCCTACACAATATTGTGTGCACCATATATACCCACAATAGGCAATTAGTACCATCCAACTTATTCTAAACAATCAACATACAAAATACACAATTTCTTTCAACCATGGCTAGTGAAAAAATACCCTAATGCAAAAAGTTGATTGTACCTCAAAAAGTTGATGAAAACACCCTATTGAGCTCTACTAAACTTGTAGCATACTTCAAGTGTTTGTACTGGCAAACTGGAACATGTATATATGTTTCCCGCAAGAGGAAGAAATCGCTTGCACAATCAATATGACGGTGCATTCCGAGTATGCTCACCAATTTTCGTGCGATTCTGATAATGCGAGAAGAGAAGGAAAACAAAGATACAACTACAATGCTACTTCTTTTCCTTCTCTAGTTTTCTTAGCACCGCCTTAACCTTGGCATCACATTGAAATCAGAGCCTGTGTGTTTTCACCTTGTTATAAGGTTTCCACCATTGTTTAAACGAGTTAATTATTTCAAACAATGTGTTCTCGAGCTTGCAGCACATGCATGTTCCTCTGTGTGTGTGCGTGTGTGTGTGTCTGTGTCTGTACATGCGCATGTCTGTGTGCGCATGTACATGGGTGCACGCACACACATTTGAGCCAACACATTATCTTTGGATAGGAACAAAAACACACTGCAAAATTTTCAGCCTTCACCTTAACCTTCGATTACAGATGTCTATCCTATTATTTGTATTTATCTTGTAACAGAGGATCATTTACATATTTTGCTTCACAACACTGCAGTTTATTAAAAACATGCTTGAAGGCTATCCAAAACTTCAGATGCTTTGACACACAGGATTTTTATTTCATGGAGATGAATACCTGACAAGTATCTGATTCAATTTTTAGAAAAGCAAGCACTCAGCCAGATCTCATGTTCAAGTCATCCTAAGGCCTCATTTTGCATTCATCCTAGTATTGCGCTCATGTACAGGGTTTTGTTGCTGGAGCTTTGTTTTCTCACACCATATACGTCATCTTCATTTGGGTTCAAATAGAAATTACTTCACAAACATTAGATTTTATTTTGAGGTTCTCACTTTAGTCGCATTCAATGTTCAAGACCTTCAAAAACCATTTTGGTTTTATTTCCGTCATCGGCGTCTCTCTGTGTGCGTGTGTGTGTGCGCGTGTGTGTGTGCGCGTGTGTGTGTGTGTGTGTGTGTGTGTGTGTGTGTGTGTGTGTGTGTGTGTGTGTGTGTGTGTGTGTGTGTGTGTGTGAGAGAGAGAGAGAGAGAGAGAGAGAGGTCTGTACACATGAGGTGTTTGACCAAATAAAAGAAAAATGGACGACAAAATTTCAAGATCCTCGTAACCCCTGGATGAAACCAGTCATTCTTTGATATCGCAACAAATCCCAAGGTCCCTAGGACATGATAGCTTTTTCTCTGATATATTACAAAATTAGGATCATGAAATACATAAATGGAAAGTAAAATAATAAACCTCTCAAGGCATAAAAAACTTGTTTCTTTCATTGATTTGCCTCGAGACAATCATAAAATACATTAACGAATGAAAGAATATATTCCAGCTCTCACAATGTTCTACACATTTACATTGCATTGCTGCAGAAAAATATTGCTCTGATCTAGGTACTTAGCCCAATATGTTTTATACTTGGAGAAAGATAAATCCAACCAGGGTTTCATATTTCCATTGTAATGCACAACAGCAGCGTTCTCAATGTCATTCTGTTCAATATGAGGATCATAACCTAACCCGAGAACGTGCCAGGACTTTTCCAGAGGATAAGTAAGATTATAAAAGGTTATTAGGCCAGGAGGTAATGTGCCTAGCTTCCACAGTTCCCGCTGTTCATTCTACAATCAGTAAGTCACCAGTGTTCCAATTAATGATGGTAAATGTCGAAACAGTCTGATATATATTAGCAAAAAAATAAAATTAAATAAATGCTCACCAAAGTTTGCCATTTGTGATAAATGCTGGTAATATTCCTTCTTTTCCACTCTTTGAGGTCAAACATATTCATGCCATAAGCCCAGCCACATGCATTTGAATCAAAATTACTGTATATCAGGGGGTTCGAAAAATTCAGATACTTATCAAAACGATGGAAGGTCTTGCCACAAGTCTCCACTGCTCCATTTACATTTCCATGCAAATCTATTGCCCATAGAGAAGCCAAGTCTTTCTGGACCACAATGTCATCGTCCAAGAAAAGAATTTTGTCCAACTTCGGGTAAACTTCTGGAAGGTAGAAGCGCAAGTGATTCAACATAGATAGGTATTTGGGATTCCGATATTTGAGGTTCGTTGCAGCATCTGCTAGGGTAGTTGAATGATCAGATTTAAAATAATACTCTTTCATTGATGAAGTCTCAAGTTGACGCAACACTGGACAATATGTCGCATTCAACCATTTGAAATCATCAATATTTTCAACATGCACAGTTGCTTTGCCGGGTGGATTGGCAATGAACCACATCTTCATTGCAGCAAAATTAAGTTTGTCTGAGACAATGTGGAAGACATGTTTCTCTTGCTCCTGGAATCGCAAAGAACATTAGAGCTAAATTATTTGAATAACAAGTTCCCACACAAATCATGAAGTATACCTTAGCATTTTGGATTGTTGAATTTACCACTACTGCAGCTGCAATTACATTATCTGAAAACAGTGCATAATGATATAGGCTGGGATCTTCAAGATTTTTCAGATTTACATGGATCTTCTGATCCTCAGAGAGTGAAAGGAACTCTGATGTCAGAAGCATGGACAGACAATGCAATCCCTTTGGTGTTGTCTTTGCTAAAAGTTGCCGAAGAACAGTACTTTGCCTTGTCAAGGCATCAGCTTGATCATCTGCAGCTTGTACCATTGCCCTCAATCTTCTAGCTACAGCCTTGCAGTCATAAAGATACCTTCTTGCAATTGACAAAGTCTGGCCCATGGCCTTAATCTTTTCAGTAGCACTGCATTACATTGATGTTAAAAAAAATGGTGCCTTACTAGATTAAGTAAAAATATACCAAAATGAAATAACTTGATAATCAAGGATTAAAATTATAATTTGAAATAGCTTTGACAAAAAAGGAACATGATCTCCTGAGAAAAACACAGGAAGCCTCCAATGTTAGCTTTGCATGTAGGCACCTCCTACTGCTTGTTATTGTTTCACAATCCAGCACAGAATATATAACTTTATCTATCCCCCTTTTTCTTAAATGAAAAATTGGTAACAAAGGAATAAACAGATCAACACACAAAAGAGAGCCCATGTTGCTTCCAGACACAAGATTGTTGGTCTCCCTCTCTCTCTGATGACACAAAGATGTCGGTCACACTTTTATCTCTTCGAAGACACTAGTCGCCCTCTTCGATCGCTCCCTTCGGGTGGTCGCCTAGGGGCATGACGACACCCTTGAGGTGGTCACCCAAAAGCATGACCAACACACAAAACAGAGAGGAATGCAGCTACAAAGATGGTGCTGTTCACCAGTGCACTGCCAATATGGAGCTTAGATGGCGATCGGACAGACTCTAGATGAAGGGCTCACTAGTGCACAATGTCATGTAAAGCTTTGTATAGGCCATGCTTATACAGCTTTTACAATGGGAGTCAGTATAGACAAACAAAGTAGGGAGAGACTAAACAGACCGCAAAATATAATTTTTGACAATATCTCTACAACCAGAAGCCTACGGTCTCGGCCTTGCGGACCGAGCGATGGGACCCCCAAACCCCATGGAAGGGGGCAAGCCCCCCCTCTCCACTCCCCCCAGTTAAGGTTCTATGGGGAACCCAAAGCATCACAAGGCCTTTATTTTCACTTTGATTAGGGTTCCACAAACGTCTCAAATCTCATAATGGGTTCTCCTTCATAATGGGGCCCTTACAATTTAGAGCACCATGGAACATTTGATGTCACTTGAAGGTGGAGTATCGAGTATATCCAACATAGTCTGCATAAGTGGTCATCCAAGGTGTAACACAATAGATGTGTCTTGACTCTTGATGGGGAATGGAAGCCTACTCAACCATGGGATGGTTGCTTGGAAGCTTGCCCTCAACCTTAAGAACTATCTTGGAGGTTGCCTAATTGAGGGGTAGTCTAGATTTTGATTACCCTTGGGAAGGGAGGGCAACATTTCAGCCTCCTCAAACAAAGGCATTGCAATATTTTGGGCAACCCATATAAAGCTCACATGCTCCTAGCAAGTTGGTCGCCCATGTTGCTTCTAAACACAAGATTGTTGGTCGCCCTCTCTCTCATGACACAAAGATGTTGATTGCCCTTTTATCTCTCTAAAGACACTAGTCTCCCTCTTCGATTGCCCCCCTTGAGGTAGTCACCTAGGGACATGACTACACCCTTGGGGTGGTCACCCAAAAGCATGACCACACCCATGCGGTGGTTGCTAGGGGAAAGACCACACCCTTGGGGTGGTCACCCAAGGGAAAGACCCGCCCTTCGAGTGGTCTCCTAGGGACAAGAGCATCCTAGGTATGGCACTAGGTGGCACTACACAGTTTTGGAAGAAGACATGAAGACATGGCAAAGTGTTAGATGCCTCGACCTAGCAAATAATTGGTATGCTTGGTGCTTCCCTAGTACACATGTTGGTCCCAGTACATGGTTGGAGCAATCAAGTGTGGTCACCATAAGCAAGACATGCAACTTTTTGGTCTCCCTCTTGGAAAATGCATAAGGATTTGGTCAAGCCATAGGCCACAACATAGTGCTCTCCCTCAATGAGGGCCAGTCTTGTCTTCCAAACTGAGTGGGTCACTTCTTCAATCCTTTCCTTCATACAAGAAAAAAAATTATTCTATAGGTTGCTAGCCATTATTGTCTCTCCATCTCAGAGAGATTAGTCCATGAGAGAAGATTCCAATACACACAAGCAGCAAATGACAAAAATAATGAATATATGCAATGATATTGCAAAACGAAGTACATATTTTGCTAAGAAACTGTATGGAAATGAATCTAAAACACTTCGCAAAATGAAAGAGATAGTGAAACTTCTATTCCTTAGCAAGCTCCTTCCTTGGCTTGTGGTATACGTGTCCTTTTTCTTCAAGGTCTCCCGAAATCAATGACCTAAGGAGATCAAATTTCGACTTGTATGCGTCCCTCTGTCTTTCAAGAGTGTTGTTTTTAGACAAGGATTCCTTAATATGTGCTTTTTGTAGATTAAAGTTCTTCTTCTAAAAATTTGATCCTTTCCTTTGCATTTGCCACATCCTTCTGATGTTCAAAAAGATTATCTGCAAATCCATCTCTTTAGTAACCAAGTCTACTCTTAAGAATTCATTTGAAACCACTTTTATTTGGTGGCATGGGCGATACTCCATATCAATGTATGACCGTCGATCATCCTTAAAACGATTAAGAACCAACAAGTGACGCCACTTGCATTTGTGATTTGCCCTGAAGAGTATTTGGAACAAGTGTCTCCAGCCATAACTAAGGATCGTCCTATTGAGTAGAACAGTTGTGAAAGATGTGCTCAGCCATGATACTTGGGTATACTTCTGTGTCTCTAGGTTGGAAAGTAATCTCGGGTCGCATTGTCATGTGTGAGGCTTGAGTGTGTTTTTGAGGTAAATAATGCACTGTGGATGGTGCAATAGATTGGGGATTGGTGCTTGTAATAGGTGGGATTGATGAAGCATGTGTTGTTGAATGGGAATGATGTGGCATGGAAGGTGTATCTGAGGGAATTGTTGTATTTACTTCCAGGTGTATACTAATATTTGTGGTATCTATGGAAGGCATATGTATATGAGATGTGGGGAGGCTTTGTAGCATCACGAAGTTTTCTAGTGATCTTCTAGAGATGTGTGATGTTCATTTAGATGAAGTATGGGAATGAGGGTGTGGGGAGGACTTTGATGAAGGGCGAGAATATGCAGGTGTGGTAGATTTACGTGAAGTAGATGGTACTAAGCGAATAGGCGGAAAGGGTGTGTTTTTTTATATGTGTACCTTTTTTTAAGGGTGAGTGCATCCTTGCTGATTTAGACTTAACATTGCCAACTCATCTACAAAATCTTTCCGTATTCTTGCTTTTGTGTGTTTCTTTTGTCCTAATTAAGTTTGTGTACTAGAGGTGGCAAACTAAAACCGAAAAATCCAAAGTATCATATGTGCTCCTACCATAGTACAAGAAGAGGTTTAAAAACGATTAAATCGAGATTTAAATCGTTTAGATCGTAGAGGTTTATAAAATCCAAAATAAAAATCGGGGTTTTTATTCACAGTGAGAGATTTTTATTTTTTGGAACATTAAATTATGCACTAATTTCATATTTAACACCTTTCTAATATACCTGACATGAATAACATATAAAATCACCTAATAGTCTATAATCTCTAGTGACCACACTACTTTCTACCCATCGTCGATTTTTTTCGTACTATGGCTCCTACTACCTTAAAGGTTAGAGCCTTTTGGTTGCTATGCTTCCAATACCTCTTTTTCCGCTCTGCCACTGACTGATGTAAGAGTTTGTGATAAGGATATGGTTTTGCACACACAAAACAATATAACAGCTCACAGATTTTAATATTTGTGAAATGCAAGTTATCCTTCAACACATGCAGCATATGATGTATATGCTGTAGAAGCCTCTACAAGAAAAGGCACGGGATATAACGGCTAGGCCTCACATACTAATCACCTAGGTTCAAATCCTATCGGCGACGGCAGTTTTTGTTTCACGAAACACCGTTTTTTTATCACCAGTTTTAGCGATAGTGTTTTTTGTTCTTAGAGTGCGATCGCTGTTTTCGTGGTTGCTTTTTGAGGCAAGTAGCAATCGCTTTTACTCAAAGGCACAATCATGGGAGACATCCTAAGCTATAAATTGAAGACCATGGGTTCATGGTTGGATCATATGAGCAATTCTTTCCATAATTCTTGAGGGTTGTCTAGGGCTAGCATCATAGCTTTTGCTAATTTGAATAGCCCATGTCGTCCAACTCGGATCGTGTAAATGTTTCCATAATGTTACCTGAAATGCTAGGTCTCCCGAGGACCACAACGTGGTTGGAAGGAAGTCTTAGGTCCAATCCCCTTTGGGCTCAACATATCTATCTTGAACTACAAATAAAGGATCGCCCCACTTTGTGATAAGGGGGAAAAGAGTCACCCAACCTCGCCAATTGCTATTGATGACTTTGTTGGCATGACAAGAGAGAGGGAGAAAGGGGGAGAGAGAGAGAGAGAGGGGGGGGGGGGGGGGGGGGGGGGGGGGGGGGGGGAGGGATGCTGGCATGGGAATAGGGATCGCCCAAATCAAGGAAGAATAAGAACAAGGATCCCCCTAGATTATAAAGGAGAGGTTGCCTACTCGAGGATGGGAGGGGGTGTATAGAAGAACAGGGGTAGAACGAAGGATGAGAGAGAACAAGGGTTGCCCAAAATTATGGAAGAGTGGTTGCCAAAATTTGGAGAAAAAATAGTCGCCTACATTTTGGAATGAGGAGAGTTCGCATTAATGTTGGAAAGAGAGGTCTCTTGGGAAGAGACCTCACCCAAGTTTCAGAAAGAGAGGTCTCTTGGGAAGAGAAGTCACCCAAGTTTCAGTGGGTAAAAAATGGGACGCCTTATTTTTAGGCAGAGGGGTCACCTAATTTTAGTGATGGAGAAAAACTGGTCGTCCAATTTTTGAGTGAGTTAAGGAAAATAGTCACCTACTTTAATGAAAGAGAGAAAAGAAATGATAGGCCAATCTTTTTAAGTGAGTGAAAGAGAATAGTCACCCAATTTTTGAGTGAGTGAAGGAAAATAGTTTTCCACTTGGTGAAAGAAAAAAATTGATCGCCCAATTTTTTAGTGAGTGAAAGAGAATAGTCACCCACTTTCTAGTATTTCGAGAGGGGGAGGGAGAGTGTGTGTGTGTGTGTGAGAGAGAGAGAGAGAGAGAGAGAGAGAGAGATGCTTTCTTTGGAAGTATGGGCAGAGGGGATTAGGGATAGAGAGAAAAATCGGTCGCCCAATTTCCTTTGAAAGGAGGAAGAGTAGACTAATTTTGATGATAGATAGAAAGAATCTCTCTCCCATTTTTTTAGGTGAGTGAGAGAAAATAGTCACCCACTATCTTGGACCTCAAAGAGAGAAAAAGAGAGAGAGAGAAAGAGAGAGGGAAGCACTTGTGGGAGAGGGATATGCATAAGCGAGAGAGAAATCCTCATATGAAGAGGCTGGCATATTCATAAGGAGGTGGCCCTACCATAGAGAAAATGGCAAGATAGCTAGGTAGTCTTGTGACAAAACTAGTTATTACACTTACCGGGGCTGGGAAATGAGGCAAACATGAAAGGAAGGCTGCTTATTAGGGCAAACATGCAAGAAAAATAAAATTGTCCAAACTTTGTACAATATACACATAACCTATTTGAGACTACTATCATCGGCCCACATAGAGCCTCAACTTGGCTTCATTAACCAAGGGCAAGGGTTTCCCATCCACAGTTGAAATTGAACGGCACCTTTGGGTAGTCTTGAGTTACACGAAAAAGAGCCATTCCATTTTGTTAACAACTTCTTTTTGAAATTTTTCTCAAAGAGGCTTCAATCTTGGATGACACAATAAGACCAGATTTCCCTTTCAAACCTTAGATTTCTAGATATTTGCATCATAACTTTGCTTCTTTTTTCTTCGAGAAGCTCCAACCTCACGAAATTTGATGCAAGTGGAGCAGAGAACCCTAGTATTCTATTTGCTCCTATATGGTTAGACCCTTTAAAAAATTCAAATGGGGCAATAGCATGGCGTTTACTAGTTCAAATGGTGTGTGTCCAATAGTGGCCTTGAACGAGGTTCTGTAAGCCCCTAGGGTTCCTAGATATGCTTGTCCCCATGTATAGGTTTTCCTAAGTAACAGCATGAGTATTTCATTTGTGCTTTCGGCTTGGCCATTGGCTCTAGGGTAGTATGCACATGACTTACAGTGAAAAATTTGGTATTTGGCAAAAATTGAGCGTAAGGACCTGATTTGTGAAATGTGATCCTTGGGTGGTGGTAGCTTCAATAGGACATCCAAACCTGCAGAATACATGGTCGTATAAGAATGAGGCTATGGTTTCCAAAGTACAGTCTTTGGTTGCTATGACCTCGCCCACTTTGTAGCGTAATCCATGGCCACAAAAAGATATTTTGTGTGAGAATCTTGTGCAACAGGTTGAGTTGGGTCCACAAAATCTAACCCCCATATCTTAAATGATTGCCATGCTATAGACATATTAAGTGGCTGATTCCTCTGTTCTATTGGTTTTCTCCCACACCGTTGATAGATGTCGTAAGCCTTTACGAAGTTGGTTGCATCTCTACACAGATATGGCCACCACAATCCACTTTGAAGGTTTATTGCAGTTCTGTGTCTCGGAAAGTGTCCACTTGATTTCCTCGCATGTCCTAATTTGAGAATACTTTCACACACATACATCTACATACATATATACAAATTTATATATATATACACACACACATACACATATATGTGTATGTGTGTATGTATGTATATGTATGTATGTATGTATGTATGTATGTATGTATGTATGTATGTATGTATGTATGTATGTATGTATGTATGTATGTATGTATGTATATGACATGTATGTATGTATGTATGTATATGACATACGTGTATGTGTATGTATATGTGTATGTATACATACACATATACATACATACATACATACATACATACATACATACATACATACATACATACATACATACATACATACACACACACACACACGTATATATATATATATATATATATATATATATATAGTATTTCAAAACGAATCCAAGCAAGCCCCAAATTTACCCTCAAATGAAAGTGCAACTATAAGCTTATGGAAGTCAACTCTTCTCATTGGTATATATGATTGTCCTATTAGGAGACATGCAATTCGCACTTGTGGATTCTTCGTCCTAGTTACGACGAGCTGATAGGTGTGTATACCTTATCTACTATGCATTTTCTGTGATTTTCCTATCTTTTGTTTGCATTTTATGCTAGGCTTCATTACGGTTGAGTTTGCCCATCACTTTTGGAAGTGATGGAGACTTAGTTCATAGAGCTTCTTGTGAGTGCATGCTTGTGATGTTTGTGTGTATTCATTCTTAACTATACACCTATATAGGGCACTCATGACATTAGTGGGGATGTCGTAGTATTGTGGCGATGCTATCATATACACCAGCATGACTCCAAGCAAACCCCAAATTCACCTTCAAATGAAAGTGCAACTATAAGCTCATGCAAGTGAATCATAAGACTAGCATATCAGCTCCATTATGCATAGTATCGCCACAATACTATGACATCCCCACTGATGTCATCAATGCCCCATAGTGGGTATAGAGCTAAGAATGAATACATGCTCACACACGCACCCCACAACACATCACACCACGAGCATGAACTCACAAGAAGCTCTGCGAATTGAGTTTCTATCACTTTAGAAAGTGATAGGCAAACAAAAGATATGAAAAATCACAAAAAAATTGCATAGTTGATATTGTATGCACACACCTATCATATGGTCATAACTCGGACGAAGAATCCATAAGCAAAAATTGCATTTCCGCTAATAGAACAATCATATATACCAGAATGGATCCACGCAAACCCCAAATTCACCCTCAAATGAAAGTTCAATTATAAGCTCATGGAAGTCAACCACAAGACTATATAGCATATCAGCTCGATTATGCACAATATCGCCACAATACTATGATATTCCCACTAACATCGTCAGTGCCCAATAGTGGGTATATAGCATGTATATAGCTAAGAATGAATACATGCTCACACACACACCCCACAACACACACACACACACACACACACATACCATGAGCATGAACTCACAAGAAACCCTCCGAACAGAGTTCCTATCACTTCCTGAAGTGATGGGAAAACTCAACCATAACGAAGCACAGCACACAATACAAACCATAAGGAAGCCCAGCACACAATACAAAAGATAGGAAAAATACAGAAAATGTATGCATTTGATAGGATATACACACCTATCAACTCATCCTAAAAGTGCAACTATAAGCCAATGGAAGTCGACCACAAGACTCTAGCATATCCGCTCCATTATGCATACTATCGCCACAATACTATGACATCCCCACTAATGTAATCATTGCCCAATAGTGGGAATAGAGCTAAGAATGAATACATGTTCACACACAGACCCCACAACACACACCACAAGCATGAACTCACAAGAAGCTCTATGAACTGAGTTTCTATCACTTTGGAAGTGATGGGCAAACTCAGCCATAATGAAGCCTAGGGCAAAATGCAAACAAAAGGTAGAAAAAATTATAGAAAATGCATAATTGATAGGGTATACATGCCTATCAACTCCTCATAACTCAAATGAAGAATCCATAGGTGAAAATTGCATATCCGCTAATATGACAATCATATATACCCCAAATTCCCTTAAATGAAAGTGCAACTATAAGCTCATGGAAGTCAACCACAAAACTATATAGCATATCAACTCCATTATGCACAATATCATCACAACACGTCATGAGTACCCAGTAGTGGGTATAGAGCTAAAAATGAATACATGCTCACTCCTGCACCCCATAACACACACAAACACCCCACATCCATGAACTCACAAGAAGCTCTACTAATTGAGTTTCTATCACTCTGGAAGTGATGGGCAAACTCAGCCATAATGAAGCCTAGTGCAAAATGCAAACCAAAGATAGGGAAAATCACAAAAAATGCATAATTGATAGGGTATACACACCTATCAACTCATCATAGATCCGATGAAGAATCCACAAGTGAAAATTGCATATATGTTAAAATGACAATCATATATACTCAGATGAATCTTTCAGGGGAGCACTAGATTGTGCTCTCTGACTACCGTAGACAAGATTTCGGAAATACACTTCTGATTACAAGAATACCCACAAAGGGAAAACAATACAAGAATACGTGACTGATACAAGATATCCCACAACCCGCGACTGATAGGTATGCATAACTCGATTAGAGATGATACAAGAGATCCCACAACCTGGGATCGTAAGTATGTAACAAGATATCTGGATTACAAGAGCTCCCTTCTGGGAGATGAACTAGATATAATAAAGAACTCGATAGGATCTCGTACTATGAGATTACAAGAGGACAAGATAGAATGTCCAAGAACTACGCTAGAACAAGGAACAAGACAAGAACTAGAACTGGAACTTGAAGAGTACTTACTTGGTGGTCACGACTCCTTGAGCTCCCAAGACTGGTATTGGCAAGATTGATTATGAATGTGGCCAACCCCTCCTTATATAGGTTTTCAAGGGCGGTTACGAATTGATGATGTCATCGATGATGCCATCAATTCGAAACATGAGCTCTAGATATCCGAATGAGGCAAGTAGACAGTCGATCTTAAGGTTTTGGCATGCTCCGGACGCATTGGACACATTCGTTTCTCCTAATTCTGAACCAATCATGAGATATAGGATTCACATGGAATCTAAGGTTCAGGATGGTTTCCTTTGTCCATGACATCACCCCCCCCCTTAAGCGACGAGTTCCACGAGGAGCGGTCATGTTATCTAGTCTCGGATTCATTCGATTTCTCTTATGGAATTTTCGAACCTTGATTGGTGCTCTCTGAAGGTTTTCTGTAGGTTCCAAAGTACGATCACTAATGTCATACCCTTTCCAATGAATAAGGTATTCCAATCTTCCTTGGGATATTCTAGAATCTAGGACATGCTCGACTTCAAATTCTTCATGATCATCAATCTCAATAGGTGGTGAAAGATTAGGTCTCTCCCCCCTCAATGGTGAAATCTGATATGGTTCCAACATGGATACATGGAAAACTGGATATATTCTCATGGTGCTAGGTAGCTGGAGCTTGAAGGTGACTGGATTGATCTTGGCCAAGATGGTGAATGGACCAAAACTTTGATGATCTAACTTTGCACAGGGCATTGAAGTTTGCAAATTGTTTCTGAGTAACCATACTTTATCCCCAATTTGATACGATGGATTCTGGAGACGATGCTGATCTGCATAGTACTTGTATTGTTCTTGAGCTTTATGGATCTCTTCCTTGAGTTCTTTGAGAATGTCCATCAAGTACTAGGCCTTGTCTCTGGCAGCTGGGTTCTTAACATGATTTGAGAGTTGTATATCCATTCTTGGATGTTTTCCATAGTTTGCAAAGAAGGGAGTTTGCTTAGTAGATGCATGAACACGATTGTTATAGGCAAACTCTGCAAAGGGTAACAACTCAAACCAATCATTTTGGTGATAGTTGCTAGTGCAACGGAGGTATTGCTCTAGGACTTGATTCACCCGTTCTGTTTGTCCATCAGTCTATGGATGATTTGTTGTAGATAGTTTAACTTGAACACCAAGGAGCTTGCAAAGACTATTCCAAAAGCTGGATATGAACTGTGGACCTCGATCACTGACAATATCATCAGGCAATCCATGGAGCCTAAAGATGTATCTGAGAAAAAGTCAAGCAGTGGCTTCACCTGTGATTGCCTTTGTAGATGGAATGAAGTGTGCCATCTTTGTAAATCTATCCACAATAACAAGAATGGCATCTACTTATCTGACTTTGGTAGATCTGTGATGAAATCCATAGACAACGAAGCCCATGGCCTTTCTCGCATAGGTAAAGGTTGCAAGAGGCCATGAGGTAAGCCCATGGCCTTTCTCGCATAGGTAAAGGTTGCAAGAGGCCATGTCGGGGTACCTTACATCTATTGCAAGTATCACATGTTCGGATATATACTTTGACTTCCTTCCACATCTGAGGCCACCGTTCTATTGTTTTATTCACTCCAAAATGTCCTGTTGCAAGGTTGTCATGGCATTGTTGAAGTACTTGGATCCTGGGCTTTCCTGGAGGGACATACAATAGGTTCTTATAGATTAGTAATCTATCCTTTTCCTGAAATTCGTTTACTTATTGGAATTTTCCTTCTTGAACTTTCTGCTTAACGTTACAAAACAATTCATCATGTGATAGATTCTCACGGATCAAATGATTCAAGGCTGAATCTTCATGATGGCTTCAAGAGATAGCTGCTAACTGGAATGCTCAGGCTTGAGTAATACTCTCTTGTTGATCAAAGGCCTCTTCACCCTTCTTTGGTGCAGGGTAAGATCTTCTGGACAGGGCATCTGACTGACATTGTTGACGTCTTGGGCGGTATGTGATGACAAAATCAAATCTGGATAGAAAGTTACTCCATCGAGATTGCCTTCTATTGAGGATGCGAGTGGTCATAAAATACTCTAAGTTCTTGTGATTTGTATACACAGTAACTTTGTGAGCTTCTCCTTCTAGATGGTGACGCCATGTATCAAACGCGTCTACTATGGCAAGAAGTTCTTTATCATGGATTTCATAATTAATTTCTGGAGGGGAAAATTTCCTTGAATGATATGCAACTTGATGTAGATGTCCATCACCTCCATATTGGGATAGAATGGCTCCTAGGGCAAAGTCTGATGCATCTGTTTCTAGGAAGAAAGGTTTGCCCGAATCACGATGAACTAGAATTTGGACAGTGGTGAATGCTGATTTCAAATTCTGAAAGGCTTTTTCTGCTTCTTCGGTCCATGAAAATTTTGAGTTTCCTGTAAGCTTGGTAAGAGGTGTCACAATCTTGGAGTAATCTCTAATGAATATCCTATAAAAATTGGCAAACCCTAGAAAACATTGTACATCTCGAACACACGAAGGTGGTTGCCAATCAAGGATTGTCTTGATCTTCTTAGGGTCCATAACGATTCCTTTCTCTGATAGAATGTACCCTAAAAACTCCACTTCTATATGATGGAAATAGCACTTCTCCAATTTTGCATATAACCCTTTTTCTCTTAGTTTCTCTAGGACTATCTTCACATGACATTCATGATCTTCTAGATTTTTGGAGAATATCAAGATATCATCAAGATATATTACCACAAAATCATCTAAATACTCTCGAAAGATATCATTCACCATATGTTGAAAGACTCCTGGAGCATTTGTGAGACCGAATGGCATAACTACATATTCAAAGTGTCCATACCTTGTTTGGAATGTTGTCTTCCATTCGTCTCCTTCTTTGATCCTGACAAGATTGTATGCTCGTCGAAGGTCAATCTTAGTGAAGAACTTTGCTTTTCCGAGGCGTTCCAAGAGCTCTGATATAAGTGGTAGAGGATATCTGTTCTTTATTGTGACTTTATTCAAACCACGATAGTCCACACACATTCGAAGAGTTCCCTCCTCCTTCTTTACAAATAGGATAGGGGCTCCTGCAGGAGACTTCTTAGTGTTTGATAAACCCCTTGGCTAGATTCTCATCAATATTCTTACGTAATTCCGTAAGTTCCTCTGGGGATAGTCTATAGATTGGTCCGAAGGGTGGTTGTGCTCCCTCTTGAAGTTCTATGGCTCAATCTGTAAATCAATTTCTTGATCTATATGCTCGATGTGGTGTGTCCTCTTAAGTGCAATATGCACTATGGGTTGCAATTTGAAGACTCAATGGGGAAGAAAAATAGCATATACAATGACACAATGAAATATGAGAAACAGGCTAAAATTAGGAGTATAAACAGCTCAAACGAGGATTAGAAGACATTAGCATACACCTTCATTCTCAATGCTGGACTTCGATTCTAAACATACATGCTCAAGACTCTAGTCTTCCAACTAGCTGCCCAAGAGAAGATTGGCCAATCACTCCTTGCCCACTACTCACTCAAAGTGCCAAGCTAGCTGATTCCAATTCTACCAAGTAGAGCACTAGTGGTAAGCTAAGAGCTCTACACACACAAAGAGAAGGCAAAGCTTTATCTCTACATTCCTTCCTCAAGTCTCTCTGAGCTTCTCTGAGCTTGACTGTGCCTCTTTGTTGATGAAGAGGTCTACTTATATAGTTTTTCTGAAAGTGAAGGATAGCAAAAGGGGACAAAATTAGTTTCGTCTTAAAAGGCTCTCTGACACTTTTGACAATTTTGGTACTCTCGAAGCTTCCTTCTTGGTCCACTTTTCTTGCGCCGTCACTATCTTCCAAATTCTGGTATTCGGCGCCGTCCACCATCCATGAATTCTCCACGTGCAAGTGGCTGAAAATTTAGACTATATGGAGATCTGGAAAATTTAGTCACTTTTTTCAAGTGAAAAAGTAGATAAAATCAAAAGTACACCCTTTTCTTAAAAATTAGACTACTTTTGAAGTAAGAAGACTAACTTCATAAAATTGGTGAACTTTTGAGTAAGTTGACTAACTTGTAAAATTTGACTAAAAAATCAACTAATTGGTCAACTTAGGTGAACTGGGAGAATTAGACGACTTATGAAAATAGGTGAAAATGGGAAATTAGGCAACTTGGGAAAGTAGGTGAAATGGGAATTTAGACAACTTGGGAAAATAGGTGAAATGGGAATTTAGACAACTTGGGAAAATAGGTGAAATGGGAATTTAGACAACTTGGGGAAATAGGTGAAATGGGAAAATAGGCAGCTTGGGAAAAGAGGTGAAATGGGAATTAGGGAACTTGCGAAAATAGGTGAAATGGGAAATTTGGCCTTCTTCATGAGTTGGATCCCCCTTCCACCATTTTCTTGCTCTTCGCTATCCTTCTCCTTTTGTTCGAAATCGAGGTAACTTGCCTTGTGCTTGGCTTCTGCATCTTGAAAAGCAAAACAAAAAAATACATTATTTTAAGGGTGTATCAAAGTACCCCTACAGGTTGCCCACCACTTAGACATTCTCCGTCCTCGGAGAAAAATAATACCTTTTTTTTTTCTCTCTTTTTTTTTTTTCATTTTTCTTTCTCATTCTCTTTTCTTTTTCTTCTTCTTTTTCTTTTTCTTCTTTTTCTCCCTTTCTCTTTTTTTTTTATAAAAATAATGTAAGTGAGATAATATGGGAAAAGAAAGGAGACATTTGCAAGTAAAATGCAATACATGCTTCTTACAAAAGGAAGTAACTAGACAAAAAGATGGCCAATACAAAGTAAAAAGACATCTAATGCTATCCACCGCCATTCCTAACTAGGGTGCGTTTTGTGCCTCCATAAAGAGAGTTTTTGCCTTGTCGTGGATGTCTTTATAGAACGTTGCTTCCTTTCGTAACTTCTCGTTCTCCTCTTTGAGTTCCTGGTCGTTCTGCTCTAGTTGCTTGTTGCGGTCTTCTAAGTCTTCGATCCGTTTGTGAAGCTGAAGTACTTGTTGGTTTGCCTCCCCCATAAATGAAGAGATCCCTTTGTGATAGTCATGGAGTAGTGAGAGAGATTCTAACGTGTTTCTTGCATGAAGACTTGCTATATGGATGTTTACTAATGCGGGGAGTGCATAAGTGGAAGAACAAGGTGCGAGTGGAGGTATGCTAAAATGCATGGGTTGGGTGGAGATGGAGTGCATATGTGAACTTGAAGGGGTAACTAAGATGGTGGGGGAAGGTGAACTTGGTGATGGCATAGGAGAATGTATGGGAGGTATGGGGATAGATGGGACATGGATAGGTATATGATGAGGTTGAATCGAAGGTGACATACATGGTGAAGGGATTTGGATAGGAGGTGATGCATGTGGAGTGGAAATAGTAGGAGGAGATGGTGGTGGTGTGGGTGGATTATATGAAGCACTATGGTGAGTGTGAACCTAAGGATTCCGAGCCTTTTTCCGCGCATATGTACGTGAAGATGAAGGGGGATAAGTACCTTTTGCTGCACCATAACCTTGATCACCAATTGGAAGGGCTCGGATGTCTTCTAATGCGTCGCCTTTTACTCGTGCTCGTTTTACCGAGAGCTTCTTTCTTACAGGGGTGGATGTATTGCGCTTCATGGAAGATGGTTGACCCACATTCTTCGGTATTTCCGTAAGCCTCGATGGTAAATTCTTTAGCCACAAGAGTATTATAGAAGAGTATATGTGAATTTTCTTTGCGTCTTTTTATACCTGTACCGCATGCCTTTTCCTTTTTTCCATGATGGATGCCCATATTAGATGATGGAAGGGATATGGGACGCACCCAGACAAGACATAAAAGCGCGTCGCAAGCAGCCATATTATTGAATGGAAACTTGGATTCGACCCTTCTTAAAAGGATAAAATACTGGCATGCACATTAGATATGATAGTACCTTTCTGAGAGGTCGTTGGCGGTGAAAAACTTCACACATTCCTCACATACCTTGCTTGCGTCGACTCCTGAGTATGATCCCCCTGGCATAAGCCGTTCTGACTCTTTCATCCTCACGACTTTGTTTACCATTTTCTTGGTAAGAGTTCCTACAGTAAAGTGAGCAAAGGACTCGAAGAAATCAATCACCTCGTTTGTTGCACTATTTTTGGTAAGTGGTACTTTGGCAATCTCCGTGAGGTGCAGAGTATGCAACTCATCCGCTGTGAAGATCTCCTCCAATGATGCTGGTGGAAGAGCATCGTGGGCGATCAATGTGAGTGAATCTTCTCCTTCACTTGATGACTGGGCTGAACAGGAACCTTGCTGGTATGGTTCATCATCTGAGTCATAATGATTGCTGCACATAGAATTCCTCAACGACGACGAATGGGACATGTTATTTTGCTAATAGTTGGATGCTTTTGTCTTCTTAGTGAATGCCCACTTTGTAGGTTAGTCGATTTTCACACTTTGCTGGTCATGAATCGGAGGCAAACTGCTGAAAAGGGATCCTTGCGCTGATAAAATAGCTAGGCAGGTGGTGATGGAGGCGAAAATAGGGCAGCAAGGCAGCGATCGCATGAAAATGAGCTGATGTCAACTTATGAACTAGGGAAAAAAATCGACTACCTAGGAAAAAAAATCGACTTTTCTTACATATCATGACCAAAAAAACAAATCGACTTAAACACTAAAAAAATCGACTCCCTTTTCAAAAAAAATTGACCTTTTTGTTTTTTAAGAAAAAAATCGACCCAATAACTACAAAAAAAACAACTTTTCCCACCAAAACAAATCGACTTTTTGGGGAAAAACAATTCGACCTATCCAAAGAAAATCGACTTTTTTTTTTTTTTGGGAAAAAAAATCGACCTTTCCACAAACAATCGACCTATTCACTAAAAAATCGACCTCATACCAAAAAAAATGGACTCCAACACAATGTCAAAAAAGACTTATGCTAGTGGATAGAGATGATGGGTTGTATTAATGGGAACTATAGTAAGTCTAATAGAGCTAAGGGACATGGTATGTACACTGTTCCTATAGTAGTGATTCATATCTCATTCTGATTCTCGGTAGGGTTTGAGACGTGAACGGATCACCAAAGGAATTTGGGTCCCATCAAGAGTAGAGAGACGTACCGCACCTTGGGGAAGGATCTTTGTTACCTTGTAAGGACCTGTCCATCCGGTGGATAACTTCTTTTCTTTCTTGTTGTACAAGTTTGGTTGATATAGCAGGACCAACGATCCTTCTTTGATCTCTGTCTTCCATAGATTCCTGTCGTGCCATGCTTTCCGCTTCATCTGCTCTTTCTCGAGGGTTGAATCTGCTATTGTTCTCTTTTCCTCAAGTTGATGTAATCTATTCATATTGATGTTACTCATGACTTGCAAATTACCAATCTTTGGATGTCCCACTCCGCTTGATCCTTTCATAAATTCTAATTGAGCTATTGCTTCAAGACCATATACTAACTGGAAGGGAGTATGTTTCGTGGTTACCTTGAATGCCATCCTGTATGCCCATACCACACCTAGGTAGGTAGTGCCCCATGTCAAGGGATGGAGATAGCACATTTTCCTCAAGAGCGAGATGAGTACCTTGTTGGTGCTTTTCGCATGACCATTGGCTCGTGGGTAATATGCACATGATTTTTTGTGGAAAATTTTGTACTTCATAAACATTTCAGTTAGGGTTTTGTTGATAAAATGAGATCCTTGATCACTTGTAACTTCAATGAGAACTTATGCCCATTTGGTGGCGTAATCAGTGGCTACCAACAAGTACTTCACATTCGAGGGAGAAGTGATGGGATAGATTGGCCCCACAAAATCTAATCCCCATTTTTCAAATGGTCTCCATGATAAAGAAATTTGCAAGGGTTGGTTGTTGAGCTTACTTGGTTTTGGAGCACAACTTTGGCACATGTCTTTGCATATTTTGTTGCATCTCGAAAAAGATAAGGCCACCATAATCCTCCATGTAAAATCCTATGTGTTGTTATGTGACCTGGATAATGGCATGCAGCTGTTCCTCCATGGGCTTCTTCTAGTATTTGTTGTACTTCATGTGGTAGGACGCATCTCCTATAGATTCCATCATATCCTACCCGGAAAAGAGTATTTTGAATGATTGAAAAATTCTTACTTTTTAGGAGCAATCTTCTTCGTTCGAATGGTGTGAGGTTAGGTGGGCAGGTACCCGTAGTTAACAAATAATGGACGTCCTGGTACCAAGTAGGGTAAGTGCTTACTTGAAATAAAGATTGATCGGGGAGGTTGTCTTCTATGCTCGTAACTGGTTCCCGATGTCCTTTAATCCTTGAAAGGTCATCACATGGTGCTTCCCAGGTCGTTGAACTAGTTCGAAGTTGAATTCTTGGAATAAGAGTAGCCACCTCCACACTCTTCCATAGATGTTCGGCTTGTTAAGCAAATATTTGATTGCTTGATGGTCGGTGATGACTGTGAAGTGAATTCCCAACAAATAATGACGGAACTTCTTGAGGGCGAAAACAATAGCAAGTGCTTCTCTTTCAGTAGTACTATAGTTGCGCTCTGCTTTGGTTAAGATTCTGCTAGCATAGTAAATGGGTCGATCAAGTTTGTGTTCTTTGCTAGGTTGTGTGAGTATGGCTCCTACCGCTATAGAACTTGCATCCACATGAACGTGGAAGGTAGCATTCCAATCTGGTGCTACTAAAATAGGTGCACTGACAAGTTTGATTTTTAGAAGGGTGAATGCATTGTCTTCTACTTGAGTCCACTGAAAGGGTACTGTCTTGCTAACAAGTCTCGAGAGGGGCTTAGTTATCTAAGCATACATTTTTATGAACTTGCGGTGATAGCCGGTATGTCCTAAGAAACTCTGGATTTCTTTTGCATTAATTGGTTTGGGCATATGAAGTATTACTTTGATTTTGTCAAGATCGGGAGCTATACCTTTTGCCGAGACTATGTGACCCAAGAGTGTTCCTTTGGTCACCAAAAAGTGATATTTGTTTGGATTGAGTTTCAATTTGGCTTCTCTGCAAGCACTAAAAACCTGTTCCAATTGACAAAGATGATCAGTGAAGTTTTCTACTGGAGTAGAACATCCAGTGCCTGAAAAGGTGGAGAAGTCGTCCATAAAGATTCTCAAGAATTTTGGCAACAATGATCGGAAGATTGAGTAAACCACTCGATTGAAAGAGGAAGGAGCATTGCATAATCCAAAAGCCATCTTAGTATATACATACGTACCCCATGGAGTTACAAATGCAGTTTTAGCTTGGTCCTTTGGATGGATGAACACTTGGTTGTATCCGCTAAATCCATCCATGAAACTGTATAAAACATGACCAGCCACATCTTCCAAAACTTGTTCTGAAAATGGGGTTGGAAACCCATCCGGAATCGTAACCTTGTTCAAAGCCCGAAAATCAACACAAACACGAATCTTGTTGGATTGTTTCTTTTGGACTATTACCATCGATGATAACCATTCAGAATGCTCCACTGGGACAATGATCCTCGCATCCTGTAGCTTTTCTATTTCTTTTTTAACCGCTTCTGCATACTTTGGATTAAGTCGATAAATCCTTTCTTTTACTGGCTTAGCAGCATGAATCAATGGAATAGAATGCTTTCCAAGATGAACAGGAATTCCTTCTAAGTCATGGTAACTCCATGCAAACACATCCTTGAAGTTTTGCATGAAAGTGGTTACCTGATAGAGCAAGGACGGATGATCCCAAAGCCATGCTGCTAGTAAGATCGGTTGTGAGTGTTCCTCATTTCCAAGATTGACTTGCCTTACAGGTTGAGATGACATGGCTGATTGTTCGTTTTGATCTTCAAAAATGCATTGTGGATAGGCCGGCGATTCCTCTATGTTGATTTTTTATTCCTTTTCTTGCATCCATGAAGGTGAAAGCTCTTTCATACACGGTATGTCGGAAGGTATCGATAAGTCGTCTGTTGCAGCTCTTTTCTCCTTTCCTTGGGTCAAATCCTTCGAGACTCCTTTCTTTCCTCTCCTCAAGTCCATGACGAGTTCTCCAAGCCCAAGAGTTTCTACCTGTTCAGACTCTCCTTCACAAATAGATATGCCATAACATGGAAAGGCTTCCATCCATTCCAAAAGATCTTGGTCATCCTTTATTTCAATTTCATTACATGCTTCCGCGATAGGAATGTGTTGTTCTTCGAGAATAGTGAAAGAATGAGCATTACCTCCATGAGATCCTTTCGGATCTAAGTGTACTTGTTTCTGTACTTTCCATGGAAGGTTAACTAAAATAGTATCATTTCCCCAATCATGCATGGCTTGGATGTGCCTTAGCCATGGCCTCCCTATGAGTAAAGGAAAGCCTCCATTGACCTGCGGTAAATTTAACACCACAAAATCTAGAAAGAATGTCAGCCCGTCCATCTCTACCGGTACCTTCTCTACAATACCAAGAGGTTTAACTCGACTCTGGTCAGCAAGGTTATTGTGAACTTTGCTTCACCTGAAAGTTGGAGTCCAAGTGATTTGAGGGTAAAATCTGGCATGAGATTTATGCTTGAACCTCCATTGATTATTACTCCATTTATAGTTATTCCATATACAGTGATTGATAGACATGGACTCCTGAAGTCGGTTAGAGAGTTGGTTGATACCTTTGTGAAGTTCTCGGAAATTGAAGCTTTCATCAGGTTTGTTGAAGTGTGCCCACCACTTATTGCAAGCATTGTCGAAGGAGACAGTGTCTCTATGATCCCTATAACTTCACTTCTAAACCTTTCATCCAATCTTAATAGATCATACAATGATACTTGCTGAAAGGTGTTCTTTAATATTTCCTCCATCTTGATGATGGATGGTATTGGCGAAGGTAGAGGAGGCTTATTACATGAAAGGAGTTCCCTCATCGTTTCTTCAAAAACTTTGTCTATTTCCTGCAAAACTTCATAATTTTTCGTACCTGAGTCTTTTTCTTGGAGGACCCTTGCTTTTGCTTTCTTTTCCTGGGCTCTTGTCTGAACCCCTTGTTCTTGATCCATTTCTTGCAACGCCACCACTCTAGCTTCTGGACTTGAGCTGAAGGATGGGCTTGCATTGACTTCTTGATTTCCTTCTTCTCTCTGTTATGAATCAGGTTCTAACTCTGGAGCAAGCTTGGGGTTTCTTTTTCTGGTCCATGATTGTGGAGGGAAACATCTCCATGAGGTTGACCAAGATCACTTAATGGAGTGGCATGAATCTGGGCAAAAGAGTCGATTTCAAAAAGTAGTCTATTTTCCTGAATTGAGTCATCCTGGAAAATAAGTCGACTTCAAAAATTTGACCTTTTTTAAGTAGACTATTTTTAAAAGTTTGGGCAATTTCAAGTTGACCATTTTCCAAAAATTAGTCTACTTTGTGAACGTGGTCATTTTTACAAAATTGGTCAAATTTTTTAGTCACTTGCTCTTCTTTTAAGTCGACTTGCTCAACTTGACCATTTTTAAAAAATGGGTCAACTTTTTTAGGTGAAAGAATTTGTCCAAATTGCCAAAGGGCATCACACACATTCGAGTCCTCTTCCTTAGATAAGTGCCACTGTGAGTGTACAGGAGAAAATTGGGTACCTGGATATTTAAAAGTGTTGCTCTCTTCTCTCTTACTTGAATGAATTGCTGGTTGCTTTCCCTTATTGACAGAGATAACATTGACTTGGTAGGATGGAGCTGATCCACTTATAGAAGCCTTCTGCTTCGGACAGTCCTTCGAATAATGATCCATTGTATCCATTGTATCAAGGTGGAGACCCTTCTGGGAGGGAGCATTTTCCTTGAAAATGCCCATATTCACCACATCTATAGCACATGATAGGACGAGCTGGTCTTCTAAATGGAGGTTTTCTTTCATTAGAGGAGTTTACCCAAGGAGTGGTATACATGCTTTCGATTTGAAATCTTGGAGTTGGTAATAGGGATTGATGTACAGATACACTTGGTGACGCCCAATTCGCTTGCATCCCCTTGAGGAAATAGCAATCCCTTGCTTCATGGCCTGGTTTTCCACAAAATTGACACACCAACCTCTCCGGACAATCTTGAGAAGAATGTCTTGATTTCTTACATAAGGTGCACCAAATCGATGTTTTTACCTCTTTTTGCGTTCTAAGCTCCTCCAATTCTTGTCGTAGTAGAGCTAGCGCTTCATCCCTTCCTTGCCAAGCAGTTTTTTCCTCTTGCAAGGTCTTTTGTTACTTCAAGGCTTCTAACTCTCTTCTTAGTTGTGCAAGAGGATCACTTGTGAATTCATCTGTACCTTCATGTTCTTTGAACTAGACTCTTGCTACTTCGATCCTTGAGGTTGGAGCTTCGAATTCCTCCAATGATGCATCAGCTTGTAGCAACTCTCTAAGCTTTTGCTGAAAAGTTTTTGGTAGAGCTTTCTCTACCCATTTCTTGACTAGAAAATCCCCAGGATTGTGAGGAAGACGAGAAACTAACGACTTCACTCTAGTCATTAATTCAGAGAATGCCTCTCCTTTTTGTAGTTTAAGATTTTCCAATTGATCCAGAATGCATTCTGTGGAGTTACGTGGGTAAATGTAGTTGTGAAGGCGGTTTTGAGGGCATCCCAGGTGGTGAAGTGTGCTTCATCGTGTTGACTGTACCATCGATCCGCGAGCCCTTCAAGAGTGGCCGGAAACAAGGCAAGGAAGGCATCCTCTCGCTGATGTAAACCCCTACTCTTACATAGGGAAAGAAACCTCCTGACGTGATCATCCGCATCGTCATGAGGGGCTGCCTTGAAGGAAGGAAACTTGATGTTGATCCGAGAGAGCAAGTTAGTCAAATCATCCCCCATCACTTCCGCTTGTGGTCTTTGGTTGTCTGCCATGTCCGTCGAAGGAGGCGTTGAGTGCCGATCCAAGATGCCTCGCGATGATGATGGGTCGGGAAATGGAAATGGAAGTGATGGAGCTCTAAGAGGGATGTAGTGTAATCTTTTGCGTTGATAACTCTTTATGGGAGTCCTTACGGGACTAAGGGATCCTTCCTTATGGTT